>MU167217.1:333023-361247 GCA_015951145.1 Cronartium quercuum f. sp. fusiforme G11
CCATTTGGCTTAGAAATGAAATGCATGGTGCATTCGGAACACTTGCAGATTATCGTGGATTTCGGCATTGATGAGGAAGCTCAAAGGCGGGTCAAAGGGAAGTTGATATTTGGTTTTATTTTTTTTTTACTTTTAGATAGCTCATGATCGTAGTGTACGACAGCTACTTTCAGCTGTCGTTGACACTGGAAATACATGTCAAGTACATGTCACACGACACCTTGTCGTGTACAGTGTATACGACAGCCCTTTGCGTGTAGTGCTAAATTTCAAGTCCAGTACACTATAACGAAAATGTTGACGTTGACACAGTCAGCGTCGCCCTGACATTTGCTGGTTTTCGGGCGGTGACGTGTACAGTTGACATGCGTCCTGACATACACCCACAGCAAGTCACTGTAGTGTGGACATGCACTGTGACCACCAAAAGTCTACCTCAACTTTTATCATTCTCAAGAATCCCTCAACCTTAATCATCTTACACTCATCCTCCCCAACCCACACCATGCCATCACAACCCCTCAACCCAGCTCAGGAGAAAAAACGAGTTCTTGCATTGGTGGCTTGTGGAGGAGATTCGAATCGCGCAGCGGATGGCTTGGATGGTGTGGTGGCAGGGATAGACATATTGTCAAGGCACCTTTCGAGTCGAGCGATCGTTCCCTCGTATACTTGGGCTTGAGCAGCCAAAGCCACGGAGATCACGGCTTGAATTTCGGGGGGAATTGCATTTGAGTTCGGGATAGAAGACATTGTGATTCCGGGAGGATGGGTACATATAAAGAGTACAAAGTTCGGATTGGATCAGAAACTAAAATGGCTCACGTGTGCGCTGACATTGCCCTTGACGTACACCTATGTACAGTCACAGGACGTGTAAACGTCAGGGCGACGCTGACCTTCTCAACGTCAAAGTTTTCGTTGTAGTGTGATAGTGTAAGCAGCCGTGTCTGAGTGGTTTTGGTGATACCCTACTACTAGACTTCAAATCTAGGACGTGGGGGTTTGAAACTCCCGGTGCAGGTTTGAACCACATCGGTGTCCCTTTTTGCTGACGCTTGGAAGCAAAAGTTTGCGACACCAAATCTCCTCCACCAAGATAAAATCTAAAGGTGCTGAGGAATTTGAATCTTCAATGTTTTTTGATAGGAAACAGTTCTTTGTGTAACAGCAGACAGGTAAGTCTCTCTCCTCTCGCTCCTCTCACTCGCACGCCTGGTCCATTGGGAAGTTCCCGTCCAAGGTGGGTGAAGAAGGGATGAACCGAGCCGGAGGAGGGAAACGATATAGCTACACATACAAGCATATGCTACTAGTGTTGTGCTATGTACTGCTGTCTCTGTACTGTAAACCCATATTTCATACCCATATCTCAACACTTTGGTGATAGTAGGGGGGGGGGGAAGTGATATACTGGAAGTGCTAGGAGGGAACATTGACTGAAAATTAGCGAAACAATAATTTTCTCTATTAGGGGTTTCATATTGGCCTTTAGGGCTGCTCAAATTTCTTGAAATCCTTGCTCGTTTCCGTAAATTCAACGTAAATTTTACAACAAAACTGTCTTGTTTTTGAGAAGACCGTAAGACAAAAACAATCAGAAATCAAGAGGTGCCTGTCCGACACAGGCCGCTATTTAATGGGGTTCCGATGTGCAAGGTTTTGACTTGAAGCCTGGCTAGGTGCCATGAGAGTGGAACTAAACCACAGTATCCTACCTATGGATGCAGAACCTAGTCCAGGCACTACAAAGCTGCAAGAAGCAAGGCCCGTGAAAACGAGCAGAGCGGTTGGACCTCTGAACTAAGATTCAAGTAAAAAGGTTTCATTGCCAAATATTTTACTAGTGCTCAAAACCAAATTTACAATTGCTTGAAATTTTCAAGCTTGAAACCCCCTATTATATAGCATCTTGTAACAAGCAATGTAGACAGGTGAGGTGGCTATGATGGGGAAACACATTGCGTTCAAATCCAAACACAATTCTCAGTAAGCGTCCGCACTTTGAAAAAAAAAATTATCTGTGCTTGAAATTTCATATCTGCACAGCCTCTGTGTCCTCCGGTGCTAATTGCATTGGTCTTATTAGGTAGGAATAATAGTTCCCTACTGACTGTGTACAAAATAGTATAGAAAAAAGTGCTCCAAAACCCAAAAAACTTGATTTGGTCTCTTAATACGTGATACTTGACTTCTTTGCACTTGTTGCTTACATAAGCGAGATGGCGCAGCTGGTAGCGCGCTGGGCTCATATGCGCCGGTCTTGTGGGCGCAAGGATGACCCAGAGGTCGTCGGATCGAAACCGACTCTCGCTATTATTTTTCTTTTTTCTGTAGCGAGCACTGCCACGCCAGAGCGTCTTCCCGCCCTTTTCTGTGGGATGGGCGAGCCGTGAAGAAAGCTTGGGTGGGTTTCTCAAGTTGGGGCATAGATAGCCACTTTTCGCCCAGGTTAGGTTAAAACCTGTTGGGAGGTTTTACGGCACTGCAAAAGGTCATTTTTCCATCAAGTTTATATTTCTTTGTCATGGTTAAATGCAACAGCATACGTCTCGAGCACCTGAAATAAAATGCCACACTGCCACAGGTGGTGTGCCCGATGCGGCGGGTTAAAACTCGAAGTGTGTGTTTCAAGATCAGCGGGATTCGGAGCGTCGTTTTGATCCACTTGCTCTCGGGCTCGGGGCCACACCCATATCTCTCCATGCCATCTCGTTTGAGACGCTGATCAGCCTCGGTAAGCCCAACTTCAACATCATGGTTGACAATTCCGAGTTGACTTTAGCTGATAGTACTACGCAACTACCAAATATTTCATCCAAAAAGCTAGCCAAACTCAGGAAGCAGCACCTAGAGGCCCGTGCCCGTGTCAACGACACCGCTACCGAAGGTCCGGGTGCCTTTCGGCGTGCCGAAAAATACTACAAAACCCGGCTGTGGGATCCCGACTACAAGCAGGCGCTTGGCGGTAATACTCTTCCGGAATCGAGTGTAAGAACAGGTGTCGCCAATGGAGTTCATTACAATCAGCTTATCATTCCCGAACCTCCGAGCCCGAGGTGTGAGGCATGTGGAGGTCCAACGGCGCCTCTTCGACTTCTGACTTTCCCCGATCGCTTTCCCGGGCTCATTTACCTTCCCAGCTACCTGTGTGAGCACCAGCAAAGGGCGTTGATAGCCGATTCTCTCGAAACCAGCCTCCGACCACCGAATGTGACGAATATAGACACACATTGGACTATGCCTGAGGGATTCTCATGCGGGCTGTTTGATTTATATCGAACATGGCGCTCACAGGTCATTGCAGGATCCGATCAAAAACGGGATGCAAGGTTTTGGCTCCAGCCACGTGCTTCCCTGCTACCGCCTCCATCAGCTCGGCCCCCACAGCAACCATTATCTACAAAGCGGGTAACAGTCGATCTTGAACCCATCACAGCAGAAAATTATCTCACAGCTCGAAACGAGTTGCCAAAGCAGGATCCAATACCCTCTGAGACGGTCAAGCCAATCCACGTGTCGGATGTTTGGATGAAAGGTAAATTACGGTGGTGTACGATCGGGTGGCAATATCATTGGACGACAAAGACATATCACTTCGAGAGGGAACCGACGCCGATCAGTGAGCTAGTGAGCTCGACGTGTATTCGGCTCGTAAACCAGGTAGTACCTTGGGAGCTGATATGTCCAACAACGCCAGACAATCGGCCTGGCTGGCGCAATGGGTACCGACCCGAGGCAGGCGTAATCAACTTCTATCAAGTAATTTTTTCAAACCGTTGAATGTAAACAGTGTGACCAAGAAACTGATTGCGCCTCCATTGCGGCAGTACAAGGATTCACTCACGGCACATATCGATCATTCTGAGGTATCGCTTGACAGTCCACTCGTGTCCCTTTCTATCGGAAATTCCTGCGTATTCCTCATCGGACCTAGTAGGGAGGATCATCCACTTGCACTTAGACTGGAGAGTGGGGATGCCCTCATCATGGCTGGCGAGAGTCGTCGGTTCTTCCATGGTGTGCCCCGAATTATCGAGAACAGCCTACCATCTTGGCTCGCCCAGGAGAAGCGGGAATTGTGGGCAGAGTGGTTCAAGAATGGTGGCCGGATCAACCTAAACGTCCGGCAAGTGTTCTGAGGCAAGGGAAATGGGTCAATACCTACATGTACCAATAAATCATGTATACCGTTTTTGGTGGTCAGTGATTTTCCTCAGTCAGAAGAAATGTTAATTCTGTGCCATGCACACTGACTATAAACAAATGTGAAAATTATGTTCTAGGAAAGCAACTTTGATATGGACCCGCAGATCAGCACATTTCCGAGATGAGAGCCTTAGGATTGCTTACATTTTTGCGTTGGGTCAATCCAGCCTTTCAGCTTACAGTCAAAAATATCCTTTGAATGCAAATTTCGTTGGTAACATCTTGCTTAGGAACACCTTTCAGGTCTTTTGGCCAAACAGCCTTGTGAAGTTTTTACAGTCACATGAACGTGTTGGCTGTATACCTGAATTTTATGGCAAGATGTTAGTACTTCTCTATTCAAAAAAATGGGGTTTGTTAGCTCCGAAACCTGCTATCCAAAATTGTTTTGTTTAATGGTATCGCTAATGCGAAGCAGAAACATTTTCAAAATATTCAAGCTGAAAGGCAGGCACTGCTGTGAAGGCTCGTATTTATACCCATTGTAAAAAAGTTTATTGGAGACAGAGAGCCGTATACCGCATAGCAGTAATACCCATCTTCGATCATTTTGGTTGATGAGAAAGAAACCTCTACATCGAGGTAAACAAAGCGGTATGGTGATTGACTGAGAATGCAGGAATTTGAAGAAACTCCGGAAAGAAACGTGTCCAGAATTGAAACAATGCGTTCGATCCCAGCTAACTCTTTGTTGAAACATCAGAGATTTGAACACTCGGAATGACTCCTTTCAGACTTCATCAAGGGATTTCATTAGATACACTTTACAGGCCCATGACCTTCATGTTTTGCACATCCAAGAAAAACATATTAGTGGTGCAGGAGGATTTCCTTGAAACCTGAAATCAATGAAATCCTCAGCTTCACAATACCAATGACAAATTTGTGGTGGATGGCTGTGTCCAAGGTCACATTGACCCTGTCCATATGAGGGTTGCTTCTTGACAGGAGCAGTCAGATAATAATTTTGACTTTACAATTGTTCCAGCTAAGTCTACTTCCAGAAACGCACAAACTTACTTATTCTTATGTAGCTACTGAACCATTTCTGGGTGATGCAACAGAACTCACAAATTTTTCTCGCACCCCAACATCAGTGTGCAACAATGGGACAAGAATGTACAAAGGCCTAAGGTACAAGTTCATGCTTTGGAGGTACTTCAAAGGTGATGGTAAAATTTTCATGATTGTCTCTTGTTGATGAGTAAGTCCCATATGGAGAGGCTTATTGGATGCAGCCTTATAATAAAGATACATCATTATTCAATATATCCATCTTGTCTTGGATCATTTTTGAGCCGGAAAATGATGCATTGTAAGTGTCTATGTACACATTATTATCAAACCAACAGGTCAGAACAACAAAGGAATGATCTTCACATACCTCTTCAGGTCCATGGGTTTACCCAAGGGACGGGAATACACAGTTGCATTCACATGATCAAAGGGCACAAAGCTTACTAACTGGTGAAAGGGCACAAAACAGTTTAAGTTCTAGGAGGAAGTTTATGACTTGAATGCATGCATGGACCTGTATAACACTTTAAAGGTTTTTTTGAAGAATGTATTTATTGTTGTTCATCTAAAGTTTGCTGCAACCGCTATTCCTTCATCCCTTTGGCAAACAATTTGAATCCAGGGTTTGCATTTTAGTATTCACATCTTTTATAGGAAGTATCCCATCTAAGGTTTGATATATGTACACATCTTGAACAGATTTATGACCTCACCAACCTTTAGATGTCTTTCCTGAACTTTGACATATTAGAGTTCAAATTCAAACCCATTCAAATATTGTACAATCAAGGTGGCATAAGTTCCAGGAATGTGATTTGCAAAAGTCATCCTTTCTCAAGCCTATAAAAAATTTTGGGGGACAAGTCCATGGGTTGAGTGAGGAACTTATCCCATGGCAGTACTTCTTGGTGGTAGAAGTTTGAGCCAAAATCAAACTTTAGATTGAGTTTGGATCTACACCTCTACCCCTGTTGTACCATGAGAGGTACAGTTGAAGTCTCAACATAAAGTCCTCTGCAAGGATATATTATGTAGATATGTCTTAGCAATGGTTAAACTTCAATAATGAGAACATAATCTAGTGCCATTGAAGTCCAAGAACTCTTGAGGTGATTTAAGGTTCTTACATTACAAAATCCTGAAAAACAAAATTTGAGACGTCAAAAATCATTGGCTTCTCAATTTTGGGTCGAACTTGCTCTCAGTACAAGCAAGGTATCTGAATTGGCCAATTGGTTAGGAATAGACAGACAGAGGGCTAGCGCTAGTATGGCATACTTTCCCAGCTAAAAATCTCATACTATGAACACCAATGGTGCTGACCTTGACACAAATCCCTATCACAAGTCTGGGGGAGGGTCTGGTGATTTGTAACATAGCGCTTAGGTTGAATTGGGTCTAGACCCCATAATTGACCACAGTAACAGGCTGTATCAATACATCCTCCTTTCATGCTGCAGGGTCGGTGAATAGGCCCACGACCATGAATGATTGTTTCAGGCCGAGCTAAGTCAAGGCTGTACTGATTTAGGATAGGTACATAAGCGTGGGTTAAGTTTTTAAGTATCGGATCTCCTCACCGATCCAATCCGGCAGCATCTGTATGACGTCGGTTGCACAGCCTCGCAGTTCAACACAGTTCGGTTAGCAGTGCATATATCCAGCTCGCCGATTGACTTTTACGTTTCAATACAGCCTCTTCCTCTCTCTTCGCCCATCATCTCTCTACATAATCCATCCCCTGACTTAACTCAGCAACATCCAAGCTCACTTTTCTCACACTCACACTCACTCAGACTACTATATCATGAATTCGGCACCGCCACCCTACTCTTCGTCATCGGGAGCCTACAACGACCCATCATTCAACACCGCCGCTTCATACACGGGTTATACCCCCAATCCGGTCTCTACCACTTCTTCTTCTTCTTCTTCTGTCCAGAATGGGGAGCGTGGGCTTGGTGGGCTAATCGTCGGTCTTGGTGCGGCGGCGATGCTCAATAACGCATTGAACAACAATCAGGCCCAGGCAGCACCCTTGGCAAACGGGGGGACGACGAGCGGAAATGGGCGCGAGGATCCGTTAGCGATTTTGGCCCGGTTTGATACGATACTGCTTATAGACGATTCAGCTTCTATGGCCTCAGGCGATCTGTGGCGCGAAGCGGCCGGAGCGGTGAGCGGATTGGCGGAAACATTGGTTCGGTACGATGCCGGTGCGTTTGTCGATCCTTTTTGGACACCTGACACGATAGAGACTAATAATGGATGATTTGAGTTGACTTCAGATGGGATCGAAGTATATTTCTTGAAGTGAGTTTGCACCTACGATCGGCTTATTTAACGATACTGATCACATTGGATATCAACGCTTAGCTCGACGGAATACCTTCTCAACGCTCGCTCTGCACAAGCTGTCAACGAGCTCTTCCAACGTGTGCGACCGGTTGGTATCAGCACGCCCACAGATGTGCGGGTAGAGGAACTTTTGGGTCTCTAGTACGCTCACCCATGATCTCCTTCTCGAATCCATTACCTGACCTCTATGCGACCGGCATTTATATGATTCCAGTATTGACCGACTTGAGGCCACTCGAGCGCAAAACCTACCGACACTCAAACCCCTCAACTTGATCATTCTCACCGATGGTTCGTCTTCTCCCTATAACGTGAGGCGGCAGATGGCAGACTGGATATACCCTATGTGTTTCTGATTCACTGGTCTCATCTCAGGTGAGGCGGATGATCCCGATACATTGGCCTACGCACTCGCTGGTTTCGCCGAGAGGCTTGACCAGGGCCGGTTCCCGCTCACGCAAGTGGGAGTGCAGTTCATTCAGATCGGCAAAGACCGGTGAGTGACCCTGACGGGTTTAGTTGGATCGGGAGAAGCTAGTGAAATGTTGAATGAGTTTCTCACTTGCGCAGGGCGGCTACAAAGGCGTTACAAGCATTGGACGATGAGCTAACAAAGACCTACGGCGTCAAGCGAGATATTGTGGTGCGGATCTATTTATATCATCTTCAGATGCCATGTTGTCCACTATCACACACATATAATCACAGTCTGAATCTTACATGGTTTGTTTTCCTGAACATAGGACACAACTCCCTACAAGGGTCGCGTGACGGCCGAATTTATCATGAAATCAGTCCTTGGAGCAATCAACAAAGTAAGCACTTCTCTACTCCTATTCACTGGCTCAAAGGAAGTAGGTATAAGTTTGCCACAATAAAAAGGCTGTCCTCTGATATTGGGCATACTTTTTGTGGATAGAGGATCGACAAAAGTTGTTAATGGGATATTGGGGATGGGCCTTGATTTGTGTGCATGTGTATGTGCGTGACATAGTCGATCGATCGATGGTAACGCTGAAGATCAAAAAAAACCTTGTCGGTCGAACGTTCCTTCGAGGCGAACGGTTGGATGCATTTTTTTTTTAACCATGAAGTCTTGTTGTTTGATTATGCATTTTCCTTATATATACATATGTATTGACATTCGGTAGCTTGTCAAAGCCCCTCTTTCAGAAGCCGAACGCGAGAGGGGCTTGTATTAAAGAGGGAGAACACGTCCGCATCAGAGGGGCTTAAGCTAACGTTAATCGGTCTTGTTGTGTATCTTATGTGCCTCTTATTCATGTTCTGGCTCAGCTATTGATGTAATGGCTTTGCTAGAGGCTTGGTTCGGCTTTATCAAACACAGTACACTATGTCTTTTTTTATCAACTCAATAACTTTGCAATCTCTTTTTTTTTTTAACCAGACCCCAGCCAGTTTTAGAGTAAAGCAGATCAGTCTTGACAAGTCAAGTATTCGTGACGCCGTGTCACAAACATCATGCTTTTGAACTCATATCCGGTGATTCATTACATGTGGGCACGAACCTTGAGCGGGATATGAAGTGATTTTTTGACATGGGATTATTGCAAAGAAGGCTGGTAAGGTCCACAGTAGTGACCACAACATAGGCACCAGACAGAGAAAGCGGGTGATCATATCGCACAAAATTGTTTTCAAAGGTTCCTTCAAGTTTCTCAATCTATGAAGACCGAACAGCAGCTCAAGGCGTGATGGATTTAGTGTATTGTGCGTGATGAAAACTTGATCATATTATTCATTATCGTTTTTCTCATCGCCTACTCGGCTTCATACATACTTTTACCTTATTCTTTTTTTTTTTTTTTAACCATTCGTTCACTTTCATTCATTCATTCATCCACTCGTGATCCATTGATAACCTATCTCCCGTGTATAGTATTAAATCTTATCATTCTCCTCTCTGGGCCTTGTCTCCAATTTTTTCTTTATTTTTTTTTTTCGGTGTGTACAAAGTCCCAAAATCTCAATTCAACTCGACGTAAGCATATGGACTTAATTGATTGTCCTGTACAGTAAGTGTTATGCAATGGGCTGACTTGACTGGGTACTGATGATGATGATGATCGAATGAGTTTTGTTCTATTCGAATTTCACTCTTGACCATTTTTGTTGGTTGAGGTTCATCGTCAAGTAATTTTGGTTGAAGACCAATTCGAATCGAGGAAATGTTGTTGCGTTCAAGCGAAGGCCGGTGGGTAATTAATTTGTGAGGCACAAATGAAGGATTTCCTTATTTTTTCCTTATTTTTTTTTTTTTTTTTTTGGTGACTAGCTTAATTACCGAGCAAGTTCATATGGACGTCAGATTTGACGGGGTAAATGACTGAGAACCAGTTGAAGGTAAGTGTTTTGATAGAGAATGAGTACTGTAAGTCGTCGTCTATCTTTATCAGTCTTCCATCCTATCAGCTTATCAGTCTCCTTGCTACATGCTCAATTGGTTACCGTCAATTCGGGTGAATCGTCGTTGTTTCATAAATTAACTTTTGGTCGGGTCTGTCTGATGATGAGCAAATTCGAAGATGATAATGGTCATCCCGATTTTTCAACTTGACCTCACTTCGGTTCCTTTACCTGTCTCTTGTATACCTTCTCAAGTTGGTATTATAAAATACCTGTTGGTATTTATCTACCTCATTCCAATTCGAAAATCAGAAAAGAAAAAAAATCAAAAAGATCAAGAACGCTCTCAACATGACCATCTCTCTCATCTTTTGGATTATACTCAATCCTTTTCCCCTTACCACACCTTCTTCGATCTCCTCACCGCTTATCAAGATCAATTCCTTCTTCGACAAACGTCAATCAACGGTCACTCTTCCAGACTGTGGACAAGACTGTTATGCTTTGGCTATTCCTTCAATAGGCTCATGTGGCGAGGTTTGTGAAGATTTGTGATTGGTTAATAATTTATATATAAATGTATTTATTGACTATCATAAAATTTTGATTGTTGATATGAATTACTTTGCGTTCTTTTCGAAAACATTTATATATATATATATATCAAAGACTGATACTACTTGTCTTTGTCAAGATGAGATTTTTTTAAATTCAGCAGAGCAATGTTTTCAATCTGCTTGTTCATCAGCTGAGTTAAGTATGATCCTTAGCCTTGGTCAAAAGGTTGGATTTTTTTATTTCCCTATTGATCTCTCTTTTGTTCTCTCTCATTTTCTGATGATTTGAATTGATATCTTTTTTTTTTTTGGGGGGGGGGGGGGGGGATCTAAAAGATTTGTCAATCGCTCGGTACGAGCTTTTATCGATTACCTGAACTTGGGAATGAAAATGTGGTCTCTATCGATCCTGGTACTATCATCACTCCTACTGGGCTATTCTCAGTCGTTAATACGTTGACGAGCTCGAATACCGAGGCTATACCTACCCTTACTTCATCTACTCTCGCGGCTAGTTCTACTTCTTCCATATCGGTATCATCAGCGCCAGTATCAGTTATTTCGGGTGCCAACAAACCTGTAAGTAGTAGATCTTACTCTTTCAAAATTCATAAAACTAGTATCTTACTGACTCATTTCATGGTTTGTTGGTTTTTTTTTTTTTTTTTTTTTTCCAAATGATGGATTACGTAAATAGTCTTATACTAATCAAACAATTAATAAATTACCCATCTTTTCAACTTCAGCTTCAAATTTTTCTTTTTACTGGTTTTATTCAATTTCTCTTGGTTGGTTTTTAAGTCATATTATATATACCTTATTCTCCAATTGATTTAATGATGATTTTAGGTAATTAGTAATAAGAAAATGTTCATGTTGAGAAAAAATAAAAATAAAAACTTCTAGTCCGATATTTTGATATTTTAGTGAGTATTTTTGAGGTTGTTGATGAAAGTTTTTATAGGACTATACAATTTAGTATAACACATTGTAGATACTTTAGTTAATTCTGATTGAGTTCTTGAAATCTTACTGCTTGGATTTGAGCTTGAAAATTGGGTATCAATCATCATAAATACTTTGAGGCCCCATTTTTGTGTTTCTTTCTTTTTTTTTCACTAGTCTTGATGTGAATATTTTGTGCTGAGTGAGAGGCTTTTGTTGATTCAAGTTTTCATTCTTTTTTCATACATTTTCTTGCTTTTGCCACAGCTCTCTCCTTTATGGATCAAGGATTGGTGAGATCCACCATGACTTTGTTTTGTGGGCACCCTTCTTGTCTGATGAGCATTTGTTGGGGGATCAGGTGATAGTGTTGGCAAGTTGTTCATCAAAAGTCATCTTTCTCCATAAAATTGAGGAGGGGATTTAGTTCTGGAAGTGACAGTTTCAAATCTTGAAGGAAAGTAAGTTTATCAACCTTATGCCAGTTTCTCCATGATCCTCCAGGGTTATCTGTTCTTTTTGCTATTTAGGTAGGGGAGGGGAAAATGGTGATGAAGGCTTGGTGGTCCAAATTATGGTTAAATTCATCATCAGAGTCAATGAAGCATGTGGTGATTGCATTGTCAGCACTGCCAAGATATTTGTATCGGATGGGCCTATCCGATGTTCTATCACCCCAAGATATGCGATGCAGTGTCAGTAGGATTAGGTGCGATGGAATTACTATCGGTATCTAATGCTCTGACACCATATTGCAGTGTAATTCCATCGCACCTAATCCTACTGACACTGCATCGCATATCTCGGGGTGATAGAACATCGGATAGGCCCATCCGATACAAATATCTTGGCAGTGCAGCTTCTTTGTTGACCCAAACTAAATTTGTACTTGTTCCTTCTGTATTTGCCTCTGTCAAGGCCAAATTTTAGGATCCCTGTCAGACATCTGAGGGATAGGTCCCAATTGATCATAGTTTTGATTAGGTGGTCTGAGTCTGAGTTGTGGTTGATGTTGTGATCTGGGTTCCACAGAAGTGAGTGCAAGTTTGAATATGTGGTGTAGATTGTTGGTAGGTGGAGAAGCTCAGTGGGAAAGGTGAGCATGATGAAATTGAAGTTCTTTGGCTGATTATATACATTGATGATTAGACAGTGGGTATTTTTGGTCTTTATGGCATCTCTTATCAAATCTCTTGATGGGCTTGACACTGGTTTGAGATCAGGGTGGGATTCAGAGTTGATGCAGAGACAGACCCTTGGTCAGGATTCTTCTGTGAGGTCTTGTGGTTTTGGGGATTTTTGGGTCCAGCCTGTGTGACTGAGGCAGGTTGTTGTAGAGCTTCATTGGTGATTCTTGGAGAGCAAAGACAAGGAAGTGTGGGGTATTAGTAACATTGAAAAAAGAATGAATGACACACCTGGGAAGTCTTGACAGCTGGGCTGTAGGATGGATGAGGTTTTTTCAAGGGTGATAACTTTGGTGGTGTGTGTAACAGACATCATGGGAAATTGTGTTTGATAGGGTAGGGGCCAGTTGATTGCTGTGGCTTTTTTTTTTTTTTTTTTTTTTTTTTTTTTTTTTTGGTTTGAAGCCTTGGGCCAGATTTCTTGTTGTGGGGACCCTATTCTGAGAGGGTGTGTAGGAGTTGGTCTGGGTTTGTTTTGAACTCTTGCTTGAGGTTGATCAAGGGCTCCATAAGTATTCCTACTTGTGCACAAGAAGTGCATTTTAGTTTGGTGAGTCATCTCTCCTTACACAAATGGGCCAGGTGCTTGTTGCCACAATAAGGGTATAGGTGGGGTTGGGTGAAGATAGGTGCCAAGTGGTCTGATTTGAAGCACTTGATGCTTCTGGACTTAGGTGGATTGTGTGCTTCTGTGCATTTATTTTGTCTTCTCCAGAAGACCTGGTTGTCAATTGCACCATGGGCTGATTTTGCATCTGGTATGGTGAGTACTATCAAGAAATATGGTCTTCCTACTAGATTATCTGGCGTCATCCATCTTACCCATAGTGGGTTGGTCAAGAGAGGTTTGGCATTCATGACCATAAGACTAAAGGTTACAAGTCTTTGGAGCACAAGGTGGAAACAAGTAAGCTACTGAGGACACAAAGGTGCGAAAGCAGGTTGAGTACCTGGGTACAAAGGAAAAACAACCATGAAAACCATTCTGTTATAAGTATTTCAGGCTCCGTAATGCCCAGGATATAACCAAGGAATTGGAAAAGTGACAGGTGATCACATGCATTACCAATGATGTCATTTACAATGGTTCATGATGACAACATTGCTCGAGTTACAAGCATGACCAACATGACTTCAAGAAATGCAAAATAACAAACATAAAAGATCATCCTTTAATAATAAGGTTCTCAATCTCATTGGGGTGGTTGGAGTCAAAAGTGGTGGTTGGGATCCCATGGACAACCACATGATGGGACTTGGGTATATAGGCTGACTCCTCTGAGATGAGGGGGAGCCAATTTTTACTTTGGATTTGAGAGTATTGGTATCCCCAACTTTTTCAGTGTATAGGACCAGGCCGTTTGATAGGTGGCAATAAACTGCCTTTCTTTGAATGATATTTAAACCTGTTTCTTTAGACATAATATTCTTGGAAGTGAGAACATTGTTGATCATGGTGATCATAGCACATTGCTTCAAGGTGGATAGGGTTGTTCCACCTAAAGTGACTTGGTAATATGCAATAGAGCTCTTGGGCCTGGTTTCCCAAGTTTTTCTAGACATAGTTGGGTTTTTTCTTGGCTCATTTGGAGGAGGCCGCTAGTGCATAAGATTAGGTCTCGTTGGGCAGCAAGGTTGTGGCTATTGTGGTGTTGGAACTACCCAAAGGTCGAGGTCGTTTAGGGTTGGCATTAGTTTTTGAGGCCGAGATGGAAGTGAAGTATTGGTTGACCAAGTCTAGCTAGTGCTGGATGCTTTCCTTCCTATCTCTGAGTGCGTCAGGGACATTGAATGTAAAGGAGCTAGTGATTCTTGTGGGACACATGGCTGTCTTCTTTGCTTTCTGCCTCTGGTTCCCGGAAGCGGGTGGAGGCTAAATGTTGACCCGTTTCAACAATTCTGGAAATTGGTGTGCGGATATTTGCCCCTGTGTTAGATTTTACCTTGATCGAGCCTTCTCCTACCTTTGGGAGGGGTGTTTCTACCTTGAGAAGGAGGTGAAGTTTCTGTATGGTGTACGTCATGCTTTGGTTTCCTGCGCGCTTCGGGAAGAGGTTTAGAATGCAATTTAAGCGCCGGGTAACGAGGATGTCTTCTTCCAGTAAACAGTTGACTCCAAGGCGTCCTTGTTTTCTTTTAAGGTACTTTTCCTCAAAGTTGGCCAAGCCCTTGACTGGGACTCTGTTCGGGCCTGAGATAGGATTGAAGAGGTTTGAGCCTTTTCAGATCGGGTTAGGATGGGATGGTGGCCTGACTCTGGCAGTTGCAGAGATGAGAGTTGGGATAGCCAGTCTTGGATTAGATCTTCGCACATTGTAATCTTCCATTCGGATGCCTTCCGCTTGTAATGTCCCCGGCGGTATGTCCAGGGGGACATCTTTCATCATTTCAGACGGGTTCAGACACGAGACTGCGCAGGTAGAGGGTGATAATGGGGTTTTAGCAGTGAGGATAGCCGAAAAAAAACTTTGGAGAATAATTGCTTTGAAAAGTTGGACGTGTACGGCCGCAGTCATGGGCGGGGTCACGTGATTGGGTTGTAGTCGGTCTACAGTCATCAGTAGATGTGAGAGCACACACAAAACGCAACTCCAACTCCAACACCCCCCTCCCCTTGCCCACATCTACAGAGAAAGATCATAAGAACAAAAAACAAAGTCAACCAGCAAAAGAACCAATCCTCTCTCTGTTTTCCTCCAAAAGAACCTGATTGAGAGGCTTTGTCAGCATATCAGCCATTATTTGCTTAGTCGAGATATGAAAAACAGACACTTTACTATCTGCCACGCATTCCCACACAAAATGATAACATGTGTCGAGGTGCTTTGTTCAAAAGTGACAAGTTGAATTCTTAGCAAGAGCTTCAGCACCCTGCTTTCCAAGATTGTGTGAGTGAGAGATGGTGAAATTGGATGGTGAACTTCTTCCACATTGCTGTCTCAGAGGGTTCAAAAGACAGACCAAACACACTACAAGCATCAGTAGATATGAGAGCACACACTATATAGAACTCGAACACAAATTGATCATCATCGGACAAACATGTATCTAAGAAAGAAGCCACTTGCAAACATATATTTGGCATGTGTGAAGTTCAAAGGTCCTCATTATTCATCAGCAGGAAACATTTTGACCCATGAATCCGAGAATTGTTGTAGGTCTTTTTTATTTTTGGATCAGAGGCGGAGATGTTGAGATCCTCAGAAATAGGTTGTAAAGAAACCTCTGGAAGTAGGGGATTTAGAACCCAAATTTTGGATGACAGGCCTAGCTTAACTAAGTTCTTCTGAATGCGGATGCGTTTGCCCTCTGGAAGAGGGGTTTACACCTAATTGCCAACTCTTGACCTGAACACAACACGCCTTACATAAGTCCTCCTAAATCTCTTTCTGGACTTTCCCAAAAGCCTCACTTATTTACTTTGTGGAAGCCTATATGAGAATTATAGGTTCCCTCAAGCTACACATCAGTTCACTCTGCCTTTTGCGAACATGAGAGCAGAAATTACCAAGGTGTACCTGAGAAGTTTTGTATGGCTAGGCTGCTATGTACCCCACTCTAACATATTTGAATCACATATAGCCATGCTATGTTGAGTAGCATGCCCATATGCAATTCAAATATGTGGGCCGTATTGCACAAGCTCTTAGGGTGCCTGCTGTGACAAGTTTTGGTCAATTTCGGTAGCTCTTGACAGTGCATAAACACTCTGAAGTTAGTTTCAGTACTGAGTAGGGCGCGCTAAAATGCAGTTCGCTGAGACTGACAGTGACAGCCTGAATGGCAGTTTGCCTCAGACCTTACTACTTATATCTTTTTTTTTTTTTTTTTTTTTTTTTTTTTGGACTTTTGGACTTTTGGACCTGAAGTTTACCACCAAATAAGTACAGTCTCCGCAGTACATCACCGCCGTGCCTAAGAATGTCAAACTTACATAGTCTCCTAGGCACATCTTGGTGGTTTCTGCTCTCATGTTTCCAAAAGGGAGAGTGGACTGATGCGTAGCTTGAAGGAACCTACAACTCTCATATAGGCTGCCACAAAGTTAATAGGTGAGGCTTGTGGGAAAGTCCAGAAAGAGATATAGTGGAATTTAAGGCGTGTTTTTTCCAGGTCAAGAGTTGGCAATTAGGTGTAAGCCCCTCTTCTAGAGGGCGAACGCGTTTGCATTCAGAGGGGCTTAGTTAAGCCAAGTGACAGGCTGAGCTTTGGTGCAGGTGAGTTGGTTTTGAAGGGACCAAAATCCGGCTTCAACATTTGACAATCTAAAAAGTGGGTGTCGAAGTACATGACACCCACTAACAAGCTCAAGTTCCTGCTTCAGAACCCAATCTAAGTTAGCTCAAGTGTTTCCCTGTGTTATTCCTGCTATATAGCCCTATAAAATTTCCATCAACATCTTTCCCATGTTGACTAAAATACCGAGCGTCTGACTGTAATTTTTTCCGGCGTGTTTTTTCTCGCTGGCCATGCTTTAATCATTTTTATATATATATATTTCTAATCTAGTAACGAACTGGTGGACTTTAGTTGTTTAAGAATAAGGAAAAGCTTGCGTCCATTTCATCTCTTTATCTCTTATGTACACTTATCAAGCTGAATATCACTAGGTCTTTCTAAACCTTATGGTTCTCGAAAGACCAGTGTGCGGGATGTAGTGTAACAAGTCCAGTTATTATGTAACCTCCATCATATATCAGTAGAGAATATTTCATGGCATACATGGTTGGAGTTGTTACTAGACATAAAAGACTATAGAGTTTAAATGTGATGATATCAAGAGTTGTTATCAATAAAAGTGAAGGGTGATATTATCCCCACTCATCCTTTATTCCTTCACGTTTTTGTTGCCATAGAAGGGTGGGAGGGAGGTATTTTGAAAAACTTAAAGTAGCCAGTAACCAACTTGATATCTTATAAGTCTTTTTTCAAAGGTAAGGGTCATAGTAAGTTTCAATTCTTATTTAGATAAGATTTATGAAGGATTCAGATGAAATGCATTAGTGAAACTGAAGGATGAAGGAACTAGTGGGACACGATGGTCAGTCCAGATGAAAGATAAAAATCATCTTTCTCTATACACTCGTGGACATGAACCTCAACTACCTCTGTCGTGCCCCCGACGGGAATTTCCATTATGTCGATTTTTGGGGGCTGTTTGGTATGTAATATCAACTTCTCGTAGTTTTGGGGAGCTTGATAGTGAGAAAGTGTGGTCTATGGCTGTTTGAAACTCTTTAGAGTCGTTACTGTAGCAGGGCTGCAGGCAGCTCGCTACAAGGTCCATCTATAGTAGTGTAGACCCAGGCCTCGGCCTAGGACGCCTGTACAAATGGGACTATTGTACAGAACTACGGCATGCAAAACCGAGGCACTCCTCTGGAATCGCAGTGCTCTACAAATCTGCTAGATAAGCATCTAAAAGTAGTCATCCAGCTCGTTAGAACGAGCTGGAACTAGGGAACACCTGCCTAGGTGTCACTTTCTCGGTGCCGAGTGGCATTACGAGAGTCAAGGAGTAGTTTAGTATTGTCCTTATTCCATTTTCTTGTATTGTACGGTATAACTAGTGTCGAGATAAGGGATGTTTGTGTGTGTGGTGCTAAGGGTTATAAGTACATTTAGAGAGTTAGAATAGCAAGCTCTTCATGCCGCTGTTATTTACACTCTTTACATCAAGCTACAAAACCGAAGAAAGAGCATGACTGGTGTGTTGGAGAGTAGAGAGAGGCCCTGTGTAAAGAAGGTATCTCAGTCATGGTTCAGATTGGGGTTGCTTTTCTCTTTTCATACGAGTGCTGATAGGTTGGGGCAAGGACAGGTCACTGGTATATTATCTAGAGCTGCTCAAAACACTCTGCTTCTTCTTTCCTCATCGAATTGAGAATAAACAATCAGAGTAAGTCCAACTGTTATTTTCAACTTTAGTTATATCATCCCATCAAGAGCCTGACTCTCTCTTTTAGTTTTTTTTCTAGTTTTTTTTTCCTTGTTTGTTTAACATCTCATTCTTCTCATATTTGATCCCTGCGCATGCAGGTCAGTATTCGACCCATTGCCTCGAACTTGTTTTCTTATCTTAGTGCTCGCAGAACCTGACTGTCCTGCTCGTACCAGGCAATCATTATAGAGCACACACCCAGAGCCACTCATCTGTTCATTTTCAACTAGAGAGGTTGTTTTCCAAAAGGAATAAAAACGCCAGTTCTGTCTGGACATCCATTCGCGCCATTTGAGAATATCCCCTTTCTGTGCCTGAGTTCCCCTCCGTCTCCTTTCTGATCTCGTTGAAGTCTCTCTGGTCTATGAAGCTCTATTCTCCTCGAACCATTTCACTCATATTACACACAACTATTAAGTAAGTTTAGTAGCAAGTTCGAGTACCATCTCGGCCTGTTACATTACAATGGCTATCCAAAGACTGCAATAGCACATCAATTGACAAATGACTGTGTAGGGTGCTTGTTAAGCCCAAAAAAATCTCAAAGGGATTAACCCAGAATCAAGATCTATATAGGATGATTTGAGATTGGTATCATCACGAGAGCTGATATATAACTCCCAGGAAGCCTGTATTCCGTGATGTATAGTACTGAATTATACAGAGGGGGCAAGCTTTTTGACTCCAAGAGTGAAGAGCTTGAGGTCAAGGGCTTCTTGGCTACATAACAATGACGACTCACGCTCCTACCGAAATCCTAAAGGCCTTTCTCACTGGGTTCGCCGCTTTGGTCGCATGGGAGGGGGAACAGAGGAGAAGCGTAGTCAGCCTGAATTTACTCAAAGGTCCCCCGCCCTCGGAGAAGTCCAGCAGCGGCAGAGGTGACTCGGTTTAAGTGAAACACGACACGACTCAGTTTCAAGCTACTGCATGCTCCTTGGTTTATCCTTGATTCTTTGGTCTGGGGGGAGGAGGGGGTTTCTCATGACACTAACGCTACCTCTCACGCTTCATTTGCGTTGGATTCTATTTGTAGACTTTGAATTCATATTGGGTCGTATTAAGAAGATCAAGATAATCGTAACCTGTTTCACTCTCAGGTTCAGGAGTCTGAGGTGAATCACTGGTCTACGGGTTGCTTTGTGTCCCTTTAGGTCTTTGAAAACCACTTGGAAAGCTTGCTTGTCACTGGTCTTCCACCTTTTCCAACAGAGTGTTCTACCCTTTTTCCTGTTAGAAAGGTGCCTTCAACGTCGACATATAATAACTCTCGAATCGTTCAATCAAGCCCCTTACTACGAGGCGCTGGATCGCACTGAAAATCCAAACTTCAATTGCGTGACGGAAAGGGATTAAGGCAGATGCCGACTAGCTGACTCCATGCGCGATAACATCATACTCACAGTCTTTACCTGGACTTTTTGCTTCAACATTCTCACTCACACTTTCCCGCTACACCGTACGATATCAGTCTCTGGATCGAGTTCAAAAATCACATCCAAGGGAAGTGTAAGAAGCAGGTTGATAGGACGATCCACCGAAGAGGCCGTACCATCCTTCTTTGAGGCGAGCAAAAAGTTTATTCCAAGCGAAGGGTCTACAACTCTGGCAACGAATACCGATCAACAACTTGCGATTGCTGATACCTTACAACAACAAACCCAGAAGAAACAATCCTTGAGTGCTCCTGCCTCAAGGCCATTAACTGGTATTAAGGGACACGGCAAGCAACCACTCGATAATATTGTAAATTTACAACATCAGGCATACGTAAACCGCCCTGGTCATCAAGATCTGAAAATCCTGAGCACTGGTTCGGAAAATCATCGATATTCAAAAAGTGGGTCGCGGCTTCTGTTTCACTTAAATCCTCACGTAACCTGAAATGCTGACGTGACCTCAAATCCAGAGTTACCTTTTACATCAGTTGACTGGGCCTCGAATGTTCACGTAATTTCAAATCCAGATTTATTTTCTACATCAGTTGACCGGGCCTCGAATGTTAACTTACCCTCAATGTCGGAGCTCGAAGATCTAAAGCCCGAGGCATACAGATTATATCGAAGCAAAAATACTTTGAGAAAAACAAACAGCTTGCCATCAGCTGGTAACTTGGCCGGGGTGGAGCCCGCAGGGCAGAAAAAGCATATTACTGAAGGAATAAAATCTCAGGTAGCCTCTTCGAACGATTTGTCTGGCTCTAGTCTCGAGGATGGGACTAAACAAAAGTCCTACCCCGAAACGAAAGATATCTCTCGTCTTTCGACTGTTGCTAATCACCGGGAACACGATCATGTGACTGGTAAACCTTCAGACCAGTCCGAGTTTGCGAAGGGGGCGGCTCACGAGTTACCAAATACCCCCGAATCACAACAGCCAAGTGAACTTCCGGGACGAGACGGACCACTTGCCAAACCAATAACAAGCCACCCCGATCAAGTCATCAAGTCTTCTCCAGAGTCTCAAGGCCAGTCCAGTACCTCTCTTAGTCATCATGTTTCAAACGAGGCCATTGTAAAGAACAGTCCTATCAATGAACCTAGTTCAGAGAAGGTTTTCACGTCGGGAGCAACTCCAATTCCTGAACAATCCGCCCCCTCAATAAGTTTGTCGCCGGTTCTGGATCACTCAAATTCTCACGTAAATCGTCAACTGGATCCCGTTCCTACTCCACCTATCGCGTCAGTAGAGCTTACACCATTGAACGCTGGAATGAAGAAAGAAAATCACAATATAGAGGAACTCATTACTATGGGAGAAAAAAGTCTCGAAGAAATTAATTCATCTCATGAACCAATCCCGGGAGAAACCGAAGGCCACAAGGTAAAAGATACTGCTGAAGGAGCGCAACCTCAGACAACAGTTTCGGAGGCTTCTGACCGTGGTTCTAGTCTCGAGGATGAGACTAAACGAGGTTCTGACCCCGAAAAGAAAGCTGCCTCTGAATTTCCTATACAGGCTTCTATGCAACCGGAAGAACAGGTAGCTTCTCAACTTCCAGGGAAAGCCCATTTGCACCAGACGAACGGTCGAGATTCACCAAACACTAATCGAGAACCTGACATTGAACAGCCCAGTACACTTCTCGAACATTTACAAAGCCACGATGATCCCGCCATCAAATCTTCACCCATTCCTGGAAGAACGTCCAGTACTGATGTGCTTCCCGAATACACTGAGGAGAATTCCCTCCCTGAGTCGAGTTCTGGAAAAGCCTTCACGTCAGGAGCAACTCCAAATCCTGGGCAATCCGTCCCCTCACTAAGTTTGTCACCGGTTCTGGATCACTCAAGTTCTCACGTAAATCATCAACTGGATCCCGTTCCTACTCCACCCATCACGTCAGTAGAGCTTACCTCATTGAACGCTGGAATGAATAAAGAAAATCCCAATATAGAGGAACTCATTCCTATGGGAGAAAAAAGGCTCGAAGAAATTAATTCATCTCATGAACCAATCCCGGGAGAAACCGGAGGCCACAAGGCAAAAGATACTGCTGAAGGAGCGCAACCTCAGACAACAGTTTCGGAGGCTTCTGACCGTGGTTCTAGTCTCGAGGATGAGACTAAACAAGGTTCTGACCCCGAAAAGAAAGCTGCCTCGGAATTTCCTATACAGGCCTCTATGCAACCGGAACCCAATCATGTGATTGGTCAACCTTCAGATCAGGTCAACTTGCCCAAGGAGGACGGTCAAAATTCACAGAGCATCATCTTGAATTCTGACAGAGAAAAGCCAACTATTCCTCCGGCACGAGACGATCTACCTGCCGAACAAACCTTGAGCCATGATGAACGTGTAGGTACGTTTCTCCCTGAGAATCAAGGCTCATTTAAGGCTCCTCACGTTCCAATCCAAGATCTCGGCGACAATCCTTTTCATCCACCACATTTCATGAAGGCCTTCACTTCTGCACACACTGCGACAAACGTTTCTCCGAAGAAACTGATCTCGGAGGCTTCACACCCAGATTGGTTCTTTCAAGAAAAAAAAGAATCTCACACACTAAGAATGACATCGATGTCTCCTCACAGGGTCCCGAAAACCGTGGACTATACAGTGTACAGCTTTGATCCAGAAGTAGAAATGAACCATCATGCGGTTTACATATCTCCTAATGTCTCATTTTTAAGGCGATGGATAATCAAATTGTACAGGCAATGGAAGAAGTTACGAATTTTTGCTAAGAAGTTACTGCCCAAAATGACTCACTCACGGCCTGTAGAATGGGCTAAAGCCAAATGGACTTCAATAGGGGGGTGGTCTAGATGGATACTTCATCAATTTGTGTGGTCTCCTGATCTCGCGCAAAAGTTTCAAAAATACACGACTCACAGTGAGGTATACGATGTATACCAATTGGATAGACAAATTGACCCACTAAAAGATCTTAATTTAGGTACCGGAAATTATCCTGGTAAGTTTTCATTACAAATTTCAGGACAGTCTTCACGCAGGGTTTCTTATACGTTCATGATTGACTGAGACAAATTTCATGATTTGAATTTATTGAGGATAGGTCGACCGTACAATCATATAGATGATCTCGCATGGCTCGGAAATCAGTTGTCCTTGGGTCATGATGATAGTCTTTATGATTATTATCGATTAAGATATAGTGGTGCTTTTCTCAAATCATTTCCCGAACCCAGAGATAGGGTGCGCATTGATAATATGCTTCGAAACTCCATTGTTGTTGGTCGAGCACAGCAAGAATGGGATAAAGCTGTGGGCGACGGACTTAGACAAGAACAGAAGCTCTTGGATGAGTTAGGAAGTCCTGAGGGTATAGATGCTCTGATGCGCAAAATCTCTCGGACTCTCCATCAAAAACCTGAGGATACGATAACAAGTAGTGGTAAGTTATTTCTTTAATCGATCCAGTCGCTAATCCCAATACTCATCTTTCTTGCAACTTCAAAAGTAATGGACCCGACACAAAGATTGAAGCCGCTGTATGAACTATACAAGTACACGGTGTTATCAGAACAAAAATCTAGTCGAAAAATTCTTCAAGAGTTGAGCAAGAAGGTCAATGCGAAGGAGTTCAAAACGATTCAAGAAAGCATTGAAACCTACGCCCCCATCAAAGCTCAGCTAATTAACTCACTTTCTATTTTAAATCAAGTCAAAAGAGCTCTGGTAGAACATTTTGTAAACATCAAGCCAGGAGCGCTACATAGGCATGAGAGCGAGTCTGTCGACTCTACAAGATTGATCAAATACCTTGAAGGTTTGAAAAAATTGGTGAAGGAATTGAAGGAGCCTCCTGAATCTGATCCAAAAAAGCTATGACAAAAAATAGTAAGTCGCTGTTTTTGCTTTTACTACTTGATGAAGACACAACTAAGATCAATGGATCCTTTTGGTGGTGACCAGATACATAATTTTTCTTCTACTCTTCAAAGTTGTACTCACACTCCTAACCTTTACAATTAAATACTAAAAACCCTTAATTCAACTCCTCTGTCGAGACCCTTTTTTTTTTTTTTTTTTTTTTTTTTTTTTTCTTTGTGAATCAACCTGTGACAAAACAAATCTCCTTAGTCAACCAGCGAATCATCCCCTAAAACTCTTTATTGAAAACTTGCATAAAGTGTAGATCACCTACTAATGAAATCTATATTAAGTCAAACAGCATGTAATTTCAGTTTCACCTCATGGGTTTTTGCGGGTTTCTGCAGTAGCAGAGGGAACTTTGTGCAGTTAAATTTTCAGGGCATTGCGCGTAATTGAATAAGGATCTGTCAAAGATTTCTATCCAATGTGTTATGTCATAGCGTCAGGAATATTAGAATCAAATGTTTGCTTTGGTCCCGAAATTTTCCAAGTCAAAAGTCAAGTTATGCACTCATGATACAGGCAAACCTTTGCACGGAATCTTAACTTCTGCATTCAATCAAACTTCTTCAATCAAATTTCATACACTTTGAAACCCCTCCACATCTTTAGAAAATACAGGTAGATATTATGTAATGTTATAGATCTCTAGCTCGTGCTTTTTGGTGCACCTTCATGATCTACTCAACACTCCCCCTAATGATCTTTTTATTAAGCCAATTATAGAAATGTCTTCCATACAATGACTTGTCTTTGAACAAGATGAAGATTTCGCAAGAGACACTTTCGAATGGGTTCGCACATCTATTTAGATGGTGTAGTAAAAAGTAGGAGCGCGGGTCCACTATCAAGGAAGTGCACATATTGACTGGAATTTGGTAAACTTATTCAATAGGAACTACCCGGGCTAAAGATCAAGGTAGTTCATCAGTCTCTTGTGTTTTGCCGCGCATTCACTATTTGAATTTAGTGGGCTTACATGTTGAGATTGGCAATAATCAATCAGGGTGAAATTCGAATCGCTTATGGTGGCAGGTGCCTCAGGATAGTATTGGTGATCATGTGCGCGTCCGTAGGTGATAGATTGGTGAGCATGCGCTCAATACCACCCTTGCAGACAACATCCTTCCAGTTTTTGCGCACAAACTGGTAGGCTTTAAATCGAAATTCGACGTGAGTCCGAAACAATTTACTTTGAAGTTCTTGGACTACATTTTCGACCTTTAATGAAGACATGATTTCTTCTTGACATATAGCTTTCAGTTCGGGAATTATTAGCACTAGTGGCACAACAGCACGTGAAGAACAGGTTACGTTAAGAGACAAGACGAGTCACTTGGATCTCTAGTGAACAGAAATCAGCTGGTCTTACTGTCAGCCATTCGCCACATGCTCTTGGCACTTGTGAAAGTCTTGAAACCAGGTATGCTTGTGTGTGTAGTACCATATTTTTTGGCCCATTCGGGCCAAGCCAGCTTTACCTTTCCTGGGACCACTTGAAGTAAATAGCTTCGATAAGAGGATCGAGGGGGAGAGAAGTATAGAGCCCTTTTTGTGTGTAGTGACAAAGTTTACGATATTCAGTTGTGGTGGGGTCGGGCTGGATCAACAGAATAGGAAGTGCTTTTTAACTGACCCACATAGCGCATAATCAACAAAGGCTTTGTACGTGCGTCGCCTGAAAAATCTTGTCAGAAACAGTGAAAGTGTTGTAAGACTATCAGAAGCAGAAAATGAGACTGACGATGTGTCAGTGATTTGGATGGTTGCCTTGAACTTGGTATGGGCCTATTGGTATGGAATGGGTGCCATTCCGGTATCAGTCTCCGTTTCAGACAGTACAATGGGATTTCCCTCCAAACACTGCAATTGTAGCAATAATAGAAAGCTTGTTTTACCTCTTCGTGTTCTTCTTCATCAATATCCCACTCGTCATCGGAATCTTCGTTGTGCTCTATGCAGGTTTTTTCAACAACTCCCCTAGATTGTTGTGATGGAGAGCCACCCGAGTTGTGAGCTTCAGAGTAGTCAGACGAGTGACCTGCTCGAAGGGGAAATGTGGGTTGAGATACTGTGAGGCTAAAAGAATACTGCGTGGCCACACTCACATGCTCGAAAATATTCATATCTGGTGAGCAGATCACTTAAAACATAGAGCTTCTTGACAGTCTGTCCACGTGGTGAGTGAAAGACCAAGCAAGTGATTTCATGCGACGGGCGATTCAAAGATGTGATGGTACTTTGTAGTTGACTCATTACTTTCTTCAAATCTTCTAGCTCGCGTTGAGTGTCAAGCAGTCCGCCACGGAATTTGGTTCCTTGTCGTGCTGCAACCATCTTGAAGTGAAGCGCGCTCTAGTTGCAACGCGGTGGGTTGAAAGAATGTCACTACTTGAACTGTTTAATCCAAGTTCAACTGGAACAATGATAAAATATTCTTACGTCTGTATCTCCAATTTTCATGTGCTTTAACACTTCGGACACAGTCCCAATGAAGACGCTCGACGATAACGTAGCATCGCTTCTGCTACGGTTCAGCGTGATAGAAGTTTTGCGGAATACCTTAATGTCACCTTTTTTGTTGGTCCCAAACTGGATCACAGACTCATCAGAGAAACGCTCGACCTTGCAATGGAGATGATGAGAGAGAGAGAGAATAGGCTGTGCACGCGGGTACATAGATCTTGCAATTCTCTCACATGAAAAACTAGCGTCCAACTATCTTCACAACCTCTCCACCGCGACACTTCGAAGACCAGGTTGAGTTCCCTATTGACACCACATGTATCGCTCGATTTCTGGGCCAAGTAGAGTCCATACTCATTTTTATAGTAAGCATCATGATAGCTTGCGTCACTTCCCAGTAGATTAGAAAGCTTTAACAATGTATTCTGTTTTGAAAGTGTTCCAGTCCTCAAGAGCCCAGCAATGCCATTGAAGCAGCCGTCAACCTCAAAATTGTAGTAACCAAGTCAATAGGTCAGGTGACCAAAGTGTGAAAGAAAATGTCAGATCGGAAGTGGTCAGACTAAGGGTAGACTCATGGGTACATTATCAGCCAGCCCCAAATATTTCATCAACTTGTGCACTTACTTCTACCGCCTGATGAGCGATCGACATCTGATAAGCGGGCACTACTTTGGAGGCGATTTAACAGGTCAAGATAAAGTTGAAGATGTGAATAAATGTGTAATGTCCTAGCGAGAGCTTTAAGCTGATGAAGAAAGTATAAAGATGCGGAATCGACTTTGGATTACTGTAGTTTTGAAAAAGTTTGTCATCAGCTCCTCGAGAGTTGTTGGGAGATGGTCCGTGCGCAGCACCATCCCAAACCTTCTGCAGGGAATATTTACGATGGATCTGAGTGGAGGGTGGATGGTGATGCTCAAACAGCCCAAACACCGAACGCATCGTACACATCTCGACTGTACAGTTACAGTACAACCCAATTCACACACACACATCTCTCATTTACAGTCATTCGTCACATTGAAAAACCACTTGTGGTCGAAACCCCAGCACATTTTCTCTATATACTGTTGACGATACTCGAAACAAAGACAAGAACTCATAAAAGCAATACGAAAGGAGAAAATAAAGGTCAACCTCAACTTAGCAATAGCAATATTGGACAATCCGAAGACATACCCTTGCTTAGCACAATATATCAAGACCATAGGATGGTTCATACACCTTAAAACAAATGTAAAGACTAAAGACACATAAGACATCAATTTGACAACAAAAACCAGGAACTCAGCCTATGCACCCTATGCCCTGTTTGTTCCAAGTTTTTTCTTAACTCATATTCTCTTTCTTGTGCATAACTTGCCCCTTTTTTCACGAAAGAGTTTGTCATGGAGGCTTGATAGACCATCCATAAGAGAAGATGCTGTAAGACCTCTGGTCATTACACTTACACAACACACCTAGCACTTAACCCTAGACATACACCAACATTGTATAACTCCAGGACATGAAGCAGACCTGGTTCCTTAGAGATTCTGGGGCTAACATACCCATCTTCCTTTGGCACTAGGTAATGTCCAAAGATTCCATTTCTCTGTTTCTTGTTATGATCTCTCACCTTGCCATCCTTAGAGATTCTGGGGCTGACACACCCATCATCCTTTGGAACCAGCTGGATCCCTTTTCCCTCTCATTTGATAGTTGAAGTAATTCCAGATAGTCTCTTTGGTTCTAGAATCTCTCCACTACACTGCCAAGATATTTGTATCGGATGGGCCTATCCGATGTTCTATCACCCCAAGATATGCGATGCAGTGTCAGTAGGATTAGGTGC
>MU167217.1:377563-402110 GCA_015951145.1 Cronartium quercuum f. sp. fusiforme G11
AAAAAAAAAAAAAAAAATGTTGTTTAACCTTGAAGATCCAAGAGTGAAAGATGTTTGACAAATTATACAAGCGTTAAATTGAGATACAAACATGTCTTTCAATTTTTAATTTTTTAAAAAAAAAAAAAAATTAAATAAATTAGATTGCTTCCTTTATTTTGGTGACTTCCGGAAATGAATTTTTTAGAGTTCACAATTCCTAAAATTCATAATGTTACAAAGATGACATACAAACAGTTTTGCTTCAAGGTAAAAACATAAGCAGATCCAATTTCAGAGACCGCTCACAATCATATTTGAACACAAAAAGTTTGAGGAGCAATCCAATAATAAGACTTGAGCCCAAAAAACGACAACAAAGTTAAAACTCATACACGCAAAATAATAATAACAATGAAAAGATTAATCTAAGTAGGTCCAACGATAACATGGACATATCACATTCTGAATCAGAGAAATTATTATTACGACACCAAGAGATAAACTTTGTTTTCCACATTCGAGCTCTCTAAGATAATTTTTTTGTTTTGTTTTATCTCATCTCCGATCAAAGATCGATCTTGATGTCGATCCTGAGATAGATTCTGGTCCTGTGCCAGAAGACACTAACGCGCTCATATATGATTGACAGTCAACCCATTCAGTTTCCCGATTATCTCCGAGTACGACCCGACGAAGATGGTTGAGCACCAGCTCAGCATAGACTGGTAAAGCCACTCAAACTTCTCAGCACTAAAGCCTCTTCTTTAATAAAAAGAAGGAAGGATGAAAATGACTCACGCCACTGAGCCTTCCCCGGTTTAAAGTGTACCAAGTCTGCAATCTCGTGTGTTAGGCTCCGACTTACATTTGCCCAGTCAAGGATATCGATCGGGCGCGCACTCGGGACTTTGTTCAGTCGTCTAATGAGTCGTACGTGAGCCTCATCAAGCTGTCGCACTCTGAGTCTACTCATGGCGTTTTTTTCCGCTGCCCGCGATGAATCAGGCATCGTTCGATACACTAGCCTTGTCTTCAAACTTGGAAAGGCAGCTTGAAGAAGTTCTATTAATCTCACCATTCGCTGTTCGTGCTCCGCCAACTCGGCTTGCGTGAGCGCGCCACCGACAATACGCGCTGGCGCATGGTCAACACGAGAAGCGTAAGCAGCTGCCTCGGAGCGGTAAACGAGGTCCCAGAGACCTTTATAGAGTCAAAAAAAAAAAAAGCTTCAGCAAATGTTTCAAAAGAAAATTATTGTGACACACACACCTGAATTGAAGACCACCATCTCAGGGTTCGGACTGACGACAGGACCGAGGGTGGGAAGAAAAAAGTGTGGAAGCCTGGCCTCGATTGGTTGTGGCTCGTCCTCTTCTGAGTGGAAGAATACTGAAGGTTTCTCGACGTCGACGCTCATGATGAACCAGTTTGCAAGGGTGAAGCCTAGTGACCGATGTTGACCTAGGCCGATCCGATGTGAAGCAGTCGCGGGCTCGGTAAAGGCTGGATCGGTGGTGGCAGTGAGAAAACGATGAGGAGCCGGGCCTGGGAAAGCTTCGGTCGAGAAGAAATGGACGAGGTTCCGATCGAGTGAGTCACCGACAAATAGCACAGTGCGATTGCGGAGCCAGTTAGGCTCATCGCCAGCCACTAGATCGGCGACAAGCGAGTGCAGGACAAAGTCTTGCTGTACGCTGCTGCGCTTGCCCTCGGTTCGGCTACGCCGGTGAGAGCTCGGGTTTGGGTTGTTTACCACCCATTCCGCCTCGAATGAGGAGCGCGATTTGGGTGTTTTGGGGGTACGGGCGTAGCCTGAGAGACGGTAGGGGTCATAGCAGAATTCGGGCAGTTTAGATCTACTTTTCGTAATGTTAAGCCAGGTGTGAAAGCTATGGAGAGAGCGAGTATGATGAGCAACATAAAAAAGTAGAGTATAGATGATTGGGTAAACCCTCACCTTGACTGATCAGCGAAACACCAGAAGAAAGTGAGAATAAGGATTGAAGGGATCACCCAGAAGATCAGACGACCAGGACGAAGTAGGAGTCGAGTGAGTCGACCCATAGGCGATGGCGGTAAATGCCGACGAGGAGAAGGGTCCAGCTCCATTGGATGTCGAGTAGGGCTCCAACGGGCGAGGTCAGACATTATGCTATGGTTATTTTCTGGGTTGTAAGTGTTCCTCAACTCGAAGAATGTCCAAGTTGATGAGACGGATCTATGTGGCCGAAGGGTTTGTTTTGATGAGGCTCAAATCTGAGACCAAGAGTTTTGATTAATAGATGGTCTGAACCAAGGCGCTGATGTGATGAAGTTACCGATTGGGTAGGATGTAGATGAAGAACTCACGATTAAGTAAAATGAAATAGTTTATGAAAATGTTTTTTGTTTGTGTGTATCCAAGTAAATGGAATGGAAAGCCAAAGCCAAAGCGAGTTCATGGTGAAAATGAAGGAACGCAATGCAAATAATTGAAAACTTTATTAAAGTGAGACAATGAAGAAATTTAAAAGATGGACCAAAACCGGACACAAGTCAGAGATCACAAGATGTTGAGGCTCCTAATTATTTACGTCATTTCTCTTTTTTAACGCCCTAAAACATTTCACCGCGCGCAGGGATAGTCCCTCGGCTGAGTGCACTCCTACGGTCTGACCGTAGGGTAGGGTGATGGTGATAGACTGCCTACCTAAATAAACACGACATAAGCATTTACATATATAAATTTGGACTCAACGTTTCATCGCTTACAACTGTAACACATTTCAACTTGCCCATTTGAAAATTCCAATCTACATACTATCAAAACCTACACACTCGCCGATCAAACCAAGGCCAAGAAAACAGCCACCAAGTTTGAACACTGCCCAACCAAAATCATCTTGGAATCGATTAGCCAGAAAGCGCAACACCGACAAAACTCTCCGCTTGTCTCGGCGCTGGATTCACCAAGTCGTCCTGTGAGACGAAGCCTGGAAGTAGACCCACCCTAGTAGAACTCTACTTCAACCTCTCACAAAGCCTATCACAGCCCATTGAGGGGTTGGTGATATGTTGCACTGGGCCTTCCTGCTTCGCCAGTCCAGGTGAGAGCGCCCCTCAGGCAAAAAAAAAAAAAAAAAAAAAAAAAAAAAAGGTCAAGGAGATTCGGCCCCGCTTCGCCAACCACAAACACTATCTTGTCATCAGCCAACCATTCACATCCATCGAAAGCCTTGAAAGGCCCTCAGAGCTTTGTCCTGAGGGGATTTGATAGAGTCGTCGTATTCCGCCGGACATCAAGAGTGTGATATTTGAGGGAAGGAGTTGAACTTTCACCGATCAAGGCACCTCTATTTGTGACCCATTCAAGACCTGTCTTGCATCAAAGTAACTGATTTTGATACATACAATTGGGTGAAAGGCCAACAGTCAGCTGGGGATGTACCCACAAGTTTCTTCTCTGAACAAGCCGCTAGCATTTGAAGTTCCAGTATTTCGGTTTACCTTCAACTCACACCTCAACCACTACACACCTCACTATCCCTCACTATCACTACACACCTCACTACTACCACTACACACCTCGCGAACTTCTCGGACAGGCATGCAAACTTATCGGACAGAGGCGCGGATTTTTCAGACAAGCCCTGTCTGAGAAGTCTTGTGCGAGAAGTTTGCATGTAACATCTTGAACAGCCACATCACAAAGCAGAAACTTCTCAGGCAATCTTTGCTCAAGCTGTTATCGAACATCATTGTCCGAGTCTGAACCTGAAGTTTATCAAGACCATCTCGGTCAACTACTAACTGAGATCTGGTCGGTCAAACCTGTCCGATAAGTTTGACCGAACACTTCTCGGACTGGCAGTGACCGACATGAATAAACCTCGGACAAAGCCGTCCGAGATGACCTCGGTCACCTCCTAGACTGGGTTGAACTTGGATAGTCAGTGACTGAGATAAGAAAATCTCGGTCTACTCTAGTCCGAGCTTAACTTGGTCAACTCCTAGACTGAGCTGACCTCGGACAGACAGTGACCGAGATAGAGAAATCTTGGACAACACTGTCCGAGATCACCTCGGTCGCCTCCTAGACCGAGGAGTGCTCGGACTACCGCTGACCGAGATGAGAAAATCTCAGTCAACCACGGTCCGAGATCAACTCGGATTTCACTGTCCGAGAACACCTCGGACAGCCTTGTCCGAGTAATTTTTGCTGGCGGTGCAAAGGATACGCTAGGTTAAGAATGAATATAAAAGTTAGAATTTTCAGGTTTGGTTCCTATCACAGGTGTGACAGGGAATTGAAAAGAAAACTTCTAACAATCTGTTGCTAAAGCTTCTGACAATGATCTGATTGGTTCTAATCTTCCTAAAAGACTGGAAGAAATTCTTAGATATTATATATTCCACTGTGCAAGCCAATGGGTCCTGGTCACATAAACCAACCGATTGAACTCACCCCTTATCTTGAACTAGCTTAGTGACCGTTTCCTCCTAATGATTGTTTTCTATTTTCTTTCTTCCTTCTGTATCAGGCCCTGTGCTATTGACCCTACGTGGTTCTCGAGTAGAATGTACTCACTAATGCAGACCCTGTGTTGTTGACCCTACGTGGTTCTTGAGTAGAATGTACTCACTGATGTAGAGATGTGTATAAGTATTAGAGGTGTATGTGATGATGGTTGTCTTTTCCTTCCTCACTTTGTCGTCTCCTTCTACTAACTCTCACATCGTTCGTCTGTACCTCTGCCTACGAGCAGGTACTGCCTTTCTCTTCGTTCTCTCGCGAACTACGTGTCACCTAGTGCTGACCTCTGAGTCAACAGACTGGCACAGCTCGAGACTTATAACCTTTTAGTGAAATTATCAAAAATCGATCTGTCATCATGTAAGAAACTGCTGAAGTACAGCAACACTTGGAAAAATGACTTGAAGGCGTGCAAGATGAACAGACCTTGCTTCTTGGTGATATTGTGTGAGACTGGTTCCTTGTCCAGTGAAGAGAAACATTATATGTTGTTACGGGTAGTTCAATACTAAGAAAGAAGCTAATGGTCAAATTGAGCAATTCAAAGCATGGTTAGTTGCACACGACTTCACTCAGATAAAAAGAATCAATTTCAATGAGGTGTTTTTTCCAACTACAAGGTCAGAGTCTTTAAAGATTTCAATCTCAATCTTGGCCATTGGATGTTCGAAGGGCTGGGGCAGAGACATCAAGACTGCCTTGTTAAGTAGAAGAGTAAAGGAGGAGACCTAAATGGAACAACTAGAGGGGGTTGTCGATACAGATAAGCCGTGATTTATTTTCCAACTCAAAGGTACACCCTATGGCCTTTGTCAGTCACCTTGAGTGGAAAAAAAAGCTCAACAAAGTTCTTATCAAACTTGAGTTTACACCTTCTTCATATGGCCCAAGTCTGTAGTAAAGCATTAACAACAAAACCCCGAAAGGTTCAATTTTTGTTCACATTGATGAAATTGCTACTACAGAGTCATGCACAGCCCCTGTTTACTGGTCACTGGCAGGCCAGTTGGTCCCATGGATGTTAGAGAAATATCGACCCACCGTTCATTGTGTGGCCTATATACCAGGCAACCAAATATACCTATACTGAAGGTAAGTCACAAACCAAGATGAAATTAAAGTACGAAGAATGACCTCAGCGAAAGAAGGAGTACAATTCTACTTGGTACTACTGAAATGGAAGACAGACTGGTCTGGGGTAGAATGCGGAGTTTAGGTCGTGAAGCGCTTGAATACACCAGAAGTATTCTTCAAGGGGAACAAACCCGAGGTCAACCGATCGTCTCCTCAAGTGCTCCCCAAGGTCTGAGCAGGGTCGAAGCGTGAACCGGCTCAACCTCAAGCCTTGATGGAGATTGACCAACTTTGACCTTGGCCATCGAGCTTTTCTGCGGTGAAACTCTTTCTTAGCCTTCGCAAAGGCCGACTCCAGGTCACCGTACCTTATCACCCAGGTTAGACACTCAATGTTCGGACACCAACCAAACGCCCAGAGAGTGTTGGCTTCCCCGGTGTATGTCAGGTATTTGAGCGATTTGAAGTCTTTGGCAAGGGCTATTTCTGATCTTGTGACATAGCATCTATCATCACCACGGGCGAAGTAGAGGCTAACAAGAGTTCGATGAAAGATGTGACAGAACCGCAATAAGGATCGATCCGGGAATGAGGTATTGGAACGGGTTATTTCGACCGTCAATTCTTGAAGTGGTGCTTCCCAATTGAAATCAAACCAGCGCGGGGTGAATGAGTTGAGGCTTCTGATGTTCAACGATTTGAGTTGAGTGCGCGTGCTGAGATCTTGAGCGAGCTTGATAGGATATTGTATAAGCTTTTCGAGCGAGAAACTACCTTTCAAGATGATGATGTGAAGCTTTGGGAGTTGGTCGATGATCCAACCCAGGCATGTCTCAGAGACAAGCGGGGTGTCCTCCATCAGGAAACTGAAAGTACTCAAGTGCTTGAAAGCAGGGATGGTCTTCATCAACCGGTCTACTTGGGCTTTCAGCATGTCTTCATCCTTTTGATTCTCTTGATAATCATCACGCAGTCCGAGACAGATGGAGACTTCTCGGATGCGGTCCTTTGGTGCGCTAGCGAAGATGGATGTGATTACCTCCATTATCCTGGGTATTTCTGGGATCACTCTATACCCGTTGACTTCCGGATCGAATTCAGGTAGACAGTTTATCGCCAGATTGAGGCTTTTCGCATAATGCTTCTGGTGCTTGAACTGTTCAGCTAACGTTTCCAAAACACGAAGCGACTCTGCATTAGCTTCCTCAATATTGTCCCTAAAGTAAGTAATCGCTATTCTCTGTAAGACCATTTCCAAAAAAAAAAAAAAAATCAAAATCAAAATCATTCGACTTCATCAGCCATTGAAACATGAGATCAAGATCACGAATAACGAGCCATCGATGACCAACCTTCCATGTGACGGCTTTGAGAAATTTGTGGGTAGCTTTGTTCAGCGTCATCAAACGAGCAAGGAAATCATCTAGGAAAATGTATCAGACCAAGGTAAGGGATAATTGAAGTGAAACAAGATATGCTGCGAAGCAAATCAAACAGAGTGAGTTAGCACATACTTTTTTTTCCCCATCCGTTCGCAGGTAAATCATGGGTGTTCTTGATTTCTGAATTGGTATCTTCGACTGCCTGTAAGAGTGCCATCTGGAAGATCTCTGATGGAAGATTTGGGAGTGACTAGATGTACTTGGGAGAGCTAACCATCTTGGAACAAAGGTTAGAAGAAGCTTCGAATATTAGTAGGGGTCTATTCTAAGGAGAAATATGCGATGATGACGTTGGATTTTGAAGGGTTCGCAAGAAAAGAGAGCTTGATTTCGGAAAAGGTCGTAGGCTTTCATTTTATAGAGCTCTCTATCCCTCCATCCGGATCATATCTGCCGATTGTGCCATTATCATTGTTCTGATTACGAGCTCCTTTGGGACCGGAAGTAGTTCTTCTACTCAGTAGTTATTCTACTCATGCATCTTGATCACTTTCTTTTGGCAGGTTCATTTATAAAGTCACCGATGCTCTGGTATACGGCTTGAAAGCGCTTTTGTCTCTCAAAGCTAAGCCCGAGAAGGTGTGCGGAGGCCTTAATCGACTCTGCTTTATCTGGGGATCAAAAGTCACCGGTGCTCCCGAAGCCCACCGATCTCGCAGAGAAAAGACACCATATACAGCGCACGAAGTAGCAATTCAACCTTGGCTATAGTCAGTGGCCTTCCGGGATAGAAAGAAGCTTCTCGAGTTCCCCTTAGATTGATTCAGGCCAGTCTTTCTCCTGAAAAGACTTAACTCGCTCACCTGGCGCATGAGTGGTGGCATCGAGTATTTCCCCAAAGGCTGTCCTTATTGCAATATATCCGACGGTACCGGTACCGGTGCTACTCGTACACCCATCCGAAACTTGGGATGGCTTTTTTTTTTTTTTTTTTTTGGATGGTCATCTGAATCTTTTCACTTCAGCTCCGCAACGTCACCACACCATCATGAAGCCCAGTCCCTCACTCGCTTACCTTCGACCGCCCAAACCCAAGCCAAATCGCTCTCCATTCACTCGACCGACAACCTACACCCCTCCTCACCTGCTCTCTGCTCATCACCAGATTTCCAAACAGACCGACTTCAACCATCTCGTTCACCATGCTCTCCCAGCCGCTGCCAAGGGCACAAGCTCCCGTCCAGCAGCCGGAATCCGAAAAGATTTCTACTTTGTTCACTTTTCCGACCGGATCAAGTTTTGGAATCTCACGGCAGGCGATCGGGTCATCGTTGCTGACTGCACACGTGAGTACAGAGGTAAGATCGGGACGGTGTATTGGGTCGATCGGACCTCTAATCGGTTGGCACTACTAGAGCCTGAATTCTGGGTCAGTGGAAGATCAGGATTTCCTATACATTCGCGTATTTCAGGTTTGGAGTAGAGGTTTGGATGACTGAATTGCTTTTGACCACTTTTTGCTCCTGTTCAATGCAGACTGAAAAATCGGAAAAGGCTCACCCAGACCTGCCAGAATACACTAGAAATGTTCCTGTAGAATTTGAGTACAGTACTGTCAGACTTATGGCCCCAGGCTCAGATGAGTTCAGTATTGATTTTACTACCTGTGAAAATGAATACATGATTTCAGTTTATTGTTATTGACAGTTCTCTTTTTTTGGGTGGGGATCTCAAAACGACATAGACTTTACTACGAAAATTTGCGCGAGGTTCAACATGAGGCAGTGACGAAACAAGGACGTAAGAAGGAGATTCATTGGACGCGGATCGGAACACCTCATTCGATTCGACATTCCGGGCCACTAAGAAATGTGGAGGAGATCATTCCGTGGCCGGTCGAGCCGCGATGGATGCTGGGGATTCAGGACGCTGATAAAAGGATCGAAGGCCGCGATCGGCATCAGAGCTTGATGGAGGCTGAGTGGGCCAAGGAGCTGCGGAGAAGGGATGGAGAATGGGTCGGTATGTAGCCTTTTCCGAAATGCAAACAGGCTATGGCTTGCCATCGGTGCTCAAGGAAGGCTGCTTATTTGACCTTTTCTTTGGCTCATAGATAAACGTGTAATTGAGGTCTCACATGTCCGCTCAAGGGAGAGTAAGTGGTTACAGGTCTCTGGATGACCTCAGGCTCCCAACCCATCAGGAGGAAGACGGGAGCTACTGCCCTCAGTCATCATAGGCTGACCAATGCCAACTCCTATCATTTATTTATAGATCGCAAAGATCTTTTTGCTTCCCCCATCGATTCTTGGACCTCCACCTTTGATCCCGAACAGTACGAAGACTACCACCTCTGGCTCTCGAGCTCGCCCGTGCTGCGTGAGCGTTTTCCGGACTATTTCATCAGCGCCACTCACAACCTGGTCACCGTGCCCGAACTTGAGGTGCCTGACTGGGAGCTCACTGCTGGGCGCCACACGCGGCGGTACAAGACAATGGTCTGGGAACAGGAGCTTGCCCGGAAAGTCGGACGCCAGATTGATGCTGAGTTGAACTGGATGGTCGAGAAAGCCGAGGCGGTAGGGATGGTGTTAGATCGAGAACAGACGAGGCGCGAGCTCGAGTTGACGTCAAGCATGCGGCCGTCGGTGATCGAGCGTCAAAAGACACGGCCCTCGGTCGCGGAGGTGAAGCGGGCTCGAACACGGATCCAACAACTTAGGGCAAGGTTTAGCAAGGTAGAGGCTAAGGCGACCCTCGACTTGTTGCCTGCACTCGAAAGCTTCAATTCGAATCGGATGCGCGAGCGGTTGACGGGCCCCACGGGTGCAGTACTTGGGCCGGTACTCGACCATCTCGATCAAACAACTACTACTGCAACATTATGATGGGTTCTTATATTTCACTATGCGCTGACTTAGGCTTGAGGACTCATGTATTCGGATTGTGCCGATGAAGTGTCAAGTCTCATATCAGTTGTAATCTTGTTGGACCTCTTCACAGAGTCGGGCCAAAATAACGTGTCTTGTTTTGTTTTCTCTCTCGAACCAACAATGATGTATACCGACCTTTGCATACATACGTGCAATTAATAGACCACCTCACCTACCATAGCTTCCAAATATGTATCACGTCATTATTTGTTTCCCTTGACCGTGTTGATCATGAACACCACTTTGCAATATGAGGCAGGTGCATAGTCTGACCAGATCGGGTCGTTGTTGCAGATGAGTGGTGAGGCTAGTTGAAAGCAAGTTCCAGAAGAAGGTATATCAAACCTTTTCCTTCTTGCATTGCAGAACTGATAGAGTGGGTAATCAAGGACAACCTTCACCGTTACAGGGAAAGTCCTCGTGTATCTTATATATGTATTGCAAAAATTCAACCATGCGATCAGTTGACCTATAGCTAGCAATGGTACACTTCAATTAAAACTCTATCTTGGGTAAGCAGTATGACTTTCATACACACAAAACTGATTACACCCCGTTTCATGATGATTGTTGCTTCTGAGAGATTTAGGGTCGATTCTGTGTTTTGGATTGATGTTGTCATCTGTTGAATTGGACGCTAGAGCTGTTGAGATGATAGCATTCAACTGTATTTTTACTCAACCTCACCCTCGATTTTTCTTACATAGAAAGAACTAAGTGAATATATCCGGACGGAAAAATGAGGTAAAAAAGTCCAAGTTTTTTTTTTCTAAGAAAAAAAAAAAAAAAAAAAAAAAAAAAAAAAAAAAAAAAAAAAAGTTTGATTGATCAATGATAGAGATGATTGTAGAAACAAGATAAGATTCTTTTTGGTTGCGATAGACTCAAACATACAAAAATTTATGTCTTTTAAATGAGCAAAAAACAATTTTTTTTTTTTTTATTGGGCCCTGGCTTGCCACAAAATGAAGTTCATGAATTAATGCTGACTTGAAAAAAGTAAATTATATTTCATATTTTAAGTAACATTACAATCATTTACCTGTTTTCCCCTTTAAAGGAAACTACATTTCAAAAAAAACTGTGAATCATAACTTTAACTTGAATCCCACTAATTTCAAAGTAAGGAATGAAAAGTAAAGTCTTTACAAAACCTTGCCAAAAAAAAAAAGGACTAAAGACTTCATACTCAGTACTGACCCACAAACTTTGGATATCTACCCAGTTTTCCTATAGGGAAACAGTTATATATATATATATATATAAGCTTTTAGTGTAACGCCATGAAAAAAAAAAAAAAAGATACCTTGCAATTCTTATAAATCAAAATAAAATTCTCTTGTTCACAAATGAACCTGATTCCATTATCTCTATTGTATATCCTTATAATTTTTAATTTTTTTAATTTTTTTTTTTTTTTCATACTTCCTTCTCACTGAACACTCACTTCAAAATCCTATCTAAAAATTTTAACTACCTTGCTATATACCACACCCACCTCCAACATAGTTTCATCACATATAGCCATGCTACTCAACATATCATGGTTAAATCCAATGTCATTGGCCATTTTCCAAAGTCCTTCGTTTTGAGAAGATAACCTATTGCATTGTATCTGGCTATCCTACTTTGAACATCATGCCTAGATGCGATGCAAATATGTTGGTGGTGAACACTAGGGTTGAAAGATCCCCAGGACAAATTCTCTCAAAAGAAGTTCTTCAGAGAAATCATATCCAAGAAATCCTTGGATCCCAATATTTAAGGGATCTGTGTTGGTATTGAAATCCATTAGGAGATGCTAAGTGATTGGGCCATTCCTTGAGTCAACCCTATCCACTCAACTTAATGCAACGTGGAGGTAGCAATGATAGCTATAGATTTAAACCTCAGGGTGTCATTTATGGCAAGGTAGAAACCCATTCAAGAGCTTTCAAGTGGCCAATTTTAGTTAGTCTTGTCACAATAAATGGCCTTATTTCAAATATTCAGATTTTTCTTGAAATAACAATGGGCGGGCACATTTCTCTTTGCATTTCATAGACTGTCATTCTAAGGCAAAAAGAAATGTACCGAGACATCACTGTGGTGTGAATGTCGAAGATATAATATAGGATAATATTACAAGTTCATCCAATTTTACCAGCCCTTAAGCATTCCGATTTTCTCTTATTATTACCACATATAGATACAATTACAAATGATAAGGAAGGATACACGTGTTCAAGACCTAACTTTGAACCCACACAGCCGGGCCGCATTGATTCCCTTGATCGCATCCCGTTGTTCCTTTTCCAATCCCGGAGCCATATCCACTGCCTCGAGCTAAACATCCTCGTCCACCAAACTATCAGCCCACAATCTAAAACAAGTCAACAGCTAACTCACATTACGGGTTACGCTGTCCCACTTTGCTACAGATGCCCGGGCAAGTGGTGGGAAGAAGGGATGATCAGTGCCAAACATGACCCGTTCCGGGTCCGCAAGCGAGTTGAGCAGCGCAAGCTCCTGTGGACCATACACCACCGCGTCGTAGTAGAGCTTGCGGAGGTAAACGGAGAGCGGATGACTAAGACGGGATGCGAGGAGTGGGTCGTGATCGATACAGCTGGAGAGACGCGCTGACAGGAGAGGGAGAGCCCCAGCGGCGTGTGCAAGAAGGAGACGAAGAGTGGGAAAACGGTCAAGAACTCCCGCAAGAATGAGACGGGAGATTGCCTGAAGCGAAGCACATGTCAGCAAGAAGTGGTTGTGAGACGGAGGGTGGAGCATGACAAACGATGGTGGTCTCGAATGGGAAGCCGAGGGCGAGGGGGAGGACGTGGCCATTATTGAGGGGGCCGAAGGCGCTTTCGGGGCCACGGGCTGCGGTGATGCCGTAGTGCGGATGGATGAAGACGAGCAGTTCAGTTCTCTCGAGCGCTTTCCAGAGCGGGTCGAGACGGGAGTCATCGAGTCCGAGGCCGACTAAGTTCAAGAGCCAATAGAAAGAGTATCAGCAAAAGTTGGGTGCTTGTGGAGGGTGCGAGGCAGCGAAGAAAGCTGACAGCCACGGGTGCCAATAATGATCCCACATAGGTGTGGCAAATTAGATATTAGTTCGACTGCCTCTAATACGCCTTTTAATGCTGCCTGCTGGTCTTGTCCAACTTGCAATGGCACCAGCGGCAACACCCCAAAGGCGCGTAGTCGGTCTTCTTCCGCCAATAGAAGAGGCTCGAGATCGGGACTCCTTGCGCCAGGTCCGTTGGGCGCCATGCAATAGGCTTCTAATTCGCGGTTCAGTCGTTGGGCGACAGAGACGGCTTGATCTACTTCTCTATGGGCATAAAGTTGAACTTTAGCCTAGGTGTGTGGGGACCCTTCTTGAATCTATTGCCATCGGTGGGCGTTGGGTTTGGGAGCACGCACAGGAAGTCGAGCCAGGGGTTGGCCAGGCTCACACAGGCCCCATCGATCCCATGCCGGTCCATAAATTTGATCTTTTCTGTCTTGTCCCAATACGCTCTGCGACCACCAGCAAAGCATCGGATCCGATGAGCAGGCAAACATAATCTGAGCGAAACAGCGATCCTCACGCTCCAATAGGTCGGCCATCGTCTCCGCCAGGTAGAATGATCAGCCGTCCTTGGAGGCCTTCCTCCTCTTCAAAAGATGTGCCAGGTGAACCGACTGATAGGAAATAGTGAGAAAGAGTTTTACGATCAGGCACCATTGAGGAGGAAAGGGTAGGGGAATGATGGCTTAACTGGCAGGAAGGATGCGTGGCGGTTCAGTTCGGTTTCGCAAGAGTTTCAGATAACTCGGCGTATAGCTGAGCAAAATACATCAGCGGTGATGCGACGGTCAGGGGGTATGCGATCGAAAAGGTTAAAGGGAGACACGAACATGTGGGTGTGAATGTCGATGAGAAGGGCTCGGGAATGGGACTGGGACTGGGATGACATCGAGGCTGAGATAGAAATGGTTCGGGTGCTGATTTGGGTGAGTGGATGAAGCCGGTGAGGAAGGAGACTGTTGGTAAAAGACGATCTCGGAAGGCAAGCCATATCGGCTGGCCGGACCTCGAGACTCGGCACCAACAAAACAGTCGATGCCGAACGGCCGAGTCCGCGTCAGCCACGGCCTTCGAGCCGGGCCAACGGCGGGTCGAGGGAGAGGCGGCCCCGCACTACTCATCCTCATCTAACTGGAGACTTTTTTTTTTTTTTAGTAATCTTATGTATTTCTGAGCCGAAAGGCTATCCAACACACAATTCTTTTTCCCCACCAGTAAAACCCTTGTGGCTGTTCAGGGGCAAGGTGTAGGGTGGCTGTGACAGCTCTTAACCGTCTGCAAAGGTACTATTACAAGGGGCATGTGCGACGCTACTGTTCTAGTGATTTACTCTGGGGGTTGAGTGAGATTCTGGATGGGAGTTTCCTCTGAGCTCTTGGCCCATACCCACCGGCTCTTTAGTTGCCAGGTGGCGTTGTTGAATGCTGCAATTGCATTAGGTTGGTTGAGGATCGCTTTACCTGGTTTTAGATGGAGATTTTGGAGGCTCTTGAAGGATTGTTGCGTTGATCATCAAATCTTTTGCATATGAAGAGGTAGTGTTCAACTGTTTCGATGCCTTCTTGGCAGTCACAGGGTGTGTCCGTTCTTTGTTTAAACTTGTTGAGGTATTGGTTGAGGTGAATGTGATTTGATCTTATTTGGATGTTACATTCCCCCTTTCAAGCCTCACCTTTTCACTCAAAAGAGAGCTACTAGAGCTTGACTTTCTCTTACCTACTAACAAACTACACTGCTTTTGGTCAAAATAAAAGCGCCAGCTCTGTTCAGAACAGAGCTGGTCCCTGCTGGTTTCTGGAAAGCTGCTAGAGCATGCTGCGCAAAAGTACTGCCAGTTGCATCCACTATGTCATTCCATGGGTCATTGACTGGTCATGGTGGCACAAAGAGATGCCATGGGAATGATGATTTCCAAGGAATGATATCCACATCACAGCCATGCCTGCCTGATACTGGAAGTGAGGAGTCAGGTCAAATCAGACTCCAACAATAGTAAGATCTCTTACCTGGCCACACAGTTGGAAGATTGATTCCCCATTAGAATTTACTTCCATCAGACAGAGGTGCCCATAAAGACCTGTGTACACTCCTCTCTAAAATGAATGGAGGGAGCTCTATATTTATTTACTGTTCTTTCTTATCATGACATTGTTCAATGCAAAAAGTGCAGTTCTGCAGTAAAGTGGAGAACAAAGAGCAAAAAATAAGCCAACAAATATTAAAAGGTAAATATTGGAGGAGCAGGGGAAAAAACAGACAAGATGTAAGAGCTAACAAGCCTAAAGGCTGGAATTAGGGTTGATAATCTATTTTTTGGAAGGAGGCATTGCATTGAAGAATCAATTTTTTGGGGGGGGGAGGGGGGATTTCATGGAAGAAGGAGCTCTGCAATAAGTAATTGGGCAGGCACTGCCAAGATATTTGTATCGGATGGGCCTATCCGATGTTCTATCACCCCAAGATATGCGATGCAGTGTCAGTAGGATTAGGTGCGATGGAATTACTATCGGTATCTAATGCTCTGACACCATATTGCAGTGTAACTCCATCGCACCTAATCCTACTGACACTGCATCGCATATCTCGGGGTGATAGAACATCGGATAGGCCCATCCGATACAAATATCTTGGCAGTGAGGGTGGTAAAAGCAGTGCATTGTTGACTGGATGTGGAAGGGGATGCTACAACATTTGAAGAGGAGTGGTAGAATGACAAAAGGGTGGTGGAAACTACCCTGCAAAAAGTCACCATTAACAAAATTGAGAGTAATAGGATGCAATAGAAAAAGATGGCCGGATATTTCAGAGCAACAGATAATGTCACAAATTCTGGCCCCAGGATAAAGTCATTGGAGTGAATACAGTCATAACTCTGTAAGCCCATACATTTGGGACAGGTCTAAACAAGGGGTTACAGCGGGGCATGGATAAATGAAAACCTTCTCACACCTTCCAACCTGACTGTTGTCCCAAATTGGGAAACCCATAATCCATGGATAAAGGGAGGGCATGGGGTTAAAATGCTATGGATTTATGGCGTTATGACTGTAGATAGATTCTGTGTACATGTAAATTTAGAGCATTTGCAGTTGCGGCAGTAGCATTATGTGTAAGCAGGGATTTTAAAGCTGACTTAGGGCCAGCTTCAAATAAATGCAGAAAAAAAGCTACAATCATGGCTGCAAGTCTGATGTGGCTTCCTTTCTCACAACTTTTGTATCCAATGGATACATTATATGGCCATACAGGCAAGCTTTTGCACACTCTTCCTATATGAGGCAAACATTTGGCCTCAAGCCATTCACAGTATGCTTAGGGAGGACAGTGCTAAAATCAACCAATTTGAGACCTCTATATCATGGGGGTGTATTTGGGTGAATGTAGGTAAAACAGAAGTGAAGCTTATGTATGTGAACTGCATGCACCACTGTAGGTGGGTGTTACACAATTAGAATTCTGGTTGGGGACCCCCAGCCAGCACCTGTCTCCAATGTCAAACACAACTCAAGAAGAAATCACTAGATTTCATCAAATTAGAGACTAACCCAGGTAAAAATTATTGTAGTCCAAAAGATGGTCAGGGCTGGATTTGAACCAGTGACCAGATCCAATGGATCCAGACCAAACACACATGGGCTACCTTAACCACTAGGCTACCTGACCAGTACTCTCAGGTGTTCCCCTATGTTCTTATTGGGTATGGTTTACACCATGTGACCCTCAGGTCACAACAAAAATGCAAGTGGTTGTAACTAGCTCACTTGAAGAGGAAGCTACTTTGATTGTCAGGAGAATGCTTCCTTATGGAAACCTACCTGGCTTTTTCAAGCTGAGTGTGAAGCTAGATTCACTGCCAATATATTTTCATCACATGGAAGGTTGCTATGTAACATAGCATGTCTTCATGTGATACTATGGACCATTTTTCAAGGTCCCTACCTTGGAAAATAGATCTATTGCATCACATCTTGGCCTGCTATGTGACATAGCATGCCTCTATGCAATGCAATTTTCTTGGTGGTGATTGAGCTTAAGACTCAAAGAGAGCAACAAGCAAGTCTATACTTGTCAGATATGGCATAATCTGAGGAAACCAGATTATCTCATAACTGAAAAATGGCACATTTTTTACACACAGGACAGTTACATTACATATATAACTAGTACTGTAATCAATCCTGTAATATTGTAAACACTTGTAAACTCAAGAAGTGTTGTATTACATATAGTTACTGTACTGTAACAAACAGTACTCATACTGTAGCATCTCTATGCTTAAAATGGGAACTTGTGTTTGTGGATATGTTTCTTTTTATAACATCTCTCTCTCTCAATTCATTCTCATTCTCTCATTCTCACATATATGTACCCAAAAGATACTTCAAGCCATATAAGTCTGTTAATAGAAAGATGGGAGATTACCCATGGAAAAGGTCCCAGTTTGGATTGTGCATGTGTACTGGTCAAACACAGTGCTGCCAACATCTAAAACCAATTGTCCCCATCTTATGGAATGGAAGCAGGAGTTCTGGAGCCCAGAACATGGATCTGACCCCTTTCAATCTAAAGAACAACAGCATTGGTAATAAGTGCTGCTCATGGTTTTCTCTTCTCATTACATCACTATTTGATTACTCACTCATTTGTAATTGGATGGATCTGGTTGACACTCTCATGGTTCTTGCTCTCTTTGTCTTGTCTTTCTTTGTCTCAGTTTTTCTATAAATACTTGTCCATCTTCTTGTGTTATCAATCATTCATTATCATCATTTCCAATCAACTGTTACTTACTATCATTTAGCACTATTATTCCTCAAGAATTATCAGCCTGAAGATTTTGCCATCTTTTACCTCTAGCTTTGTTGAATTCCATCCCTCATTGAGAGCCTCTCAGATGCCAAACATCTCTCTCTAGTCATTAAGAATAACTAGTCCATTGATAAGTAAGTCTTGATTGACTTGTTATCAGCTCAGAAGTGCAAATTATATTACAATAAGACCTGTATTGGTGTGTAATATAACCCCACTCTCTGACAATACTGGTACCACCAAGTACAGACTACAGCTAGTTGACCACTAATGAGAGTATCTACTAAGACTCTAGTTGATTTACAAGGTACCTCCCTTGGCAGAGTGCCTTGTCTTATAACTGGGCAAACAGTTATCTGCAAGAGCCAAACTCTGAGAAATACAGGCTCAGCTGAAGGTGACAGCTCTTGCTCCTTCCTGTCTTGGTTTTCTTCGTCTCTAGACCTTGGTGAGTCTTCATTGTCAAGGGTTCCTGGAGGTAAAGGTCAACCAGACTTCATCAAAGTGATGGGTGACCTTTCTTTTACTTACACCCATTGTTCCTTACACTTATTGAGCAGATACATGTATATATAAGGTGTGAGTGTTTTGAAACATGGGTATGTGCAGTACCTGAGATAATTTTATATGGGCAAGTAAGGGAGGTTCTGTTCTCCACTCTTGCCCTAAATAATGTGCTGACCTAAATATAGGTTGGAGATATGAATATTGGACAAGATGTGAATTAATTTATTAGGCTTGTGATCTGTGAGATAGATAAAGAGTCTCTTTTCGCAGATAATAGACATATAAATTTAAAGAAAAAACAAGCACCTGAGATAATTTTATATGGGTGAGTAAGGGAGGTTCTGTTCTCCACTCTTTCCCTAAATAATGTGCTGACCTAAAGGAAATGACAAAAATAGAAAGAAAAATAAGGTTATAGAGATGAGTCAGATGTGAATGAAATGTACATAGAGTTTGAGATCTGTTAGTACCTAAATATAGGTTGGAGATATGAATATTGGACAAGATGTGAATTATTTTATTAGGCTTGTGATCTGTGAGATAGATAAAGCTTTTATTGCAAGAAACAGGAGAATGATATATGGAAAGATTACATAGGGTCAGATTTGATATGTTGAGATAGAAAGACAAATAGAAAGTTGGGGTTACTCACAGTCTCCTTTTGCAGATGAGAAAAGAGACTGGGAGGTGTACATGCAAGGGTGAGAGATGTATGGAAAAATGAAGTTATGGTAGAAGAATCATTTTGATATGCTTGTGCTGATGGAATTGATAAAGTGACATACATTATCCTCAATATTTGTGCAATTGGTTCTATTGTGGTATGTGTGGTAACAGGTGAGGAGAGAGGACAAATCCTGGGCAGGAGAGAAGGGTTTATATACCTTTCATTCTCCCTCCTCCTCACTCCTAGGATATGGGCTGGCTTGTGGTTCTGGCTCATGCTATTACAGGGCCACATAGGCCAGTCTGTGGTTTGCCACTCTCATGACAGGATATGTTAGTTGGCTCCTGTCATAAGTATACTATGCTTATGACTCTTTGAACTGAGCCTGAGGTGTGGTTTTATTGTTACTGTGAGGGAAAGGCTTCTTTTAGGCCTTCCTCTTCACTATGCTCAGCAAAGCCAGGTGTCTGGAAGAGGCTGTACTGTAATAAACAAGTACAGACTTCAGTTAAATGACCTCTAAAAAGTGGGTTTGAGACCAGGGAACTATTTTTGGACTGGCCTTTAAATAGGCTTCCTTGTAGATGTTTTTGAAAGGCTCTTTGAATAGAGTTACCTTGTAGAAGATTAGAGGTTGCAATAGAGTCTAACTCTTATGACTTCCTCTAACCGAAATGTTTTATCTCTACTTCACAGCTAGTCACCAACTGATGAAGGCTATAACAAGAAAGGTTGCTACTAGTCTGACCTGGTTACTTTTTCACCTAATGAACATTACACTTATGAGTTGATATTCTATAAGATATATCCTCAATTGTGTGGTAAAAGGTTGAGGGAACAAAATAGCTTTCTTGCTCAAGGAGGAAGGGTTTATATACCTGTTCTTCCTTTGATCCCTGAATACAAGGATATTATAGTCCAGCTATCTAGCTGTGGTCATGCTGGGCCCAGTTGTGGTTCCTTTCCTAGTTTCAAGGCCTAATACATGGGCCTTGTTGTGAGTGTACCTGTTAATGGCTCTTGATACTGAGCCTGAGTTATGACTATTTATTGTTACATATGGGTCTCATATGTACTTAATGTAGAAATGTAGTAGCGCACATCAGACTCAAACTAATATAGGGATATGAGTATGCTTATATCAAGGCATCTCCAGTGCCACTTCATCTCCTTCAGCATTTCAGCCCCTGGCTTGCTCTTTCCCTCAACTCAACTATTGCTGGGAAAGAGTAAGTCACACCTCTAATTTTCTCTCCTATTTTCTTTCTCTCACTATGCCTGTTTCTATCATCTTCAACCCTATTTCAACAAGTATATGTACCTGATCCTGATTTCTCTCATTAAATGGCTGTCAACAGAATATAGATTGTTTTCTTTATTGCTGACAGCCTCTGACATAATTATCCCACACACTACTCTACAGGTTAGCGTGTGTGGCTAGGGATCAAGGGTTGAAGAGTTGCTCAACCCCATATTGATCCTTTCTGTGTCAGGTCTTTGTTGGATCCATGGATCTCTTCACTTAATACATTACATATGTTCATCATCTGTAACTTGATGTATCACATATGTCCCTCATATGTAACTTGATATATTACATGTGTACATTGTTACTTTATCCATGTACATTTGTTTTTACATGTCTTCTTTTATTGGATTACACCTGGTTACTATGTGTAACTATACTGCTTGCTACCCCGTGGGACTACCAGGTAGTCCTCAGGGCTGACAGTTACACTATTCATTACATATGTTACACTATGTATTATGTCTATTCCTCCTGACTACTGAACATGTACCTATCTGGTTTCAGTCTGTGGGACTGCCATGCATGTTAAAGTTTTTCCAAATTCTGTATCTCAGTTTTTTTCCTTTTGTACTGTTTCTCTTTCTAATTTTACCTGGCTTTTGTAAGTCTTGACATATCACATGTTTGTCACAAATATCTGTGTTTCACATATCTCAAGCCTCTCACTCATTCAAACCTAATCCTTCTAGCTGGAGACATTGAAATACCTGACAGAACTGGGTCTTTTGAGTCCTTTTTCTTCATCAATTGTTTCTTTTGTGATTGATAAAGTTGAGGACTCTTGTGAAGACTCTGTGTGGAATATAGATTCAGAATTGAATCTCCATTCATTTTCCTGTTTTTGGCAATGCAGTCCTCAGGACTTCAATATTGTATTTCCTTTTTTAGGTTTTTTTCTATAAGTACTATATGTTTTTGACAAGTAATGCACTGTGACAGAATTTTTTTTTTAAAAAAAAAAATGTCAAATACAGGATGGTTCATTGCCACCTGATGGGAGTCTGGTCAAGGGCAGGCCAAACTAGGACCTGTTGAACAAAATGACCAGTCATAGCTTTTCTAGCCTTAACACCAGGCAAGGAGCTGATACTACACATGTAGTGTTGCACAGACACTACAGTACCAGGCTGTAGCATCAGCTGCTACAGTACTGGAATTTTTGCAGTGTCAGTTGCAATTCTGTAGTGTCACCTAAACTCATCACCGCCAGCATCACCCAAAAAACCACCAGTCTCTTCTCTCATCACTCACCAATCTTGGAACCTCTCCAACTTTCCTCAATGCACCTTTTGTCATAGGAAAACTGGGGAATATGGTGTAATACAATTCCAGACCCAACTCTGTCAATGTATATTGTGATGCCAAAGGTATGGAATGAGAATCAGGATACTGATATGAAAACCAAGGTTCAGGAAAGTTGCTTTGAAAAGAAATTCAGAGACATTGACTTCATACTCTAAATTCACCTTTAAAGATCAAGGCCACCTCCAAATCTCAAACTGCTATTCTGATAGCATCAAATGATCTTCAAGATAGAGAACAATGGAAGAAGAGTCACTATGTTGATCACAGGCTGCAATGCTTGGTGACTCCCAATTACCCTCTGCATGTTTCCTGGATGCCTAGCATGGTACTTATGTCTGAGATCAATTGATACACAGGTAGACCCTGGTCAAAAATGGGTCAATCTGAAGTTGAGCAAATATTGTGTTTACATACCTGTATGCTTGAGTCTTCTTTTCCATTCTTTTTCATGCACCTTCAACCATGGTCTGTGAACAGAAAGGTCTTCTTTTTCTCACCCTTAGCATAGATTTGAGCCACTTGCTGTGAGCCCACTTGAGCCAGGCAAGTGGTACATCCTTTGAATTTGGCTCAGTGAAATGTCATTGTAGCTTTCAATTTGCTCTTGATGTTTCAGGATAAGGATTGTTGATCAATTTGAGGTGGGCAGTTTGAAGTTGTGGAGGTAATTGAGGTGAGCTGTTACTGATCAACTGTAATATGTTAGAATGAATTTGAACATGTTTCTTGTCCTTTCTCAGAATGTATGAGAGTGTTGAAGGGCTATGAGTGCCTGTGAGAGGACTTGTGTGCAGTTCACAGTCTTGAGACTGTAGATAATAGAAAGGACTCAAAGTCTTGCTTATGTGATCTTATGAGAACCATTGTATGAATGATTTGAACAAATACATTTTATTTTTGGTTCAGATCTTCATATCCCCAAGATTACAAGGTCTGGTATACACACAAGTCCAGACAAAAAAACTTTAGCTTTACTGGATATAACAAAGGCAGATCAGGATTTTTATCCTTTGAATGGATACAACTGTGAGCCACCTGCTTCTATCTGGCAAATGACCTCACTAATGATCTGAGAAAAGGTGTGGGCACAAAGGCCAAAGGTTGGAATTGGGTTCTTTTGCAGCTCAAATGCCTCAGGAACCTCTCTTGAGAGCCAGATGAGTATGGAGTCTATCTAGGGAAAGAACTAGATGTCCACAGGATCAGCAGCACTGCCAACATATTTTCATTGCATGGAAGCTTGCTATATAACATAGCATGTCTTCATGTGATACTATGGACCATTTTTCAAGGTCCCTACCTTGGAAAATAGACCTATTGCATCACATCTTGGCCTGCTATGTGACATAGCATTGTTGAAATTCAGTAGAACACATACAGGATGGAGTGATAAAGAGATATGCTTATATGAGATATGACCCAGCTCTTCCTCCCAACATGTCACATCATCAGCTTACTCTTTCCCTACGCAAAAATCTTTAGGGAAAGAGTGAGTGACCCCTTTTCAATCTTTCCTTCTCTCTGTTCTATAAATCTTTTTCTCTCACCTGATCTAACCAAGCCTGGTTTACACTCCTTTAGAAAACCATCCTGTATTTTTCCTCTCTAAAAGAGTCCCAGGCTGATAATCAACCACACCTAAATATAGGTTAGACCTGTGGTACCAGAGGATCCTCACATTGTTATCCTCCACCTTTCTAACTCTCTTTCAATTGTCTTCAGGTCAGCATGTGTGGTTTGTCCACTGGGTTAGAGAGTTGCTCACCCAGCCTATTGGACCTTTGTATCAGGTGTGACTAGCTGTTTCTTATTACTTTCTTTCTCATACTTTTTTTTCCTACACAAAAATCTTTAGGGAAAGAAAAACCATCCTGTATTTTTCCTCTTTAAAAGAGTCCCAGGCTGATAATCAACCACACCCAAATTTAGGTCAGCATGTGTGGTTTGTCCACTGGGTTAGAGAGTTGCTCACCCAGCACTGCCAATATATTTTTATCGCATGGAAGCTTGCTATGTAACATAGCATGTCTTCATGTGATACTATGGACCATTTTTCAAGGTTCCTACCTTGGAAAATAGACCTATTGCATCGCATCTTGGCCTGCTATGTGACATAGCATGCCTCTATGCGATGCAGCCTATTGGACCTTTGTATCAGGTACCCTTCTTGGTAGAGCAGCCCAGTGGTTAGGACAAACAATTACATTAAGTTCATATCTATCATAGCAGAATAAATTATCTTCACAAGCATGCCTCTATGTGATGCAATTTTCTTGGAAGTGCAGAGATTCACACAGATCCTTTATATCCTGGGCTGTCTAGAAGCTGGTGCACTCAGCTTGATTCTCTACCACTGTGCTACACTCTTGAGAATCCTTCAGCAAGAGTGGAGCAGGTGGGTCAAGGAGGAAAGGTGCTGGTGATGAACCTTGGATGAACAATGAAATAAGACAACTGATGAATACCCGTAAGGAAAATAGACTACTTCTAAATAGAGAAGAAATCACCCAGGTTAATTGTATATTAACCAGTGACTGAGGAATCTCAGAAGAAGAAAGCCCAGAATATCCTAGAGAGGTATTCAGATTGTTGAGGTTTATTTTAATGATGCTTCAGAGAGGGGAAAGTGTCCAAGGAGGTCTGGTCCTCCTTTTATATACTGAGCCTTCACTCTTCCTTCTCTATGAGCATATTTACTCAGTAGAAGGTAGACCTAACTTTGTATATGTAAATCTCTTAGTAAGAATGTATCAGGACCATTATATCTTATAGCTATGGGTTACAACAGGTCATCTTATGTGTAGCTCTTGAAACTGAGCTATGAGTTGTTTACACTATAATTATAAAACATTTACAGTCCTGTAGTACTTGTGGAGTACTCAGGGTTTAGCATATGAGGTGTTTATACTATAGCTACAATACATTTGCAGTCCCAACATACTTGTTGAGTACTCAGGCACTGCCAAGATATTTGTATCGGATGGGCCTATCCGATGTTCTATCACCCC
>MU167217.1:411143-423540 GCA_015951145.1 Cronartium quercuum f. sp. fusiforme G11
AAAAAAAAAAAAAAACTGAATGTGTTATACGAAATGTAAAAGTTTCAACATCATGACTTGTTTACTTAACACTCGTTTGTAGGCCATTTTATTAATTGAAACTATCAAGAAGCAAAGGACAAATATCATGATCAAGTTCTTCACTGCCAAGTGGTCTTCTGAATCCCAGTTTCTGTTCAAAGCTCTATACCTTACTTATGTCACAGTGATGGACTTTTATAAGGAGTGTTCAACTTGACAAATGGCTTTTATAAGCACTGTCTAAGACCATCAAAAAATTTGTCACGTACCCCACGTGAGTTTTCTTCCAGCTGAATTCCACAGATTCATAGAGCCAGTTTTTATTTTTTATTTTTTTTGCTGAGAGTGGGTCATTATCATATCAAGTTTACAGCACCGAAAGAAGGAGTAAATATCAACATTTAGTAGGATGACGATCCAAAAACAAAGTAAAAACGAGAGTATAAGAAAAAAAAAAAAAAAAAAGAAAAGAAAAGCAGGTAGCGCGAATGAAATAGGATAGGCCATCAAGAAGGAATGTAAGTAAGAAAGACCCAAGCACACAAAGATTGTTACAATAAACCACATCGATTTGTGTCTATATTCTCAATTTGACTAGGGTGCAAATCTTTACAGAGTTTGCAGTAAGATAAGATTTACTAGTACATTCCGACACTAGCACCACCACGCGAAAGACCTTTAGGGTCATCAACCTAGGCGAAAGGACAAAAAAGTAAGACAACACATAGTTAGCTTTAATACATAAAGGATGAAGTGATGATGGTAGAGTGAGGCGAGGTAATCCGGCATGTGACTGTATATTGATGCTACTAGAAATATAATGGAAGAGGCATATCAAAAGGCATACCTTCTCAAAGTTCTTATGAAGAATGTCGACTACAGCCAAGCATTGTAATCTCAGTCTAACAAGCAAGTAACGACAATCACGACACTCCTCGTGATCGCGTTCAGCCTATGAAACGTTCTGGTCAGAGCCTGTCAAGGGATCAAATGAGGAAAAAAAAAATGTAAGCGATCACTTACCAGTGCTCGGTGGTAATCTTCCAATTGAGGGTACTTGAAACATTTAGAAGCCAACTTGGCTCGCTGAGAATGATACAACTTGAGGTAATTTTCGCACTGTGTGAAAAAATTGAGAAGCAATTGTAATTACACCAACAACCTTAAACAAGCACGTAAGAAAAGTGTATAGACCAAAAAAAAAAAAAAAAAAAAAGGCTGACGCCAACAACAAATCTGCGAGCGTCGACGACCGTACGGCTGCATTCTGTTGTAAACCAAAGGTGAGCGTTCTGAGCATAGCCTAATAAAGATTGTGAAAACGGCTCACGTTGTTGAATCTCAACACCGGTATTGTTACCTTCTTCAGCGATAGGTGTTTTCAAAATCAAATACGTCTGGACCAAATCGAGAAGATCGATGATAGAACGAAGGTGTGAATCTAGGATTTCCCATAGTTGAATGATATGGGTTGGCGGTCGAGAAACTAAAGAACGGTGAGATGAGACAAGCATTAACTGAGTCTTGATGAATGAAGGTCCTGCGTCTGGTCAACGGTCAGACATACCAGAGACTGGAAAGGCCGTGGTAGTCGTACGATTGACATCCGTTTGACCACATTGTTGAGTGATGCTGAATCGGCGTGTGGTAGTCTGCTTATCGCCTGCGGTATTATTGAGGCCGATGACGGCAAAGCCATTGATGACTGCAGTAGGTGAGTTGGGCATGGGATCGTTGACGAAGTTGAGGCTATGAGTCGAAGCCCAACGGGTATCCCATTTGCGATGGAATATCGAAGTCTCATCGCGCTCAGAGCGATCAATCATATCCGTTAACTCGAGAATCTTACGGGGCAGACCCACTTTGATGGCCGAATCAGCTCGAGCCAAAACCTGATCAACTCAAATCAACGTATGAATTCCATTCATCAATTTCAAAACGCTCGTGAATGGTAAAGGAGAGAGACTCACGTCGTCTGACACGGCGCGCAGCGCCGAGCGGGTTTTCTTATCAGCTGTTTCGGTCCAAAGGCCAAAAGAGACGGCAGGTGGAGGAGAAGCACTGAAGGTGGGGAAGTTGTTGGGACTCATGTTGGGGAGAGAGATGACAAAAAAAAAAAAAAAGGATGGATAAAAAATTCAAGACGGTCGATTGATAATCTGACGGTTCAAGTCTGAAAACTAAAAGGATGAGTTTGTATAACACGGGTGAAATGATGTGAGCGAACAAGGGAACTGATGCAGAGATTAACGATGAGTTGAAAAGTTGAGGATAATAAAAATCCAGAAAATAAAATAAAAATGACTTTAGACAATTTACCAATTCGAACCTATCACACTCATCGTCGTTGGGTGTGGTCCGGGCGCAAAAGTCTCTGAGCGTGGCGGTGTCGATCGTTGAAAATGAAGACCAGATCAAATCACTCAATTTGGTAACCAAACCATCCATTCGATTGTGTCTCCGATCGGGTTCATTGCCTTCCACACAGACACAGACATCCAACCGACTTCACTTCGATCAATCGATAGCTTCAATCAATGGCTCATCGCTCATTTCTAAATCGGAACAAAACACTTGACACCATTGTCGAACAGTCAATCGGAGTTAGTGATCGCTTTGGACGCTCTCGATCACCTCCTTTGGATGCATCAATCTGCGTTTTTCAGGTCGTAGGCGCGTAGTAAAGGCCATGCACGCCAGAAATTCTCAAAACCAGTGGGGCCTTAGGTCAGCTCCCGACTGGCTCCGGCAGACAATCGCTGTTTCATTATGGGCATACTGCGGCAGTCATATAAATTATGACAAGAGCGACCCAAAGAGTAACACGATGTCATCCTTCGGACCGACGGGCTTTATCCTTCACGTGCACAGACCTAAGAGCGGTTGGGCCTTTTTGCAGTGGAACTTCCTTTCAAGCCCACTAGACTTTTCCTTACCAGAGAAAAGGTATCTGAACCCAAGAAGGGAGCTTGTGTGCCAGCCTGTTAGGCATGTCCTAGAGAGAGAGAGAGAGAGGTCAACTTTTGAAGAAAAAAAAAAAAAAAATTGAGGTTAGAAGTGTCCAACCCTTCCTTGGGGGAAAGTGATGTACAGTGTGCGCAAGAGGGCAGCCCATAACATTTATCCAAAGTCCAGGCACTTGTTCTCTGGAAGGGAAAGGTGCAGAGGGCTCGCAAGGAAGTCCCCTACCGACACTTGCAGCATATTTGCCTCACATGGAAGCATACTATATGAGGTGAAATAGCATGCCTACACATAGTTCTATAGACCAATTTCCATGGTCCCTACTTGAAAGTGTCCTATTGCATTGCATTGCATCTGAGCATACCATGTCACATAGCATGCCTCCATGTGATGGAAATATGTTGGTGGTGAAGAGGCCCAACCTGAGGGTTGGTCTGCATACACATTTGGTATAAGTTCCTTGCTGACTCCAATTGACATGGACTTCAGCAGGGGACATTGATAAGTTTAAAGTATTCTAATGAAAAATAGCACAGGGACAGCATAACCATTTTGTCTTGGCAAAATCTGGGACAATGGGAGGTTAATGAAGGTTTTAAGCACATTTCAGGACTAGTGCTTACATTGATGTCAAAGAGGCATTGGTGTAAAAAAAAATTGTGGGCTTACAGTAAAAATAACAACTGCTGGTTCACATAAAAAAAAAAAAAGGACTACACAGAGAAGCAAGTTCAAGTTGACATAAGCCTGCGGAAGAGACTCTTTGACAAATGTTAGGTTTGTCAAGCAGTAGCCCATCAGTAGTTGGTAAAGGCTAAGCTGAAGCACAGTATAACCCTAAACCCACATGTTGAGCTGTTTTATTTTTATTTTTTTATTTTTCAAGTTGTGACCACATTATCTCACATAAAGTTAAAGGGAAGGGCCAATATACTGTAAGCACAAGTAGACATAGAATGGACACAAGCATGAGTAGTATGGGGAGCTGGAATTGAAAGAGAGAGAGAGAAATCTAATGTTCATTGCCAATCACCAAACATGCAAGCAAGAAACAACAAAACAAACCTAAAGGGAATAGCCAATGTATGTCTTGGTATCATATAGATGGTGCAAGCAATACCCTTTTACCTTCTACAGTAACTGGAGGGAGGTATTGAGTTGATCTCATCCTATAACAATGCGAGGGAGGGATTGGCACAATCCCCTCCTTCCAGGGCACTGACAGGGTCAGATCAAGCCAAAGCCCTTCTCTATACACTGTAGAGGGAGCTAACTCTGCCTTGATCTCCCCCCTCTCCTCTACAGTACCTAGAGATGGAATTGAGTTATTTTTGCCCTCTATAGTACTGAGAGGGTGTGGATTGGGTCAATCCCTCTTCCAGGTACTGAAGAGGAAAGGATTTAGCTTCATTCCAACTCTCTCAGCTCCTAGAGGGATGGGATCAAGCAATTCCCTCCCTCTAGGTACTGTACAGACAAGAAAGGCCCTTATGGCTTCTTGCATCCCCTAAAGTACCTGGAAACAGGGATTGAGCCTGTCCCCTCTCTGGTACAGTATGGTAGAGGGGAGGAAGTTGACCTAATCCTTCCCTCTCAGCACCTCAAAGTACTGTAGAGGGGCAAACACTCAAACCCATCCTCTACAGTACTTGCAGGGAGGGAACAAGCCAATCCCACCCTGTCATCTCTCTGGAAGGGGATATCAGGCTCTGAGAGAGTGGATCAAGCTGTTCCCAACCCTCTGCAGTAAGTGAAGAGAGGAATTGGCTTCATCCCTTCCTCTTAGCACTCTGGAGCTATGATATCCAGCCTATCCCTCCCTCTGCAATGCTGGAGGAAGGGATCAAATCAATCTGTCCCTCTAAATACTGTAGAGGTGCAAGGATTATGATTGGACCCTCTACAGATACTGAGAAAGAGGGATTTAGTGAGTTCCATCCTGTTGTTCCTTGAGCCTTTATTCACTAGTAAAAACTAAAAAGACTTGAATTTTCTTCTATCATAAAGATAGTAAATAGAATAAAATAATCAAATTCAACTTAAGAGTCTCCTTTCCAAGACCCATTCAATTTCTGTAAACAATTAGAAGTGAATAGTTTCAAACAATCAACTTGATCAATAAAATGAAAATTTTAAAGAATCTTTATCAGGTTTTTTCAACTACACAGAAAGAAAAGGATACATTGTAAATCTGACAAAAAGCCTAGTACCCAAAAAATCTCCCATTGGAAAACTTTACTGAGAGAACTTCTGTATATATCACCAAAGTAGTCAAACCCCACAAAACTCTTCCTGGTTCATAATAACAACCCTCAAAGGTCACAAGCCTGGTACAAGCAACATCAAGGACAATGTTCTAAAATCAAATCCTGTTACAAGTACTGTTGACAAGGTTCTTGAGAAAGAACTGGTGATCACTAGAACCAGGAAGCTTAAATTCAGCCAAAGTTGGAAATTATGCAAGTAGCCTGACTACTTAATATAAGCATTAATGAACTTGTCTACACAGATCAGAAGACTCTAGAAGATAAGGCTATCTTCCATGAAGGGCCCAGCAAGAGGGATCTATCCAGTCTAAGAGAACTGTAGATTTTTGAAGCTTGCTTGTCAAAGCCTATCTAATTGGGTATAATTAGAGCTCATCTCAACAGGTTGGATAAGTGGGAACCCAAACACAAAAAACAAAACCTTTACCAGCCCATCAAGTTTTCTAGAAAATTACTTTGAAAGTTGAATTTGAATAGAAGCTGTGAGTAGGTTAAAGTTCAGGTTCTCTGGTCTTCCAGACCAAATGATGAGTTTTGTTTGAAAGAAAAACTGAAAATCTCCTGGAGAAGGCCTGGATGTAAGAGGGTATACTGGCCTTCCAGTGACTAGCAGATGGGGGTTGTGACTTTCAACTTTAGCCTTTGAGTTTTACTGCTACTTCTAGCATATTTGCATTGCATGGAGACATGCTATGTTACATAGCATGCCTCCATACAATGCAAATATATTGGCGGTGTAAAGTATAAGGCTTTGATGATACAGTAAAACTGAGAAGTTTTTCTTGTGGAACATTTCTGGTGTTATTAATAAGATTCTTTTTAGTTCTATTGTATCTCTATTGTTACATTTTTGATTCATATGTAGAAGTTGTGCAGAGACTTGAAGAGCTTTCCATCCTTATTTATACTAATGGATGTACTCAATATAGACCTATGGTTCAAAATGGAAACAAGGTCATTTTTAAGTGTAAAACTCTATTTCTGGAATAATCTTCAACATTTTACTGGTATTTCTATATTTTAGTCAAGTGTAAGTCATGTTTGCTCATGGCTTACTATCACAATTGATGATCTCTGTGTAATGTGATCATATGTAACCATAGGTTATTTTATGCATATAATATGTGTGAGCCACTTGCTTCTGTCTGGCAAGTAAACTCACTACTGGTCTGAGAAAAGGTGTGAGCACAAAGGCCAAAGGTTGGAAATGGGTTCCTTTAGTGCTCAAATGCCTCAGGAACCTCTTCTGATGGCAAGATGAGTACTGGTCTTATCTAGGGAAAGAACTAGATGTCCACAGGATCAGCAGAGCTTCACACAGATTTCTTTATATCCTGTGCTGTCTAGAAGCTGGCACACTCAGCTTTTATCCTCTACCACTGTGCTACACTCTTGAGAACCCCTCAGCAAGAGTGGAGCAGATGGGTCAAGGAGGAAAGGTGCTAGTGATGAACCTTGGATGAACAAACAAATAAAACAAACTGGTGAAGACCAGTAAGGAGACTAGACTGCTTCTAGCTAGAGAAGAAATCACCAAGGTTAATTATGTATTAATCAGTGACTGAGGAATCTCAGAAGAAGAAAGCCCAGAATTTCCTAGGGAGGTATTCAGATTGTTGAGTTTTATTTTTATGATGCTTCAGAGAGGGGAATGCATCCAGGGAGGTCTGGTCCTCCTTTTATACTTTGGGCTTTCACTCTTTCTTCTACATGAGCATATTTACTTAGTACAAGGTAGACCTAACCTTGTATATGTAAGTCTTTCAGTAATAATAATGTATTATGACTATTATTCTTTATTATTATGGGTTACAACAGGTTTTCTCATGTATAGCTCTTGAGACTGAGCTACGAGGTGTTTACACTATAATTACAATACCTTTCCAGTCCCATGGTACTTGTTGAGTACTCAGGGGCTGACACATTGAAAGAGTAGGAAAAACCAACTAAAAGGCCTAGAATAGGCATGCAATGCCTTCAGTCTTACTCTTCTTCAAACCAACTGTAGTGGGTGCCATCTCATAACAGAGTGCAACACTATTACCAGCTAGTAAAGAATGGCACTACTACTTCAAAACTGCCCCCCAAAAAATTGGTGCAAATTGATGCAGTCCAGATATTGTGTGTTGTCAGTGTCAACAGTCTTGTGGGTTTTCACATTCCAAAATTTGATCATACTGTGATGCTGAAATCCAATACCACTGTCAGAGCCTCAGCCTGCCACCAAAGTTGTGTCTTATTCTAGAAGTATCACCACTGCAGGAAGCTGTTAGGCAAAGAAAAAAGCAGGAGACTTGAACATCTCTTGACATATTCAAGTTTCTGCAGGAAAACATACATCTATCAGGGCTTCTATTAAGCCCTGTGTTGTAAAAAAACTTGAAATATCCTAAGCTTGAGTTCCCAATCACCGCCAGCAAAAATTACTCGGACAAGGCTGTCCGAGAAGACTTCGGACAGCCTTGTCTGAGTAATTTTTGCTGGCAGTGAATCCTGAAACCCACTGAATATCCTATTTAAGCACTAAATCAGGGGGAAAAAAAATCATATAATTTTTGGCCCCTTTGGTCAACAGAAGTGCACATGGAAGTTCTTCTACTTACTCACAAGAAATTTTATTCCAATCAGAGTCCTTGGGTTTTCAAAACCTTTTTTTCTCAAATTATACTTGTACCCTGCTTGAATTGTTCATCTATTTAGAGCCAATTTGTCAAATTCAAACAGTAGCTTTGACTGTTTGACACTATAGACCAAGCCTAGGTCGGTTCTAAAGAAGCATAGGGTCCAGGTTCTTAATGTCACCCAAAAGGGTTTGATCTCTCTCCTAATCCATTATCAGACATTTCGCAAGGTGTTTTGTTGATATCCAATTGACCCATCAGTAGCATATCAACAGCCACCAATACATCCCTGACATAGCCTAGTACACATGTTGAAAATTCTCATATAGAATCTCCCACCCCACACTTTCATGACTCTTTCCCCATCTGCGGAAAGAGTTGTGAGTACCCCACCATTTCACTTATATAACCTTCTCTGTTCATAACCCAAACAAAAAAAATTCCCAACTAATTTAACCCTTTCTTATTGAGCCATAAAGGTACCCTCACTTAGCTACTTATCTCTACCCAGGTCACAAGCTTACTAAGCTCACCTATATCTTTATTTTTCTCTCCCCAAACCTTACCATGCAAACCTCAGGTACAAACACTTCACTCTCATCACACATATGTTTTAATTCATTATGTTCTCTGCTCTCAGTCTCCTTTTTTCTTCATTAGGTTAGCACCCATATATCAGTAAGAGAGGAGAAGAAAAATTCACTCACCTTCACATCATCTATTAGGTTAGCACCCCTATATCAGTAGGAGAGGGGAGTACAGATTCACTCACCTCCATATCATCTATCATACCTCAGACCTTGGGAACTCATAGTTTTCAAATTATCACATGTTTTTGGTCCAAATCTTGGGTACATTTTTTACAGCACAAAGCATGACTTGTACAAGTTGTACTTGGTTGATAACCACCTGAGGTTCCTTGAGAAAAGTTCTTGTATTGATGAAATAAAAGCTAGCCTATGCTCAAAAACAAGGTGAAAAACTTGGAATTCCTTGGTCTGGGTAACAGGTAGCCTTGTTCAGTAGTTAGTTGCTTGATTTTAACTTTGAACCTGGTCACTTTTTTTTCAACTTGGGACCCTCTAATACACCGCCAGCAAAAATTACTCGGACAAGGCTGTCCGAGAACACCTCGGACAGCCTTGTCCGAGTAATTTTTGCTGGCGGTGATAGGGTGTCTCAAAAGTTTGATGTTTTGTTTTTTTGTTTTTTTGGGTAGGCCTGAAAGGAAACTCACGCAGAGATCTAACCAATCTGCCAATGAACAAATATGAGTGTGTAAGGTCCCAAGTTTTTTTTAATTTTTTGAGCACAGGCCAGTAGTTGATCCTGCTGTTCTCTTTTCATCAACACAAGGACTTTTGATCTCTTTTGATCCAGAAAGAGCAGGTGGGGATGTGGACCAAGCAGGACTTAGTTATGTTCTGTCTGATGTGAACATAGATTGTTGAGATATTGTCTGAGTGTGGTTCTTACATGCCACTTCCCTGTCACCTCCTATCTGTATATCACTTCTCTCCCTCTGGAGCAGTGGTTAGAAGGGTTCTTTTCTCACCTTTCCACTCCATCATTGTACACCTTGAGCCTCACCCACTGCCTCTCCAGTGTACTCTGATCTGCTGCTCCAGATTGAAACTTGCTTCACAGCAAGAGAGATAATACATAGGATGTAGTACAAGCTAAGCTCAACCCCCTTATACCTATGTTAAGCCAGACCATGGGTCAGGAAGAGAGATATAATCCAATCTGGGTGTCTTCAACACTTACATCCTTTACTTTTTTAGCACTGAGATGTGCTTTTTTGCTAGGTAGAAGAGTCTGGGCCACGGCTTGAATTCAATCATTCACAGCTAAATCAATGAATGATTTGAGAAGGGTGTGAGATCTCAAGAACCTCCACTGAACTCATGGTTTTACAAGAAAAGTTCTCAGGGAGAGATTATGGAACCAATGTGTAAAATGCTAATTCATAGTGAATCCAGCTCCCCAGAGGTGGGTTCAAGTCCAAGAATCCCTGAGGAGCTAGCATCTACATGGCAAGAGTACAAAAGGAGAATGGAATGTACAGTGTAATGGTCCTATGTAAGGCCATGAGTACCATGGCCTTTACACAGGGCCCAAGCTCAAGTCAAGCAAGACAAACTCAGGCGTGAGACCCCCTAATCATGCATGATTTTATTACATGCTCTTGTCAGGATGAAGCTTGGTTCAGGCTACAACCTGGCTGGAGAATGTGGTGTCTAAGGCCAAGGAAAGATTTAGGTTCTCAGGAAATGAACTACCAGCAGCCTGTAATGGTTACCTAAGTACAGAAGACTACAGCTTGTTGAGCTCTGAGAAGAGGGTACGAGAGGAAAGGGAACTCTTGACCGGCTCGACGTCGGCGAGGGACTTTGATCATTTTAGACCACCACGGTTGCTCTCACCACGGCAAACGCGTTTTCCCCTTTCGATTTCGAGGGAGTTCGTGCGCCGGTACGTGTTGTACTTAGTATGCGTGAACTCATCGAGGTTTGCCGGCAATTGACGTCTGATTATTCACGCCGCCTTTCTTGTTGCGGGCCCCGCAGCTTCACCCGTGGAAGAGTTTCAGTGTGATCTTGTGAAAAATGAACTTGTATAAATACATGAAGTCATCGAGGAAATTCCCAGAGACCCTTGTCGGTGGTTATCTGACCTGAATAGTTTTTGGATGGTTTGGCGATGTTTTTTTTTTATTTCTTTATTTTTATTCAGTTCGTAGGGGAGAGGGGTCATCACCTATTTGTACTTCACCGCCACGATCGAGATTTGAGAGAGAATTCATACCCGATCAGATTAATATCTCATACAGTAGTAATGCTTCAACAAGTCTCATCTCTGTGACACTTTCCTGACAGAGAGTCACTCACAGGCATGACTAAGGCCGCAAGAGGCGATTCTCTGTCACCTTTAAAACATCGTAAAAGCCATTTCTTCCTCTCACGGCTTCTCTCGACTTCAACGGTAACCCGAAAATTGCTGTATCACTCTGACACAACTTACCTTGAGCGCACTAAAATGCCGCAGCCAACCGCGCGTAGGGTCACCGTTCATACTGATCTTCCCGGAAATAGCTTTTCTGATGATTTTAGAAGCATTCAAGCCAATGCCAACCGAAAGCAGTCAACACCTTTAAAAAACTCGGCCGATAAACATTCAGGCCAATTCACTCAAATTCGACCAAGCTGTCCAAATGGAGGAAATTTATCACAGGCAACCTCGGGATATTCACTCCGTAGACTCGGAATGAACACTTTATCAAAAGTGGCTAGTCTTGGACCTCGTACCCAGTATCCTACAAAAAATCTCGATCATAACCCGTCACTGAGCAAGCGGGGATCTTCAAAGCCAAATGCCACAAGAGGTTTGGGGTCGGCTACCTCTTATGAAGATTTGATGGCAACACTTGGCCGGTATCACACAGTTTTCTTGGTGGACGACAGTGCATCTATGTCTCAGAAGAACTTGTGGAGTGAGACAGCCACTGCACTCCAAGCGATTACCCAAAAGGCCCTTCAATATGACTCTGGTAGGTGTTTTGCCGACCGAAACCTGCACAGATTAGGTCTATCTGATAGGTTCATATATTTGTATGTTTGAATGTCAATTGTTTCATATAAAAGATGGAATTGATATTTATTTCTTAAAGTACGTTTTCATTGTGATATTCTCAATCAATTTTTATCTGCTTAATTTGCTTGAACATTTATGGCCTATGTCAGCACAACGACGCATGCGAGAGGTATTCGGGCTGTTCATGAAGTAGATAACCTCTTTCGAAGTGTCCAACCACTTGGAAAATCAACACCCATAGAGCTTCGGGTGGAGCATCTTGTTGGCCAGTAGTAAGTCCTTCATTCCCATCCACAAGTTCACGACCCTCGACTACCTATGACAGAGTTTACTAACGAATATCTTTATGTAGTCTTGGAAGTCTGGAACATGGGAGAGCCCATGGATTCGGTCTCCCTAAACCTCTTAATCTGATTGTACTCACAGACGGTGTCGCTGATGATCCAGACTCACTGGCTATCGTTATTTCGAACGCTGCTGAGAGGTTGGACCAACAAAGGTTCCCATTGAATCAACTGGGTATCCAATTCATTCAAATTGGAAGAGACGCGTAAGTCACCCTCAATCACTTTACAAAATATTTAATTTTTGATCGTGTATTGACTGATATTATATATATATATATATATATATAGCTTGGCAAGCGCTTTCTTACAAAATTTGGATAACGACCTTCAGTCCCAGCCTGGATCAAAGAGAGATATAGTGGTTGGTACAGATGGTTTTTAACGAAGACACGCAGGGTTTTTTTTTTTTTGAAAAAAAAATAAAATAATAATAATAAAGGGCATCGGAAAACTAACTGTTTATCCACCCACGATTTTTTTTTTTTTTTTTTTGTTAAACTCAGGATACTGTACCCTACAAAGGCAGAGTTACAGGCGACTTTATCTTAAAGTCTCTTTTGGGTGGCATAAACCGAGTAAGAAC
>MU167217.1:436539-452525 GCA_015951145.1 Cronartium quercuum f. sp. fusiforme G11
TCATGGTATAAATCAATCTCTACAAAATTTTAGAAATTTGATGAGCAAAGAACTGTTCGGACACGAGGCGTACCGGAGAAGCCCACCACGCCAACGTATTCTGAGGATGAGGCTGAGCCCACTCTCTCGATCAGCATCAGCAAGAGCAAACAGGAAAACGTTTCAACCGGTATCCGTCAAATTTCTGAAGAAGGTCGTTCCTGTCCAAGATTTGACGACGTACATGCACTATAAACTTGTGTACCTCGAATCAATGTTTTGTACGAGTTTGTTCATTCAGAATGTAACTTGATGGTTCCGGTGGACACTACAGCTAACTTTAAGAAAAAAAAAAAAAAAAAAAAAAAAAAAAAAAAGGGGGGAATCACATCATAAGACTACTATCTTACCAAAAAAAAAAACTGTCATCCATAAACTTTTGTATCTGTTGTGTGAATAATGTGACGAGAGTGTCTTGAGTTTTTTTTTCGGTGCTTGAATTTTGAATATAATTTTCCTAGTCCTAGCAATCAAATCTTTGTTTTGCGGCTCGTAAGAGATAATATAAAAAACACCTTTGAGGTTGCCATGACCTTCTTTCTCTCCTTCAAGAACAAAACCGAAACTTCAACATGTAGCTGCTACATTCCCTCACAGTTAACCCTTCTTATAGACATCCCCACGGCAAAGTTACAAACAAGCTAAAAAGCAACTGGTAACCGCTTCCCCAATAATGGTATTCGAAGATGACAAAGCGTTCAACTTGACTGAGTCCTTCCTCGAGGTCTCGGAACCACTCTTGATATCTAACATTGAACTACTGGCCTGAGGGATTCCAACGCCTTTTCAGGCTTACCTCTCCTCCCTATACTAAAGGGTTAGAGCTCAGGTGTGCTGTTGACGTGGTCTCAGTACTAAGCTGCACATAGTCCGCGCGAGAATCAGAGAGAAAAAAGTACCTGCTCAAAGGCAGAAGAGGTACGAGAGATGACGAGGGAAAATAAGCGTAGTAGTGAGATGGGATGAGGAACAAAGCAGGCATCTCCACGCAAGCATGAGTCTTTATACTGATCAGGTAAGAAAAAAGCTCGTCTACAAAGCATAAGAACCGTGCAAGGTCTGTTTATGTAAGAAAAAAAAGAAAGCACTAAGGAAAACATAAGAAGCAGCTTCAGTTGAGCCATGATGGAGTGCTTGGAGTGTCTCGTGGCTTTATTTAACTAGGCACAGACTCTCTAAGTTTGAAGGGAATACATCTTCATATGAAGGAATTCTAGGATCACATGAAGGCGTTGACCATTGTAGTGTACCTGGTTCATGACTTATGGACATTCTAAGACCTATTTCTCTATCTCTCTCTCTCTCTCTTTCTATCCTTATCAATCAAATCCCCCCCCCCCCCCCCTTTTTTTTTTTTTTTTTTTTTTGTGTGTGTGTGTGTGTGTGTGTGAAGAATGGAAAAAAAAATTAACAATCATAACAAAATGAGAGGGTATATATATATATTTCTAAGTAAATAAGCACAAAGTACTTCAGTTAGGTATATATATAAAGCTCGCTTAAAACACACACACAAAAAAAAGTTTTTTTTTAAAAAAGTTTAACTACATAAAAAAAAAATCAGTTTATTATAAATATATAATTTTTTTGATTTAATTTAATTTTTTTTTTTTTTTTTTTTTTTTTTTTAAAAAAAAAAAAAAAAAAAAAAAAAAAAAATAAAAAAAAAAAAAAAAAAAAATTATTTTGAAAACTTATACAACCTACAAATCTTCTTTTTCTTCTTCTTCTTCTTCAGAATAAATCATTCAACAGTTTAAAAAATACATAAATTAAACTATGCAACCATTTAACAAAAAGATATATATATATATATATGATAATATAAGTATGTGTATCAAAAAACTACAGCTGATCCTCATTTTTTACCTCTTGAAACATAGAAGATAATCATAACTCTATGTCATCATATCATAAAAGCGGGACTTTTCGCTCATCCCTCTTCTCTTCACAATATAATCTTTTATCTCACCCTTTGAATGTTCTAGATACGTTGCAATAAATAAACATAAAGTATTCTCTCACGTAGTAGCTAAAAACATATCTGACATGTTTAAAATATGCTCAGCCGCAATACGAATTTACGAAACAAAAAAAACTGTCACAAAACGAAGGAAAAGTCCTAGTCTACTGACTTGCCCTACCACGAAAACGATGAAGACGGTAATCGGCGAAAAAAAAAAAACATGATATGAGGGAGATAGAGTAGATAATAAAGCAAGAGGAGCACAACAATGCAAAGAAGAAGAAGAAGAAGAAAAAAAAAAAGAAGAGTAATGTCTGACATTAACAAACTTAACTTAACAACCACCCGCTGAACCCGCTACCGTTCCGGCTCTTCTCCTTACACCTGAATTATTCGACCCACTGATTCCTTCACCCGATCCACCAACAATCTTCCAATACCGTCTCGAAGCTTTATCCTCTAATTCTCCACAAATGTTAACAAACCTCTCCGATGGTCCACCAGCACCAGCTCCTCCTCCTCCTCTACTATTTGTAGATGGTCCAGCTTTGAAACGAGAGACAAGACAAGCCAATAAAGCACAATCTCTAATGGGATCTAATAAATGAGGAAGACTAGGGACTCCTTCACGAGCGTGAGTTGGTAATGAAGCACGAAGTGCAGCAGGTAAGCCATAACCCTCATATTCAGGAGAAGTCCAATCAAGAACTGATAATGGACCTGGATCTGAAGCGATGAATGAAATATAATCCCTAAATGAATCTAAATGATCTTTAATAAATCCGTTCATAGCTGCCATATAAGGTTCTTTAACACCAAATAGTGTAAGATTTCCTAGACCTTGAAGAGTTTTAGCTACTAGTGTCAAAGTACGTTGAGCTCGTGGGTCAGGTTGAAATTGAACTAAGCCGAATAATCTAGGATTTAAAATCGAAGGTACAAAAAATCTTAAAAAGACAAAAGCTGATACAGATGTAAGTCGCATATCTTGATCTGCGTATGAAATAGTGACGAGCGATTGAATACGACCGAACAGTGTACGTAAACGTGTAGGACATTTGGATCGATTAAGGTAGATGGATTGCCAAATTTCTTTCGTTAAAGCTTCTAACGCGCTTGCGTTAGCGGCTAACCTGGCACCTGATTTGGATGATACCAATCTAGAAGGATCAATCTCGAGTTCGAGTTTAGTACCACAAATTCTTCGTATGATCGGGCCAACTGAACATTCTAAGAATCCCGCACCAATCAATCGCATGTAACCTTCGACCATCTTTGTTAAGAGTGAATTCCCACGGAAAAGGATCGAAGCCGTTGATACGTCCCCGTCTACCTCGATCGCTGCCATCTGAGCCATCCTAAGTAAGAGTCTGCCTGATGACTCGTAAAGACGTATGAGCAATTCCGAGAGACGATCAAGCTCAGAAAGCGCGAGGTGGGCCAGGTGGTATGGCAGATCGATATCTTCATCGTCATTCAACATCTAAAGTGATATGTCACGTGTTTCAGCTCATTGTTTTCCCTTTCTTTGTTTTTGTGGTTTGAAGAGACTGGCCCTGAGAGACTCTCAAAACAAAGAAAAAAAGAACTCACGTCGATCATTCGTCGGTACTCCACTTCACCCAACACGATCTGTTCAAAGACAGTAATCGAAAGATTGAGTTCACCAACGCAGTCCATAGTCGTATTACTGTTAGATCCAGTAGGTTTAATCGGTACCCAAAACTCTACAGCTCGATCTTTGACCAAAGCTTTAAGCTCTATGCTCGCGCTACCTATTAACACCACTGGTTGCTTCTGACTCTTTTTAATCTGATACACATCTATCCTAAGTGGATGTTTGAAAGACCCTAGATCGCTAAAGGCCAATGAAAAAGGAAGAAAAAGGGTGAGAGTGAGTGAGAAGGGTAAAACACCAAAATAAATCAAATGTAAACTAAAAACTTACGAAAGTTTATAATCTTCACGCCAAAAAGGTGAAGAATTTCTCTTAATAGTAGATCTACCAACTACTTCTTTTTCCCAAACTAATTCGACAAAATAAAAATGTTCACGACCATTATCTTGCCCACTATTAGAATCCTTCCCATATCCAAAATTAGAAGAGGATTTTGAGTCAGCTGGCGCAAGAGCCGGTGTAGAACCAGCTGAGAAAGGTACTTCGATCGCAGGTGGTGCTGATGGCCTTTCTTCTTCTTCTCGCTGTTTTTTTTGTTGTTTTTTTTGCTGTTGTTGTTGATCTATTAAACTTTTTACTATAGATCTTTGAGGTGGTCCAGTAGCTGTAGCAGGTAAAGACATAGGTGCGATGACACGACGTTCACCTAATCGTTTACCTTCTAATAATTGAACTTCCAGTCCCCTCCAAATCCTTACTCTCTCAGGTTTAACACTCGAGCCCGCTGCTGCTATCGCTCCACCGCTCTCTTGTGATCCTCTTCTAGATAAAGGTGCAGGGGGTGCTGTACGCGGATAGAGGTGTCTAAAGTCATCTGGTCGACTGAAGCATTTACAAATTACCAACCATGCTTCGAGTAGGACTGAGTTAGGCATACAAACGTATAGTGATGATTCATTTGCTCCGCCTGAACTAATCACCAATCCTCCCGCATAATTCTGTTGATCAAGCGAACTCGAACTACTGGCCGCAGTCGTTGTCGTTGTCGTAGTAGTAGTAGTGGTGGTAGTAGTCGTAGTAGTGGTGACGAGCGAAGGAGGCTGTATAAAACTAGGTGAGCCACGTCTAGCTAGTGATGCAGGTGTGACAGAAGAGATTGAGAATGACTTGACGACAGGCGAGCGCGGGCCTGAGCCTGGGGACCTTAGAGGTGAGAGACGAAGCGAGCTATTCGGGGTCGAAGGTGTAGGTGGTGGAGCACGACGTGCGATAACACCACAATGCATACGACCAAAGATAGATTGATGAACAAGCCTGATATCAGTACGCCGATAAGATGGTAAATAAATTCTTTGTACCATCACGTTCTCCTAGTCCAAATGGATCAATGAAAGAAAAGAAAAAAAAAATCCTTAGCTCTCATTTCATTTTTTTCTCACTTCAACTTCTGCTTTGAAGCTTTTTGGTTAGCTCCCCAAAGCATAGTTCGAAACTTTTACTTCTTTCACAAAGTTTCCGAATTTTATGTTGACAGCTATTTTTCACAAGCATCGATTCTATAACTATGATACTCACGTTGTTATAAAGGGTAAAGTAACCATCCTCAGTAATCACACCTTGTACAAGTTTCCAAGATCCAGCGCCTAACCCATCCATATTCATCGCTGGTCCAGGTCCGAGTGTAAGTTGCGCAAGGATAGCATTCGTTCTACTAGGGTTAGTGACTAATCCTGAAAGTTTCTTCTTACCAACGGTTGATGACTCGGATTTTGAAGATCGCTTAGAATGACTGGCAGCACCGGTTGATGGATTAGGAGCAGCACGATATTTTGCAAGGTTTGACATTGAGATCTCAGTTGGATCAATAGCTGCTCTATCAGTTAGAGAATCAAGTTGTTCATTGGGTGAACAAACCATTTGCTTATGATGATCGGTCATTAAGCCGTTAGGTGGAGAGTCAAGTGGTGATAATAATTGAGATGTCGATTCACGTTTAGTAAGTCCAATTAAATTCTTTCGTTTCTTCTGTCCTACTACTACTTTCCCAATTGAAGAACCTGAACCACTTAAAGCTGTAGGAATAGAAGATGATGAACCTGATGAAGATGAAGATGGATTGAAGAAATGTTTAGCCAGTCCAGTAGGTGCTGGCGGTAAATGTTGATCATAAATCCAAACATAAAAGTTTCCTGTCCAACGTCTTCTACTATCTTCTAAAGTAGCAGGTCCAGATGAAGCCGATACACCAGGAAGTGGTCTTAACGATGGTGAAGTTTGCTGATTAAGTGATGCGTCAGGTGAGAGTGATGACTCCGTATCTTTTGTGGGTTTAGTTGTCGGTAGATGGTCGTAGACTTCAACATCTTGTTCATTTTCTTCTTCATCATCTAGTTCTCCTTCTCCTTCTTCTTCTCCTTCTTCTTCTGCTTCTTCTTCAAAGTGAAGTCGATCGATGATAGGATTAGGAGTGAAAGGAGCAGCACCTTCAGTTATTGAACTCAATCTATGAATCGATCTAGCAGGTTCACTAATAGAAGGTCTTGGTGAGAGGTAAGGTGTCGAGATCGAACGCCTGAAGAATGTCGTTAATGGATCTTGAGCTCCATGCTGGTGATGATGTTCAATTTGAAGGGGATGTTGGTTTTGAAGTGAATGAGGATGAACATGTTGTTGAGGTTGATGATGATAATCTTCTGATACTGATTCACATGAATCGGTCACTGATCTTAAACTTGCGTTAGCAGTCGTAGGTGTCTTCGCCACTCCCTCCTCATCCTCACCCTCACCCTCACCTTCACCCTCACCCTCAGCCTCAGCCTCACCATTATTCGAAGCTTGATCTTGAGCCAGGATGGATTGCCAAATTTGAGAAGGTGAAGTGTGAAAATTTGAACGTTCCCGATATGAGTTTGCTGAAGTACTTGAACGTCGATTGGTTTGCTTTAAATCGATTTGACTGGCGATGGTAGTAGTGATAATATTATGACGATTATTATCCCTATTTCTTTCAAGTATGGTTGACCTATGAGACTCGAATCCAGCCGAGGGTGACTTCATACTCACATTCAAATCGAAAAATAGATTAAAAACAGACAGAGAGAAAGAAAGAAAGAGAGCGAGACTCAGAAAATTCAATTGATTACATTACAGTCAAAAATGACACTTACAGTTTTATCACAAGGTTAGTAAGCTTAAGTACATACATACATATGATAAGTATGTATACATAAACTCTCAGTCCGAGTTCAAGTCTGTGCACACTTATGGACAGACTTCAATCCAAATCGGAATCATAACTATCTCCATTGAATATTGTCTATAGCAAACATAAAAATTAATCTTCATTCGTGAAAATTGAACATCGGTCAATAAATTAACTCTTGTCAGTCCAACATTTGTCAAATCCACTCACACATAATCATCTAAATTATCCATAGATAAATAAAAAATAATAATAATGATAAACTTTGACTTTTGTTTTTTTTTCTTTAAATATCTGCTTTACGTTACTTTTGAAATGCTCTTGCTTTTTTTAGCCTTAAACTGGTTTCAAGGGGAGAATTTTCCGCAAGAGGTTGAGAATTCCACAAGGTTTTACAACGCAGGGGTTTGATCAGCTAATTACAGAAATGGTTATGGTTGATAGTGAAAAGTTAATCAAAGTTGGTGTTAACTGAGGCCATATTGCTTTTGTTATGTTTTCAATGATTGTGACTAGGCCAGGGTGAGGACGGCCTTAAGTAAACTTGTTTTTGGTTGTATTTGATAAGTAAATATTCAATCCACTTCAAAATAACAAAACTCACTTTGCAAGATCCTATTGATTTGTGAATCCAAAACCCTATGTTATTTTTAAGTACATCATGAACTTCAGAGGGAGTTGTCCACTCAAGCAGAATTGATTCTTTAGGAGAAAAAAAAGAAAGAAAGAAAAGGATGTAAACATAAAAAAACATCAAACTTCTTCCCATCATAGCATGTGAAATATAAATCACTAAAGTGACAGACAGCAGGAAATCAATCAAGCACCCAAACTTTGCTTTACCTCCACACCTCAAGAAAACTCTCATCTAATCAATATAAAAGAAAAGATTGATGAAGAAAAGTTTTCTTGTGGCGCAAAGCGTCTGTCAGTGTATGAGGCTAGTGATATATTAGGTTTGATAAAATGAAATGAAAAAAAGTTACATGTTTCGTTGTTCAAAGGTGTGTTAGGAAAGTGAAACAAAATACCACAATTCTAATATAAACTCCTCGATATTCTTCTGCATTAACCATTATTTAGTGGTAACCTGAAGCGTGATTATATAAATTGGAATGCAGATGGGTTTCGAACAAATCTTTCGTGAGCGGATGTACGCTCCCCTTTAATCCTTTGTGAATATTCGCGAAATCTTTCTTCAACTTGAGGGTTTTCTGTAAGCAAAGTTTTGAAAAAAAAAAAAAAAAAACAAGATGTTTCTTCAATGAGTCCTCAAGCTCATCCTGATTTTTTTTTTTAAAAAAGAAAAGAAAGAAAAAAAAAACATTGACGACTGACGCTTCAAGAATCGATCATGAAATTGATAAAAATCAGCGTAATCAAGTTGAGATTCAGGAACTCTTATTTCAGCTAACATTTCTTGAAGTGATTTTTGATTATCAATTGGAGCCAGAGGTAAGAACGATCCGAATCTTTTTTCCAAATTTAATACATGAGCTGTTAAAAATTCCTCATCATCCTCATAAAGTCTTTTCAACTCAGATTCTGCAACTGAATTAAAATAAGCCAAGTAATAAAGTACGTCCCAACTTGCAGCACGTACCAATCTTCGTGAGATGGTATCAAGCCTGGGAATATCAATTGAGAGAGGCCTAGCGATGTTTTTGGCGAGTTCTTTGATGACCTCTGGTAATTCCATGTCAATGGGCTTTTTCAACGAACTGTAGACTTCAAGGAAGGGATTTGGGGCTTCCAAGTTCCTTTGAAAGTTTTTTCCTCTTTCCTCTGTCGATTTATCGTCGCTATGCGCGTCGAATGAATCTGAGCTACTGCCTGGTGAATGTGACACACCCTCTGCCATTGGTAGCGGCTTGGAGGTCTGCTCAAATGATTGGATAGGCTCGCTGCGACTGAGGCTAGTCCGTGATATTGGGTCATTTTCGATGATTTCCTGAATCCTAGTGAGCGTCTTGATAAGTCTCCTATGCTTCGTCTCATCTTCTCCCCGAATGGTTTGCAGAGAGTTTAATCCGTTCGAGACCGACGTCTTCAAAAATTCACGAAAATGGTCCTGTACAACTGGCGCACGTAGGGATTATGGCCACGTATACCGTGCATTTCAAGCAGGGACATAAATTGACCAGTCAAAGTGAGTGAAATGAGGACTTCAACCCTTTGTGGCTAGGTAAAAAAAAAAAGAAACTCACCTCTTTGATGTCGGAATTTGGGTTCCAAATCGACATTCGCATCAGGCATGGGTATATTCCACTCTGGTGGTAGAAACCACGGGATGAAAGCACAGGTGGTGCAAGCAAGGGTAATGAATTTGTTAATTTTGACTTATCATTTCTACTCGACCACCTTCCAATCGTCGGTGGTGTATCTCACCGCGTGGATGGTTTGTTCTAAAAGAAAAAAAGAAAAAGAAAAAAAAAACAAGCTTCGACTCACGACACGTTACGTGAGACTTAATTTGAGTTGATTCGAGTGCTGATGAGATCAAGAGGCCCAATTGATATAATGGAAATAGTATCAGTAAAGTTCAATTATCTCTAACCCATAAATAATGAGAGCGTGCTGTTACAAAAGGGGGGCTTGTGAGCTTTTCATGCTACGCTCCCCAGGACTTGCCTTCTGGTGACACAGTTTGAATGACTTCTTCGGGTGAAAGAAAACCTTTCCAAATCACTTCGACCGCGTTGACAGTAATTAATTCAAAGGCAAGAAATACGAGAAGACGAGATAGAGTCATCTTAGGAAGGATTGACCGAAATCACTCAATTTGACGTTAATGGTTTGTCGGAAGTTACTGTGTTGTGCTGAAAAATAAAAAATAAATAAAAATAAAAAAGATGTCAAGACGGAATGCCTGAGGCACGCGAACAGATCCCCACCGAGATTATAAATTGTTGCACTAAGATTATGTAATATTAGTGAAACACTTTTTTATGTCTCTTTACATCCGGACAGCGGTTGAGATTACTGAGACAACTTCTTGTTAGTGAATCCGTATTACTCATCCGGATGGATCTCCACTCTTGAGTTACACTGCACCCTTCATGTAATGAGTTGATCTTTATTGTTTCTTTTTTTTTTATTTTTCGATTTCACAAAGCTTAAGATGAAATGTTGCAGCATGTTTTATAGCGGTTACGCCTCTCATCTCTAGTTTTCCTTATTTTTAATTATTATTATTTTTTAGTTTTTCGTCAGTGTTTATTTTTCATTTGAGCTTCGACTCAGGACTGGTCGTGTTGTAGGCATTTACTGCTCTATAAATAATTGTAAGTTTACATTACTCTTCCTCAAAACTTTCTACCTCTTACTTCAAACAGTTCTAGTCTTACCTCACTTTGTTCTCTTGTTTTTCATCAAATTATTTTGTGTCTTTACCTCACCAAAGTTTTATATATCTTACTTGACATACGATAACTGTATCAGTTTGTCTCACAAAGTCTAAAACGCCAAGAATCCCTAGTCCGATCATATCCCACTTCGCCACTGACCAGCTCTTCGTTATCCTTCCGAGTTTTAGTTTTCGACCCCTCAGACTCACCCCAACCACTCTCGTTGAAGAAGCTCTTATCGCCAAGCTCAGGGTATGTAAGTCTCTCTCTTCCACGCACGCGCTCGTCTGGTCAGTCAGGTCAAAGATGAATGAATGACCAGACTGCCTGACGAGACGCTTGATGTTTTACCTTCCTCTCTCTAACCTAACCTCCACCTCATGTGCACGTATGGCTTTGGCGAAGCCGTCTCCCTAACCTGTACCCTATCCCCAACAGAAGCTAACCCCTAGAAGCAATTCTGATTGTGTCAAACATTTCAGAACCACTTTCTACGTCTCAACAGTTTAACAACTCGGACCAATTCGATCTTAGACCATGAAGTACACCACACCGGCCAACATGCTTTCCTCTCCTAAACCGAATCACCTGTTCCCATTTTGGCATACGAACAGGGGACCTACATTGTCCAAACTTGTTTCCTGAATACGACACAGTCTCTCTTAACGACTTGTCTCCTTTCGGTGTAAGGGGCAGCCTTGCTAATTCAACAAACCACGAGGTTGACCAAAGGTTTCACCAAGGTCGGATTAGATAGCGTAACAGGTTCCCTTTTCGGTTCCTTTTCTTTCTTCTTCTATTTTGCTTTCAATGTTTCGCCCAATTCGGGCAACAGACCGTGTGCGGTTCTTGAGTATGTTTAACAAGCATAAATACCCATGCGTGTGTGCTATGTTGTCAGCCCTGAGGACTGCACAGCAGTCCCACAGACTGTCCCCATGTATGACATACAGTGTAACAATTACAATAGAGGTCATATGTGTAAACATAGGTAAATCCAATTAAAGCTACAACTCAGGACTCAGTGTCAAGAGCCCATGTGTAAATTACACAAGTAATATAAGTAGACATAGGTTAAGATACATGAACATAGATGTAGTCATAGATACTATAAAAGGAAAAGTGACAAGTGAGACTGTGCTAACATAACACTATAAAAGGAAATAGTAAACAATGAGGCTGTGTTAGCATGAACACTATAAAAAGAAACAGTAAATAATGAGGCTGTGCCAACATAAGTACTATAAAGGAAATAGTCAACAAAGAGGCTGTGCTAGCACCGGATATAGATAGGAGAAAGGGCAATCTTTCTACTGAAGATCTGAAAGGTATATAAACCCCCTTCTCAGATCCCTTCCCCCTTTTCCTCCTCCCACATTCTGAAACTCAACCAAAAAACTAGAATAGATATTCTCAAATTGGGATTCTTAGCACTGACTACTAAATAGTCTGGTGCACTATCCTTCTGAGAACATCTCTCTGTCTTAAATTTGTACAAGGCCTTGGTCCTTCCTCTGATATTGCATTCATTATCTTGACAGGCTCTGGGCAGAGTTCTTCAAGATAAAAGTGACAAGAGGTTAAACCAACCTGAGCTGGGGTGACTACTGTGTTCACAAGGCTCATAGGATCTAGGGTGACTACTGTGGCACAAAGATCCTGGAACTGGGGTGACTACTGTGTTCACAAGGTTCCACAAATTGACCAAGAAAGCTGAAGCAAGCTTTCACCTGACTAGGAGGATCAAAAGCTGATCCTCATTGCCCAACCTATACCCCAAACCCTCTTTTAAGAGGTCATCTAACTGTAGTCTGTGAGGGTTTCTTCCCTAACAGACTAACTTCTCAACCACTCTTCCCCTATCATAGTGTTGAGGTAGACCTAAAAGAAGTCTACCCCTCACATATGTTTTTTGTTTCTTGTCATCCCATCATCACGCATTTTTTTCCTCGTCTCACTGCGTACCTCTGTCTCTGAGCAGGTACTGTCTCTTTGTTACTGACTTAAGCCGCGTGCTGCTTCGCACTGACTCAACGTCAACAGCTGCACACCGGAACTCTAACCACTTTAGTTTAAACACCTTGCGCCAAGATAACCCTTTCATCTGATGCCAGTCTTGATCAGAACAAGGTATCCAAGAATCAGTTGATGCCCTAAGCAGCATCAACCAGCGTACCAGTCAGTGCTCACTTGAGGCAAGGATCTCCGATAGTGGCAGCCCTGAGGACAACTCAACAGTCCCGTAGGTTGCAGGTAACAAAATTACATAAAGTGATCTAGTGTAACTCAAGGTAAAATACACTCACTGCCAAGAAAATTGCATCGCATAGAGGCATGCTATGTCACATAGCAGGCCAAGATGCAATGCAATAGGTCTATTTTCCAAGGTAGGGGCCTTGAAAAATGGTCCATAGTATCACATGAAGACATGCTATGTTACATAGCAAGCTTCCATGCGATGAAAATATATTGGCAGTGACTGTGATGATGAAAACTGCCTATGAACAGGTGATATATGCAACAACATATGTCACAATTACAACTCAGGCTCAAGTATCAAGAATTTATTGTAGATATACTCATGACATGGCCTAATAAATTCCCTTGTGAAAAGTTGTCACTGTATCAATTCCATCTGCACAAGCATATCAAAATAATGCTTGTACCGCACCTTCAGTCTTCGTATATCTCTCACCCTTACACATAAACTTCCCAGTCTCTTTTCTCATCTGCGAAAAGAGACTGTGAGTAACCCCAACTTTCTAATTTTCTCTCTATCTCAACATATCAAATCTGACCCATGTAATCTTTCCATATATTTTTTTGTTTCTCATGATAAAAAGCTTTATCTATTTCACAGATCACAAGCTTAATTTTCACATCTTGTCCAATATTCATATCTCCAACCTATATTTAGGTACTAAAAGATCTCAAACTCTATGTACATTTCATTCACATCTGACTCATCTTTCAAACATTATTTTCTTTCTATTTCTGTCATCTTCTTTAGGTCAGCACATTATTTAGGGCAAGAGTGGAGAACAGAGCCTCCCTTACTCACCCATATAAAATATCTCAGGACTGTTCACACCTGTGTTTCAAAACACTCACAAAAGTGTATAACCACAAGGGTCCAAGGTTACCATGGCATGGCAAGGAACCACAAGTAGACCCCCTGGTCTAATAGTGAGGGAAAGGTATCTAAACCCTCCCCCTCAGATCAAGGAGGTCTCTTTCTCCTCAACTTTACCACAACCACTGTACTACACCACATTGAGGATTGTGATAAATGAGACCTCTGCTCCATAGTGCACTGTGTATCAGGTGGAAGTAAATAAGGACCATCTGTAAGGTTGGTAACCTTCACTTGATTATATCTTGTCCCCTGGACTACAAGGCCTAGAGTTAATTACCAACATCAAGTAAAGTGCCTCCTGCTAAACACCAAGAAGGGTTAGAGCCACAGGTAGTTAGAACTACAGGCCCAACTGTAGAAGCTCTTCCCTATACATTCACTGCCAGCAGAAACTACTAGGACATGGTTGTTCTAGAAGTCCTAGGACAAAGCCTGTCTGAGGAAATCTAGGACAAGCTTGTCCTAGATGTCTTTGTTGGCAGTGATTGGTGCAAGGGGATTCTATTGAGCAACCAAATTCTCTACAAGGAGGTCCTCTATTGAGAGTGCAAATCCTTTATGTAAAGGTCAACTAGAAGAAGTCAGTACTTGGGGGTTCCCCAGATTGCTAGCTAAGTTGTTTCATAGAAGGGGTAAGTCTTATGGCTCCCCCTTCCTTATTTCCCTAGCCTGATGGTAGCCTGACAGATAGGATAGTTTTTTTTCAGAAGCAGGAATGCAAGTCTCAAACTGTGTTGTATTCAGCACCAATTTGAGCTAAGGGTCTAGGATAGTACAAGTAATGAACATGTCTCTCTTTGTATGCCTTTTCCCCTCAAGTGGATTGTACCTGCTGCAGAAATCCCAGAAAACATTTACTCAACAAGGTCTTCCCCAACTGTCAAGATTTTCAGGGTTTTGATTATTCCTCACCTTCCCCCTCAACTGCCACCACAAAGAAGAAGAAAAAAGACAAGGATGGAAAATATATTTTCAAAATCTTTGGAACATGGTATAAGTTAGATGGAGATGGTGGAGTGAAGGATCTGATCAAGTGCATATAGCACAAGTGAGTACTTGGTCCTACAAACAAAATCTCTGGAAATTCTGACCTATTATTAGGTACATAAATGAGTCTGAGAGAGATGATGAGATAGACACAAAGATACAAGGGTAAGTATGTATGATCTCAGAACTGACAAAAAAAAACTCAACAGAGATGGAAAAATAACATCAACAATCACTTTTAAATAAGAGAAACATAGGCTTGGGAGTAGATACAAAAGGAAACAAATATAAAATAGTGAAATGGTGACATGTACAATCTCTTTCTCAAAATGGGGGAAAAGATCTTTGTGTTCTAATTTGATCAGTATATATATATGTATATATCTACTTCAATCAGTTGGGGGTAAGTTTAAGTAGTTGTCTCCATTTCCTAATTTTTTTCATCATGTCTACAGTTGCTAAAGGCACCTCCATCTAACAGCCTCCCCTGTAAAATGAAATTTTGTTCTTGAGCTGGATGTTGAATACTGTTGAAATCCAATTTACAAAGTCATTACATGAGATTTTCCAAGGTCAAAGCAACAGAGCATGAACTGAAAGAATACAGTGCATAGGTAACATCATGTGAAGAGAACACCACAACCACCCTAAATCAAAGAGGGGGAGAAGCCAATAACACACAGAATAGAGACATGTATATAAAGGAGAGAAGCCAGTACTCAGATCTCTTTCCCAAAATGGGCAAAGACATCATGAGTACAACCTGTTTTCCTTCTCTCACCTGTTAACTCATTTCTTCCTTTCTTTCTCTCCACTTCTCTCTCTCTATCTCTCCAAACCTTTCCTTTTTACTCTTGCACACTATATCTGAAGAATTGAAAAAGCTGTCACATCTTATTTAACTAATCAGCAGTACCAAGATCACCACACTCTTGCACACCTTACACTCTCAATTCCCACCCAGTTTAACTTGTGTGCAGGTAGTTAATTTGTCTCCCAGAACCACTTTCAATCTGTTTTCTCACCTATGACTTGATCTCTTGTATATTTTGTGATGTCAGGTAAGCTAAAGTTTGAGAAAGTTGTGTAGGAAGTTGCTCACATATTTTGATCATCAGCCTTCATCCATGTTCCAAGACACTATGAATTTCTTCAAGTACCCTATCCACCACTTTTCAGAACAAAAAACAATATAGTTGGAATCAGGAGATGTCTATAATTACAACTCTATAAGCTCAAGTCAATCTGATTTTTTTCTTTTTTTTCTCCTCCAACATTTGGAACAGCACTTAAAATCTACCCCTAAGGACTTAGTGTATGTACCCAATTAAATAGTTTATGGACCTAAGTGCCTATCCTATGTTCTCAAGTACCTATCAAATGTACCTAGATACCAACTTATGTGCCTAAGCACCTTTTTTATGTGCTGAGTCAAGTGGCCAAGAGCTCCATCTATATGTTTCAAGTAACCATAGCAGTCTTGATACAGTTCACAATAAAAAAAAAAAGCAAAAGGATTCTGATTGGAAATATAAAGCCTCTACCAACCTAGGTAAGAGCAGTACTGAGTGAAATTAGTGAACAAGAATTGGAGAAATCTTGAGTTACAAAGAACATCAAGACTCATGAAGGCTTTCTTGGAGATTTCTTGGTGAGATCAACAAGATGTTTAACAAGTTTTTTGGCCTCAG
>MU167217.1:481087-507429 GCA_015951145.1 Cronartium quercuum f. sp. fusiforme G11
ATAGTAATTCCATCGCACCTAATCCTACTGACACTGCATCGCATATCTTGGGGTGATAGAACATCGGATAGGCCCATCCGATACAAATATCTTGGCAGTGCAGGAGTGACACCACAGGCTGGATGCATCATACCCCTATCCCCAGCCAAGGACAAAGCATTGATGGAGATGGTAAATGAGGGCTTGGCCAAGGGAACAATACGGAGGCCCAAATCACCATGGGAAGCTCCTGTACTCTTCACAGGGAAGAAAGATGGGAAGCTATGCCCTTGCTTTGACTACCAGAAACTCAATGCTATGATGGTTAAGACCAAATACCCACTACTTCTGGCAATGGAACTTGTCAACAGCTTGCAGAAGGCAGATAAGTTTATGTGCCTCAATATGTGGAATGGCTACCATAATATATGAGTGGCAAAAGGGCATGGGTACAACTTGGCTTTTATATGCAAAGCAAGACAGTTTGAACCCTTAGTAATGCTGTTTGGACCAACAGGGACACCAGGATACTTCCAGTACTTTGTAAGCAACATACTCAGAGATAGGATTGGGAGGAATGTTGCCACATTTCTTGACAACATATTTATATTCACAGAACCTGGAACCAATCACGAGGAAGCGGTAAAACAAGTATTGGACATACTGAAAGCCCACAATGTATGGCTCAAACCCAAGAAATGCAAATTTTTGCAGTCAAAGGTCAACTACTTGGGCCTCATCATATCAAAAGGCCAGGTACAGATGGATCCGAAGAAGGTAACTGCGGTCACTGAATGGCCAAGGCCACATAATGTAAACAAGGTACAGAGCTTCATTGGGTTTGCCAACTTCTACTGCCAGTTCATCGATCAGTTCTCCAGCATAACATGCCCCCTTCATAAACTCACTAAGAAAGACAAGGCCTTTAATTGGACCAAGGAATGCGAGGAGGCCTTTAATGATCTTAAATTGAAATTTAAAACAGCACCTGTACTCAAGATCGCTGATCCATACTGGCCATTTATACTTGAATGTGACTGCTCTGAGTATGCCTTAGGAGCGGTGTTATCTCAAAAGTGCCTCAATGATGGATTGGTGCACTCAGTAGCCTACCTCTCACAGTCACTCATAGCAGCAGAGCGCAACTATCACTGCCCCCATTCACTCCTCACTGGTAGCCCAGTATGGCCCATTGGCATCAGGCCATTATCAGGCAAAGTTGGGTCCACCATCAAATCCAGTGTGGGTGGGGGAGATGCATGGGCTGCATGAACTTCATGCAGCCTCTTGAGTGGTGCAACTGCAGTGCAAGATTAATGCTGCAGCAGATTCTCTGAACTTCCTCTGCATGCCAAAGTCAGTTCTCTGATATTCTCATGCAAGATGAACCAGTTCCTGTGGTTTTCCTCTGCATATTCAGGGTCTGATTGAAGTAATTTCAAATCATTTTTGTTCCTTGTTTTTATTATTTTATATATATATCATTTATAGTTAAGTTATGTTTCTTTGTAATTGTTGACTTATTATTGAATTATTTGATTTGTAATACTTGTGAGTTCATAAAATTAAAAAATAATATTATATAATATAATATAAATGTTTTATATAATTTTAGAAATGAAATATTGTAAGGCTATGCCTTGGTGAAAATTAAATTTGAGTGGGTTTGTGTATTTCATATATATATATATATAATTATTTATTGCTATAGCTATTTAGTTATGTGATCCTGCAAAATTTATTGCTTTCCACAGTGCAGTCCACATTGAGGAATATTTATTATGGCCCTGCCTGGATTTTGGGCACAAAATTCATGCAATGGCCTTGGGCAGGGTCAACATTTGGACAAATGCTGGACCCACCCAAGGCCCTTGTGGAAAGCAATAAAATTCAGATAAATCATACATATGAATATATAAGCTTATAAGTTTCATCTCACAACCCACTTAGAATTAGAGACCTCAATTTGTTTGCCTTACAATATTTTATTTCTCAAATGGTATAACACAATTAAATCATATTATATAATATTGTTTTATATTTTATAAACTCACATTTATTACAAACCATATATATTGTAATAGCAAGTAACAAAAAAAAAACCACAACTAAATTCAATTTGAATACAATCAATATATATATATAAAAGAAACTAAACAATTAAAATAAATATAATGAACAAATTTAATAAATAAACAAGATTGATAATTTATTGATTCAAATTCTAAAATTAATTTAAAAATAATAAACCCAATTTTAAAGGGTTATAAATGATTTTAATATTCATAAACAAATTCAAAGAAAATAAAAAAACAACTTCAACTTCAATAACCAGATCAAAATTTATAAGCAATCTAAATGTTATAGACTATTTTAAATAAGTTAAAAAATCATGTGGAAAGCAATAAAAATTTGCAGGATGTTATATAGAAATATATGGAAACATATCCTTACCTTGTTTTGTCCTAAAATTACTTAGAACAGACTATTACATTATATTATATTATTATTAATATTTAATAAGCTCACATTATTAAAAATCTCATATATTTCATTTACAAATAAACAACTACAAAGAAATATAATCTCAATACAAATGAGATACACATATAAAATATATTCATAAAAGAAATAAAAAACAAGGAACAAAGATAAAGTATAGAATAAGCACTCACTTGTTTTACTTTTAACATCAGTAAATTGATCTTATTTTTTTATATCCTGAATAGTCTTACACCATCTATTTGAAACAGTTAAAACAGCAAAGCTTTAATTTGAAATGTTTATAAATGCTTTTTATATTTATAAACAAGTTTAACATTTATTAACAAACTTGATATTCAAAAATGATTTCAAATAAATATAAACTACTTGAATTTAAACATAAAATGAAATGATAAAATGAATATAAGATATAAAAAAAAGATTTTATAACATAATCCATATAAATGCTTTAACCCTAAGTAAATGACTTTGGTAAATTATATAATGGATTTAATATTTAACGAAAAAAATTGATAAAATATACAAATAATTTTGAGTATAAGATGATATGTATGATTTGAAATTTAATAGTACAAATGATTTGATTTTAAATTATAACACGATTTAAAATTATAAAACGAATTGAGATGAGTTTGATAATACAATCTAAATTAATGGATTGAATTGGTTCGGTTCAAACGTTTTGATTTGAATCGGTTCGGTTTGAATATTTGATTTGGATCGGATCGGATCAATCGATCGATTTGAATCGATTCGGTTCGATTGGTTAATTTGGATCGGCTGGGTTCAATCGTTCGTTTTTCTTGTAACGTGCTACTAGGAGACGCTGTACACTGGTCTATCACGTGGTGCGTTATGTAACACAAGATCGCACGTTAAAAAAAAATCAAAAATAAAAATCGTTCGATTTGAGTAGGACGGGTTTTGGATCCTTACTGTAGACGGAGGGTGCGTCCAACCTGCCCGGGCTGTTGACACAGCCATGCAAAAGCTTCGGGTGGGTCCAGCATTTGGCCAAATGCCCCTATTTTGTCATAATCTGGTATCATGTTTCATTATAAGTCCTTGGGTCAGATCCCTAATAAGACTACAAATTTGTAGAGTGTTTATTCAGCAATAAATTTGTGAAACCTTACTCAAATTTCCTTGGGCCAGCATAAGACCTGGAAAAATGCCCGTTAAAGTCTTGTATTGTATCTTGGAGGTACATTTATTTTGTCTTTTGTTGAATTGAGAAGTCCCTCTCATTCCCTTTCATTGCTCAGCACATTGGGAGTTCCTCAATTTCCAAGCTGAGCTAATGGAGTTCATTGAGGTAGCACAAGACACGATTGAAAGGCAGTACAATAAGGTACTAGAGGCCTCAAAGTGGGAGGTAGGATCAGAAGTGTGGCTAGATGCAAAGCATCTCTCAACTTCACAACCAAGTGCCAAACTAGCTTATCATTGGGTAGGTCCTAGCTTCAGTTGGCTGGACTCTCACTTGAAAGTGCAAGGATGGTTGGTTGGTTGAGTCAAAGAAATCAAAATTCAATAAAACATACGAGAGAAATGCAATAATAATACAATAAAAAGAGAATATAACTATGAATGCTTGCTATTACTTGGTATATATATGAACTTTTGATAGATGACCTATAGTTCATTTGATCCTTCAAGATTTATGATGAACGTGATAAGCTTCCATTGTTCTCAATGATGAATTTGGTGCTGGCAGGGCCCGGGGCCGTATTTGAGGCTTTAAGCTTGGTGACCAAACATGTCATGTTTCTCATCAGATATTACCTCAGTTAGGATTCAAACTGATGCCTTGGACTAACTTTGGAGGGCCTGGATCGACCTGAAGCAGAACCATCCCTGAATCTAAAGTATGTTCAAACGAGATCCTTTCAATGCGTGATCGGTGAGACTTGATCCGTTGACTGATGGCGTATAAATATCTCTAACGATAGAAGTCAGTACACGGACATATGGCAGCTACTGATGAGGTGTTGCTCGTCTTGGAAGTCACCTTGATAAGTCGAAAGATTGAACTATACAAAGCACCTTATGATTGATCTATGCAGCCGAAGCCATCGAATCCAAACCTTCACCTACGGTTCATCCAATCCATCATGAGAAGCGCAGTCTAGCCTCAGTCAAACTCGGCCGGTGAGCACTGGTGTGTGAAAGCTCAGTGGGCACTTGGGATGAATTATTAATAGAGGCTATTGAACTTAACTCTCGAGAAATCTGACTCCCATTCTATCATGGATCAGAGATTGTTCATAGGATAAGCTATAATAGTAGACCGATCCCAATAAATTGTAGATCATCCAAGACAATTGTCATCGATTTTTTACAATGGACAGCCTTACGCCATCACGGCTTCAACTTGATTGGATGGGGATGCATTCATCACTCTGCTCACACAACAAGGTAGTACGAGGAAGCAGTCAGACCGCTCAACTTATAATTACCCTGAGGTGCCAGTGGGTAGTCAACTAACCCTTCTCCACCTTTATCTGTCGTTCGACAACTCTTCATCTTTTGGTTCGATCTCTGATTGCTTCATTTCAAGGGCACTACAACCTCCCGATCACCTCCCTCAAGATACTGGATTTCTCAGCGGAAACGGGTTGACTTGTTCCATATTTGTTTGGGAATCAATAGACTTAGACCCACCCGTCCGAACGTCCGAGTTTCCCCTCGCCCTCTTCGTATTTTTTTTAAAAAACGTTTTCAAATCTTAACTGAACCTATGGCCGCTGCGCCTGCGCCTGCCAAACCGGCCAAGAAGTTTGACAAGACCTTCGAAGAAGAGGGAGATGCGACTCGGTGTTTGGTGGATATGAAAACCATCCAGCTCTGTGCTGAGGACCTATACGACCGCGAAAAGGTAGATTTAGAACAAGTAATTCTTGAAGATGTCTGGACTCTGTTACAGTACGCTTTCTTCCTACCTTTGTTGTAAACACCCACAATTTCTACTATCGTGCTCATGCAGTGTCACTTATCGCAGAACGGATGAGCATGGCCTCACGCCGGCTGAGGTTGAAAGACGTCGCACGATCTTTGGACCTAACAGATTGGAAGAGACTTCAGTGAACCCGCTCCTGCAATTCTTGAGCTTCATGTGGAAGTAAGTATTTTTTTTTTTTTTGCAGCGCACTCTCCAGTTGAGCTGTATATCTTGTGGATTGATTGAATGATCGCTGATCTACGCTAGTCCCCTGTCATGGGTGATGGAGGGAGCTGCCTTGGTCGCCATTGCGCTTTCCAATGGTGAAGGTCGACCACCAGATTGGCAGGTGAGCAGATTTCAAACCTACGCTCGTGTGACGCGTCGATTGAAGAGCTCGCTTTATAACAGGACTTTGTCGGAATTGTGTCGCTTCTTCTGATCGTGAGTACCAAACAACTGCTTTTAACCAAAATTTGAATCACACTGAGCCCGCTTATGTATGACAGAATTCTGGGATCGGTTATTACGAAGAAAGATCTGCTGGAAATGCGGTAAAAGCTTTGATGGACTCGCTTGCGCCAAAAGCCAAGTGTAAACGAGTTGGGAAATGGGCGGAACTTGACTCTGCGGAACTTGTGCCAGGTGATATTGTCGCGTTCAAGGTATATGGATTCTTCCCCAATCTCACCTCGATTTCGTCCACTCATTTTGAGATTCCCGCTGTAGATTGGCGATGTCGTACCTGCAGATTGCCGTCTATTTGATGCCGTTAATGTCAGTATAGATCAGGCTGCCTTGACCGGAGAGTCCCTGCCTTCAGTCAAGAAAGTCGGAGACCAGTGTTTTTCAGGGTCAATCTGTAAACAGGGAGAAGCCGAAGGGATCGTGATTGCTACGGGTGTCAACACGTTTTTTGGTCGTGCTGCCACTCTGGTCGGCGCTGATAACGACTCAACCGGTCACATGCAAGCCGTCCTGGCTAAAATCGGTACATTCTGTCTTGTCTCCATCGGAATCTTTGTCATTTTGGGTCAGTCTCACTCTTTCATGTCTTTCATCCTTTTCTCGTCAAAGACAGGCTCATTAATGTTTGGTTTGATTCCCTCGATTAGAAATTATTGTTTTATATGGATTTTTCCGTTATTCTTACCGACGAGGGTTGGACAACATTCTTGTCTTACTCATCGGTGGGATTCCCATTGCGATGCCGACCGTGCTTTCTGTCACTTTGGCCGTCGGTGCGCAACAACTCGCGAAATACAAGGCAATCGTCACTCGCATCACCGCCATCGAAGAGCTCGCTGGGGTCACAATCTTATGCTCAGACAAGACCGGAACCTTGACCACCAACAAGCTAACGATCGACAAAGGGACCGTCAAGACGTATTCAGATGTCAACGCTGACGACGTTTGTCTTTTGGCTTCGTATGCCTCACGTATTGAAAATCAAGATGCGATCGATACCTGTGTGGTCGGAACCGTGGGTACAGAGGCTGCCCGAAGAGGTATAAGGCTAGTTGGCTTCAAGCCTTTCGATCCCGTATGTAAGCGCACGGAAGTGACTTACATTGATATCGCGACCGGCGAAATGAGACGCGTAACCAAGGTAAAAACAACCTCTGTGCTTCACCCTTTTTGCTTGCATTCGGACCTTGACATCCTTCGGTGCTAGGGAATGACTGGAAAGGTGATGGAACTTTGTACCTACAATAAAACGGAAGAAGTTGAACGCCAACTCGAAGCTGACGTCGAAGAGTTTGCTCGCCGAGGTCTCCGTGCTCTTGCGGTCGCATACGAAGACGTTCCAAATGGGGAGCCCGAAGAACCCGGGAACGGATTTCAGCTCATCGGTCTCTTGTCAATCTTTGACCCTCCTCGAAACGATACCAAGCAGACAATCGACGAAGCCATGGAATTAGGCATTCAGGTTAAGATGGTGACTGGTGACCAGCTTGCAATCGCGAAGGAGACTGGCCGAAGATTAGGGCTGGGAGACACGATGTTTGCTTCAAAAGTCCTCAAGGATGGCCCGCCCCCTGGAAGCGGTTACAACTCTATCGACAATATGATCTTGGGTTCGTTTTTTTTTACATATCTCTGCGTTCGATCGTGCTGATTACCCAATGTCTTTGTGATCACAGAGGCTGATGGATTCGCTGGAGTATACCCGGAGCATAAGTATGACATCGTCAAGAAGCTTCAGAACCTCGGCTATATGGTTGCTATGAGTATGATTCCACCCTCTTTTTCCCGTCATTTTCTGCCCTTCTGATTTTGTTATCTCCAATGTTTGTAGCCGGTGATGGTGCGAACGATGCCCCCGCGGTAAGTAACTCTGCGCTATATCTCTAATTGCACAAGCTGACATAACTGTCTCGAAATAGCTCGCACGGGCCAATGTCGGAATCGCTGTCGAGGGCTCAACCGATGCTGCCAGAGGTGCTGCAGACATTGTCCTCACTGAACCTGGTCTCTCCACCATCATTCACGCCATTCGACAATCCCGTATTGTATTTCAAAGAATGCGTAACTACTCCATCTACGCTTGTGCTGTCACCATTCGTATTGTTGTTGGCTTTACCATCATGGCATTCGCGTTCCAATTCGAATTTCCCCCGTTCATGGTCTTGGTCATTGCAATCTTGAACGATGGCACTGTGATGACCATCTCCCTGGATCGAGTCTTACCGAACACTGAGCCTGATCACTGGGACCTTACTGAAATTTGTAAGAAAATTCCATCAGTCCACAAGTTCTTTATGAATAACTCATGCTCAGCTCTTGTGTAGTCACATATGCGGTTGCATACGGCCTTCATTTGGCGCTATCTACGATCTTTCTCTTCTTTGTCATAGCTAACACAACTTTCTTTGAGGATTTCTTGGGACTGTCCCCTCTCAAGGACGCTAATGATCCCCGTGCGTTTTCAAGTTTTTCTCTTCAAGATGAATATCACAAAATCTGACGCCACTCCATTTTTTTTTTTTTTTTTCTGTCTAGAATTGCGCATGGTGATCTATCTTCAAGTAGCTATTATTTCTCAAGCACTGATCTTCATCACCCGATCTCGAAGCTGGTTTTTTATGGAACGCCCGTCCTTCGCACTCTTGGGTGCGTTTGTGATCGCTCAAACTATTGCATCCCTATTGGCGTGCTTTGGTACCATGGAATTTGCTGGCGTCCAAGGCATTTCGCTTCCTTGGATTGGAATCGCGTGGGTGTGGAACCTTGTATGGTTCTTGCCAATGGGTAAGTGCGTGCATCTTTCTTTCGCGATTACTGAGGGCTAAAATGTAGGTAAATCTGTACAGATCTCATCAAATTCGCGACCAGGGCTTCTCTCAAACGCTTTCGTTCGGGTGCCGATACCAAAAAAGTGGTGAGGGGACCGCCCCCCACCTTAATTAACCGTACCTCATCTCTTTATAGCAATCGTGTTAGCTTCATAGAACGTGCTCAGGCCTCATCAAGGCAACGCCGCAGCGTTTGTGGAAATGTACAGGTCCAAGAATCAGACTTACGCCGGTAAGCTCCATGATTCTTGAGGCCTAATATGACAATACTAATATCTTCGTCTCCTCAGATTCTCCATAGCACAAGCTGCTACTACCAGTGCTGCTCTCAAAGCCTCGTAAGCGTTCTTTTTTTCGCCTGTTCGTTACCATTTTTGTATACAATTTAGTAGCAGAGCTACCCTAGTTCAACCACCTTAGAGCTTCCAACACCACTACTCACAACCTTGCTATATAAATTTGTGCTTATGTGGACTGTAAATACCCCCCCTTTTTTTTCCCACTATCAACCTTCTTGTGTACCCGGTTTTGAGTGGATCTTGACCCTCATCTATCTCATTTTCTTAAAATTATGTTTTTATGTTTTGTCTGCGCTTATGGAATTGAAGTGATATTGTACAACCAAAAAAAAAAAAAAAAAAAATCTTGAAATTGGCTAGTTTTGTAGAAAGGAAAAAATATATCTCACATGTCCGTGTGGGATAAATTCGGTGAGCCTAGGGTGAAAAAGGCTTCTCTCCTACAAAGTAGTTGTGATTATTTCTTAAAAAATCATTTACGTTATTGTTAGAATAACCAAGTTTTTATTTTTATTTTTTTTACCGATCATCTAAATGCCTCAGCTGAATTTTCAGGCTTTTTATAAAAAAACCACTTTTATATATATATATATCTCATTTTGGTACTTTTCATGCATGTACGCCTTCCCGAAAAAAATGAACCAATTTCGAAGTGAAATAAGAAGCGTGATGTCTTATATGAAAAGGTGAAAAAAATTAAAAAAAAAAAAAAAAACTCTCTTTCAGATATTTTTGAAACCCATTGATTGAATGGTTGTCAGATCACATAGGAATTATCTTGTTGGGATTAAAAGTATATAGTTTTAAAAAAGTTTAATATAAAATAAATAAATAAATCAGGAAGAAAACGAATGAATGTATGATTTTTTTTTTGTTTTTGGAAATATACATTTATCTATGACTCAATATCATATCCATAACTCTTATTGAAACTTTTAAAGTATGGTAGAAAAAAAAGAAGAAGATTTCAGTCTTTTAGAATAACCTGAGGTTAACTGTTATTAATTTATATATAGTACAAAGGGATATAGTACATTACATATAATAATGATAATAATCTCATATCATCCCCAAGACTTTTAGTTATCACTGATCTCTCAGCTTTTTTTTTTTTTTAAAAAAAAAAAAAAAAAAAAAAAAATGAATATGTCAGCCTAGGAATAAAACAAAGAGAAAATGTACCAACTCGAGTTAAGCTTTTTTTTTTTCCTTCTAAAGTTACATTTTACTCTCTATTTTTTTTTTTTTTACTATACTATCAATCAATCATTTCAACTAATATTCTTGACCGTGTTTACTTTATAATGTCATCATGATTTGAAATCCAAATTGTTTCTTTTTCTTTTTCTTTTTCTTTTTTTTTGAAAATCATTTGTTGTCACCTGTGGTTTTTGAAGCCAAATATGTATCTCTCTCTCCCTCTCTCTCTCTCTCTCTTTACAACCCCAGTTTAATAAGGAAAACTTTATGAATTTTATGGAAATGATGCTCTTCTGTAATAGTTAGTATCAGATATACTATCGAGTTCGAATGACACCTGGATATCAGAGATCTCTGATAATCGGTTTATGACCCACTTTACCTCATTCATGAGGTCCTTCTCAGCTTCTTTGACTAGAGGTATTATCTGCTTCTTTAGAGTCTCTGATTTACCGGGCCTACGAAGGACTAAGTTGATTTGATTCAGAGCCTTTTTTTTGTTGACCCAACTTTTTATCTATTTTACCAAATCGAGATCATAGTGTAAGTGTTGAGAACAGAAAAAAAGGTTTATGATAGAATATGAGTTTAATTTTTTAATTTTTTTCTAATCGAGCAACAAATCATACTCACAGTTTTTAAGGCATCTGATTCAGGATTATCCTTGTTAGGTGATACGAATAGTGTAACGAGACGAGAAACTAAAGAGCTTATTCCATTGAAGGGATCACCTGTGGGACTTGGAATATCCTTTGCTACTCTAAGATCCTCAGGATTTTTCGATAAATTTGTTAATACTTGTTCAGAAAAGACTTCTTCTAAACTTTCCTTTTTTTTACCAACATTTTGAAGTGATTCATCTTGATTTTCGACAAAAAGTTTTATATATTCTAAAGTTTCTGGTAAAAGTTGTGTTTGATATAAACGTTGAAACTCTTGCCATACATTTTTTTTAACGACATCCCTGCTTATTGAAACCCCTTGAATGAAGGGTAAACATAAAGTTTTTAAACCATAGGGTATCTTTCTTCCTGAATGTCTTATCATTGATTGATCAGTCGGTGAACTCATCGAATTGGAACCTTCAGGGATACTTGATAGCGGGGAAACTGAAGGATGAAGTTTCTCCCCTATCATCGATGTTCCTTTATTTTCACGGTAGTCAGTCTTAAAAAATCTTATATCTTCCAATGTTACTTTGACCGTATCAGGCTGGAGAGCCCTGACAAACTTGGCAGCATTGTAGCAATTTGACAAACCGTCGAGTCCAGCTAAAGCTTCAGTAATGCGAAACCTTTTAATAAAACTATATATCATGAATAACCTAATCATATTTACCCACGTCATGGATTAAAAACCTGGTTATGATTTTACAATACTAATTTGATAATTGTGAAAGCGTAAGAGGAATTTTAGGAGACGGTTTAAAAAAAAAAAAATGAATTGATAAGTTTTCAGTAAATTGACTTTGGCAATGGGATCAAAGAACAATTTTGGGACACAGGAACTGGTAGTAAAGTTTAGTGAACTCAATGATATCTCAATCTAGAACCTGACTAGACCCGTGGTACGTAAAACCAAGTAAGGAAGCCAGTGTGTGGCAATAAGAGAAACGAACAGTCAAAATAGAACTCCTTATGTAGGATGGTATCGGATGGAGATAAAGGGTGAACGGCCACTCAAGTGGGATCCAAGTAAATTATCTTCTTCCTCGCCTTTTCTCCACTCGATGTTAAGGAACTCTGCTTGAGAGTCACGATCGTTAGCTCGGCGTTCCTTGAGCCGAATGAAGTGAGCCGGCTATTGAGAATCGGACTGACCATAATAAATATGCACCAGGCCCAGATATGCCAATTCCGCTCAAATACCTCAACTATCTCTACATGACATGACACAATAACAGCTGTGGATTATGGAGGCTTGCTAGCGCAGTCAACCTCATGAAGGATTACTTATTTATAAGAAAAACACAGCCCACCTCAAATGCAGTCAAACGTGTCTAATATCTGAACTATACTCGATCGGGCCACTGGGAAGGGTTTCAAAAACCAACCGAATTTTTTTCCGCCCGGGAATGATATTCACAAATTTATTTACTTTTCGAACTGGAAAACTGTACTCACACTCAATTACGAACGCCGAAGGGAAAATTAATACATGACCCGCTATCATCTGATCACTCAGGAATCAAACGTCACATCTTACTATTGATGATACATATTTCGATCACCGAGACAATGGGATTTGTTGTTGGTTGTACAGAAAGCTAGAAGAGCGTGATTAATTGCAACCAATTGCATTAGATTTTTTGATTCAAAGAGCTAGGAAATCTTTGACTTCAGATTCAGTTAGTTTTCTAAAAACTGGTTTGGAACCTTCAACCTCGATCGTATCAGCTCCAACCCCAACTGTACCAATTACACCAATTTCAATCGTTTTCTCAGTCATTTGTCCTTCAAATCCTTCCTTTAGAGTAAGTATAGCTGTATGGATCGCATCTTCTAATGAAAGTTCATCGTTGAATCTAATTCAAAATGATTTGAAAAGTTCAGCCTCTTTTTTGGTGATACTTGATATATCTGAGAGTGGATTTTTGGTTTGTTGCTTTTGATCGAAAGGTTCCTTACCTTTTCTCTAGAAACGTTTTACCATTAACCATATTCTTTCCAATCGCGCTGGCTTTCCAAGGCCAAAAACTTCCACTTGGGTCAACTTGATATAAAGCTGAACCTCGATGTTCATCCCAACCAGCAATTAATAACGAAACTCCAAACGGTCTCACACCGCTGTTTTTTTTTTAAAAAAAAAAAGAGAGAGAGAGCGATCCAATTTCGAATCTTTATTATAGTACTTTCCTCCATCAATTTAATCTTTAGAATGAACTTACCCAGATTGTGTGGCCTCTTGCATAACCGTCGCTACCTCTTGGGTTAGTAAACGTGTCGGAGGATATTCACCATAAATCTATTATGAACCCGTAAAGAAAGAAGGAGTAAATTCAATGAGAATATCATGTAAGATAGTAATAGATATATCAAATTCAAGTCTTACCTTCCAATAAGCCTGAGCGATCTTCCTAGCCTTAGTCACAAGTACTCGATAATCAGGTCCCATTCCTACATATAGATATATTTTATTTAATCAAAAGTTAGTAAAAGTTTAATCCATCAATCCTTTGAAGTTTTTTTTTCCTTTTTGCTATAAATTATGTTCATTAAGATACAGACACACATTTACCTGAATAGACCATTCCAATGTTTGGACAAATTGATGCCACTTTCTCAATCATCGTGTCATCAACTAAGATCGAGGCTGTCTTCTTCTCTGTAGCGATGACGACTCCATTTGTTGCTATAATTGTACATTGAAAATCAAATCAAATCAGCGCCCAATTTTCGTCGTTTTTCTCTCTTGTTTTTTTGATACGAATTGCTAGGAAAAGTTCATCTTGGTTCGTACCTTTGATACCAAGACTGGAAGTACCTGCGGAAACAGCTGCAAGCGCATGTTCGATTTGGACTAGTTTCCCGGATGGTGAGAAGGTAGTGAGGGAGAAGCTGTAGGAGCCGCCGGATGCCATTGTGTTTAGATTGTATTTGATTTGACCGTCTTGATGGAGAGAGCCTGATCAGGGTTACGCTTGATGACGCATGTGATGGTGGTTACAGTATGTATGTACATGTGACATCTCTCAGTGTGACATCTCTCAAGAAGTCACTCCCATCAGAATTCAAATAAAATAAAATATCTCACCAAAATGTCAGATCACACCAAAATACCATCAAAAGTGATAATCTCAAATGCACATCTCAATGCCTTCATCAAATCAGAAACTCATCATCAACTCATCAATTTCATTAATCAACTTAATGATTCAGTCATCGGTTTACCATTAGATCATCCAGTCAAAATATCACCTGTAAGTTGGTCATATTTTAGATTTAATTGATTCATTTTCACATTTGATATTTACTTGGATAACGTCCTACATCATTTTATTAGAATATAGAATCTACACTAGTATTATTAGAAAACATAAAATCAATTGCTATCGCTCATCCTCCTCTCGATAACAAGCTCTCTCGATTTGGGAATCCAGCTTTCAGAGATTTCTATGATCAAATAGTAAAGGTATATCTTCACATTATCTTCTAATCCATCTAAGGTGGTTTCCTACATCTGACATTCTGTTACGATCATTCTAATTCTTTCATCTAAGCAAGCAAAAGACCTTCAATCATGGATTTTGATTCCTTCGACATCAACTCTTGAAGAAATTTCAGCTTATTTAATTGAATCATGGGGTAATCGTACTAGAATTGATTATGGAAGTGGGATGGAACTTAATTTCCTTTGTTGGATGTTGGTGTTTCTTTCTCAGGTTTTTTTTCCCCCTTCTTATCATATTGAACCTTTTGGACTTATTGAATTGAGTGGATTTTGATTTTGATTTTTCAGGCTCTGTTTGAGGAAACTTGAAGTGTTCTCAGATGATGATTATCCTGCATTGGTAATCAAAGTTTTTTGGAAGTTAGTCATATCGAACCTCTTTTCCTTCTCTTGATCTATATCACGATTTTTTTTTTCTTTATCAAACTGACAAAAAAACTCGCGTAAATTTAGATATATAGAAGTGATGCGTTATCTTCAATCAACATATTGGCTTGAGCCAGCTGGTAAGACTTCATGTCTAATTTCACCATGTTGATATCAAAGGTTTCCAACTGACCTTCTCCTTACAAAATCCAACTCAGGATCGCACGGTGTCTGGGGTTTAGATGATTATCACTTCTTACCTTTCCTGTTTGGTTCCAGTCAATTACGTAATCATAAGTATCTTCGACCAAAGTCAATTCATGACCCAGACGTACTCGAAGGCTTCAGTAGACAGTACATGTACCTAGCATGTATTCAATTTATCAACTCTGTACGTCTTTCTTTATTACAGAACCCGCATTTTTTTTTTGATCGATTGCTTTCCTAATCAATCGACCATTCATTCTTTAGATTAAGACTGCTAGTCTAAGATGGCACTCTCCAATGCTCGATGATATTTCAGGTGTTAAGACATGGGAGAAAGTAAGCCATCCATTATACCTTGAATCAAACTTAGGTTCCAATAATTCATGCTTCTCCTTTATTGGACAGGTAAACTCAGGGATGATCAAAATGTATAAAGCTGAAGTTTTAGGAAAATTACCAGTAGCTCAGCACTTTCTCTTTGGTACACTGTTACCTTTCCCGCACGTTGATGTTTCACTTGAACCAGATCAAGAAGAGGAACTTGTAACAGATAAAGCAGGTCATGTACATATTAAAGGTCAACATGGTTGGGGTGAATGTTGTGGGATTCCTATCCCTAGTAGCTTTGCTGCTGCTGCTGCTACTCAAGATACTAATCGTAAACCGATCTTAAACGGTAGTACTATTAAAAGGATCCCATTTGATTGATTTAAAAAGAGGACTTGTATTCAAAAATGTAACATCACTAACTTTTTTATGTATATATATATATACATAAATCTCGCCGAGCTTTGGTAAATGTGTTTGAAGGAGGTCCTTGTAAAAGTTGTTCTGGTATCTACTGTGTTACGTTACCTACCGTACATATTTGCATTCTAAGATTCATGAATGATTTTCCTAGTTGAGATTCATACTACAACCTTCAGACACTTACCAATCCCAATTGTAGTCATGTTTCAGGGGACTCGGGCAAACTCTCTGGAAGGAGAGTTATTTAGAATCACCAATTTTGGCCTTTTTTCAGACATCAAAAAAAAAAAAAAAATCCCAGATTCATACGTCATGTGTGCTGTCACTTGGAACACCCCACGTTTTTGTGACCAAAATCCGATTTTCATATGATTTAGAGGATCTACAGTGAAGGTGAGACCCTAAAGTTAAGTTTGGACTTGCTATCATTCAAAACCAAAATTTTAATGGGACCCCAAACATTCAGGGTACAAAAAGAGTACGACCTTTCCCCCTCCCCCCCCGCCCCACACACACACAGACACAGACACAGACACAGACACAGACACAGACACAGACACAGACACACACATTCCTGGACAAGCCAATTTTAACAACTCCACTAGTCAATTCACCTGGGTTTACTTATTGATTCTATCTATCTAATTTGCTTCAGGCGCATTTCCTCCGACTTTTAATGCCTCAGCCCTCGATTTTGAGGAAGAAAAATTCATTAGGTTTGGCCTAAATTAGTACGAGAGCACAACTGTACAGGGTCTTAGAGCAGAGCTTGCTGATACGAACGTAGGTGAGGGCCGAGTGAAAGTGAACGACGGTGCGTGTGAAGTGTGTTTGAGAAGATGGAAGAGCCGGTGGAGGTTGGTTGAGAGGTACCTGGTCGGCGATGGTATCGGATGGACGGGTGAGGAGGAAGCAGAGGAGCCAGGGCTGAGCGGGATGCCGGTACGGATGGCGGACAGTGGAAGGAGGTGGTGGCATTCTGGCGGGTCCAGGTCCAGGGAGGCCACTGGCACTGGTGGGCAGCTCAGCTTGGTCGTATCAGCAAGCTCTGCTCTAAGACCCTGTACAGTTGTGCTCTCGTACTAATTTAGGCCAAACCTAATGAATTTTTCTTCCTCAAAATCGAGGGGTGGGCGATTCATTTTGAGAACGGTTGTACTTTGTGTGTCTGTATGTGTGTATCTGAAAGGTTTAAATTTCTTGAACTTACAAACTACATATAGTTTGATGATACAAAAGTTTCAAGGCCCCACCCACCCCCCATGCCAAAAAAAAACTCAATCTCTTTGAACAAAAAATACCTCATAGTTATTTTTTTACATACACTTTTTTTTTTTTTTTTTACATAACTTAATTTACTTATTACAATACTTTATACAACACATGTCCATGTTTTGTGTCTGTGTCTGTGTGTGTCTGTGTGTGTTTGTAAGTTTCTTGAAGTAAGATTTTTTTTCTTCTTCTTTTTTTTTTTTTTTGAAAAAAAAAACTCTTGTTGTAGTAATTGTTTGTATATATATATTTATATCAAGTTTAGGACAAGACTTGTATAGATAGTATATATAAACTTACCTACCTACCTTTGAAAAAATTGAATCAATACTAAGCTTTTAACATTTACAAGACCAAACTGACAGCTTTATTTAGAGACTTGCAAAGTATTGATTGACCTGATGTAGTTCATGCTTTTCATCTTTTAAATATATATTTTGATCGCTTCCAAAGATGAGGGGAAAAGGAAACAATGAATTGCTGCTGGAATTCTCATGAGGCCGAGCAGGACAAAGCTTGCCGTGTGATGACAAACTGTGCGACTCTCAACAGGCACAGCTCGCTTCTCAAACATCTGCAGTTTTGATGTGACAAGATCAACAAACCACACTGACTTGGGAATTCCTCATTTCGTTTCAAGTTGCCGCCTGTTTTGTTTGATTCATCCAAAAATGCACATAGGAGTCTTTTTTCACCTTTTTTCACCTTTTCATCTTCATCTCATTCTTTTCTGCTTCTATCCGTCTTCCACTCAAACAATAACAGCCAATAAAAGAGAAATGAGAAAGAGGGTCACGTAAAAAAGAAAATTAAGACAAGTTCTCTTTCTACATGACAGCTCACAAAGAAAGACATAACATCCGATCAAAACAACATTGATATGAAATCAGTGTGGTTATGTGTGAGTGGGTGTAATTGAGAGAAAAAAGGAAAGAGACAGGAGATGACTTTCTTTTTCTCACTCGGTCACATGTATATATATTCAGTTCCAAATCAAAAAAAAAAACGGGGGCTGCGAGCCTCCAAAAAAAAAAAAAAGAAAAATCAGGAGCGCGGTCAAAAAACAAGGGGTTAAATATACACAAGACATTCTAAGTGAGTGGCGATCTAGAAAAGAACACAAGCCATTCAAATAGGAAACTCTTGTCATCCATCAATAACCAAATCTCTCTTCACGTGCACGGGCAGCAACCATCAGATGGGCCAAGCCAGGCGAGACCATACCGTGCGGATATCCAGGTGCCTGTTCGACTTCGAGGAATGGGTGAAATCCAGCCGCCTGAGCCTGCGCCTGTTGGTGCAATAGCCCCTCAATCATCGATTGTTGAATTTGTGGATGAAAATGAAAGCTGGTCGGTGTCGGCGAAGAAGAAAGGCCGCCGGGGACACGGGCTCCAAGGGTCTTGATCGCTCCAATTGCTCGCTTGCGGATCCGAGTGGCAAAATTCTGGTTGGTCAGTTCAGCTTCGGCTGCCGGACCGCGAGGCTGGCGCATTGGCATGGCGCCCATCACCACTGGCGGGAGGGAACTGGAAGCAGAGCGAGAGGCGGGGGCACGCGCGCCATTGGCAAGAGAGGTCGGTGGCGACTTGGAGCGCACGGCGCGGTACAAGCCAGCAGCTGGAGCAGGAGCAGGAGCACATGACTCGACAGTGGTGGGAGTCGAAACAGACTTGTTGCTTCCAACAGAGAGTGAAGACGCAGAGACGATAGCCGGGGAGTCAGCACGGCTGGGTGTCACCTTTTCAGCCGCGGTGCTCGAAGCCGGACTAGAGCCAGATCCGGGCACGAAGACGGACGAGAACGGGTTCAACTTGGGCGCAACAGCGGTGTTGACTGAGATCACAGGTGCGGAGTGTTTAGATTCAGCGGTAGGCTTGGCAGCAGGCGCAGGGCTCGACTTGACGACATCGGAGAATTTCTTCTTCGGGGGGGAGCTCGCAGACACCGCCTTCGCGGGCTTCAGTCGGCCACCTTCGCCAGCAGCAGCCTCAGCAAGCTCCGACTCGGATATTTCGGGCGATCGAGTGGTAAAGGAAGAGAGCGAGCCAAAGGTCGAAACCGATGAACCTGAGTCGGTGTGTTGGTGGGCCTTGCTCGTCAACGTGGGACCTGCAGTGATTGGAGCAGGCGCAGCTGAGGCCGAGGCAAGAATAGGGAACGCCTCGTCCGGCTTAGAGAAGACTAGCGCAGGCGGGGTCTGGGACTCGCCACGCTCAGATCGCTGGGCGTGCAAAGGCATCTCCTGTAAGAGCTCATCCTCTTCTTGCTCGTTAGGGTAGTATTGAGCATAGAGTGCATCCGCCTCGGCCTGCTGACGACGGGCAAGCGCTCTTTCGGCAAACGACGACCCGATTTGAGAGTGACCGAAGTTGAGGCGACCGGCGCCGGGTGCCTTTTGAGATTGGTGATGGAAGGTACCGCGGTATTGCTCGGCTTGGGCCTGGGCTTGCGCTTGCTGATGAGCGTGAACCTGTCCTATCATGATCTGCTCTTGGAGGCTGAAGATAAGTCAGGAGACGTAAAGGAAGATGCGAAGATTAGCAAGCGCTTCGAGCAACAGAGTCGAGCAGACGCAATCAAATGCTCGCTTACGCCAAGTTCTGCAACCTCATTTGTTCCAGTTGAAGATGCATCTCGAGTTGAGCCTGCTGTTGGGCAAATTCGAGCTGCTGCTGTTGGTACAAAGCAGCTTGAATCTGTTGCTGTTGGTACATATTAATGCCTCCATGGCCAAAGTTGGCTTGTTGCTGGGCCGAAGCACGGTTACGGAGGCCATGCAAGAGAGCACTGCGATCGGACATGTAGCCCATGGAGGGGTCGGGCGAGGATTGGTTGGGATTGGAAACGGTGTAGTAAAGTTCGGTGGACATGTTGAATGGATTTGGGTGAAAAATATTGATGACAGGCTGCGGAGCGCTTTGGAGCGGGTCAATCGAGTTGAGGGTTAATGCAAAAGCACAGAGACACGAGAAAAAAGAGCGAGCGACCGAGTTGAAATAAAGAATGAAGGTGTGATGCGGTAGGCAAAATCAAAGATGTCAGTACTATAATATTAAGATGAACACAGTCTGGGCTAGCTTGATGAGAGGGTTGAGCAGAAGACGAAGGCAAAGCGATAAAAGAAAGTATTGATGGAAATCTAGTCAAAGAGAGACGAAGCGGAAGAGGACAATTGTATGAGATAGGGAGCAGAGCGGTGGTGGAGTACACAAACGGCGAGTAAAAAAAGCAGAGACGCGGGTGAGAGAATGAACACAATGGAAAAAGAGATTTTGGTCGAGATAAGAGAGGAGGAAGGAGTAAATTGAAGAAGAAAACGCTAAGATGAGGTCACAGAGGAATAGCGGAATGTTAAATAATAAAAAAAAAGAAAAAAAAAAAAAAAAAAAAAAAAAAAAAAAAGGGGGAGGGAAGGAAAAAGATGAGCTAAATGTGAAGGCCGAACGAGGGCAAGACGGGAAGAAAGAAAAGCGACCAGGGCGAGGAAAAGGAGAAAGAGGAGATGGATAATTTTATACGAAAAGGGACGAGACTAAGTAAAAGAACAAACTGAACAGGGCTGGACGTAAGTCAGGTGACTGAAGCGCCGCAGGGATGTTTGACAAAACAAGTCGGAGTGTGAGATAAACCAGTGAACCAGCGACAGGCGTGGTAGATTTGAATTAATCTAAAATATTTAAATGCTGTACCGTGCGGGTAAGTAAATGGAAAAAAAAAAAACGCCGCAAAGTGTAGAAGAAATCGAACAAGGGGGGGTCTTCAAAACGCAACCGAGTCAAATGCAAAGGTCGGCCTATTGATGAATGGCACTAGTGGAGAGGAAAGAGTAATGTACGGATGGGGTGACGTTTGGTTGAGTTGGGGGCTGGAAGCAGGCGGTGAACAGGGAAGACGCGGAGAGAGATGGGAAAGATGGTCGAACGGAGACCCGGGTCCACTACAACACAACAGTACCGGAGCAAGGGTACGGGGTGTACATAACAACGACTAAAGTGAATCTGCAGTGGGGCAAGACATCCAACTTCTCCCGTTTCAGCCTCACCCAGGATCACTTCCAAATCCGATCCAGCTTTATGCTCCCAGTCCCACTCCTGCGTCGGCATTGAGCTGCTTCCCAGCCACTCTCGCTCAACCAATCGCGCTCAGGCCTGACGCGAACTGATGTCGATGGATCGCCGGGGCGTGCGTGACTGACCGGTCTCAATTCGAACTCTATGCGAAACTAATAGATTGAGTCTCGGTCCTGGGTGCTTTCGTGATCACCCGCGGACGATCGTGCGCAATCAACCCCAGCTCCTTTGAACAACCTCAATTTGAGACTGATCAAAAAAGGGCAGTGGAGAAAATATCCCCTGGCGATTAGGATACTCCTACCCAGCAATCAAGGATGCCACTGCGTTTGGTAGGTAGATTCTTCGCGCGGTCGTATCGCCAGCTAGTGGACTAGAAAAGTGAGAGAGAAAGAATGTGGAAACTCAAAGGCAGATGACAAAATACATATGGATATGTAGCAGAGAGAGAAGCTATGGTGCCATACGCACTGTTCCCAAAATTTAATCAAAAAAAAAAAAGTCTGGACTTACGTCAAAATCAGAAAGACTTGAAGTCAGAGAGACTGAAGTAGAGGCCCGCGAAGACCGACGTGAATGGACAAATGAAGTCTGACGAAAGTGCCAAGCGAAGTTAAGCCAAGAGGTTGATACGAGTAGGGAATAATTGATCAATCAGGTTTCGACAAATTGACTTTAGACAATCACCAAGTTTTTTAACACTCACTTGTGTTTGATTTATCTATATGTGCTAGGATCGACAATATCTGTCGATCAAAGGAATCTACAAGGCGAGACGAAGTAGGTCTTTGGCGCGAAAAGGAGCCGGCCTTTTTCGAAAGCGGACGCGGGAGCAAAGGTAGGTTTGAACGATCGAGAAAGTCAAGCCGCTAGCTAACTGTTGGTCGGAGTGAGTGTTTGAGAGTAGACTTTTGGTGAAGGGAAAAGTGAGGGACTTTTTTTTTTTTTTTGATGGGGTGAAACACAAGAGTAAAAAAACAGAAAAAAAAAAAAGAATCTAAGGAAAGATGCAAGGACAGTTTTCGCAGATGATGATAAAGGGAGGAAAGAATCGATGTGTCTAGGAACGATAGCTAAGAACGCGTATGGAGTGGTCGAAGCTTGGCGACGATGGGCTTGACCGATAAAAGCTGTCAGTCTGGGAAAATAGGTGGTACAACACGGGGACGAACGAAAATGAGCTGTTGAAGAGAGTACAATTGATAAGTGGAAACGGGACGAGTTGGATGGGTCAAAAGTCAAAAACCGCCTCGTTCTTCTTCACGTTCGGTTTGGATGCGACTAAGTAATGAGGACGAGGAAGTATTACGAGTTTTTGTGCAAGTCTAGTAGGGCGCTGAAGATCGTCTTGACAAATTGTCTATCGGTTCGAAGTACGATATATCGGCTTGTTGGGAAAAGGCGAAAGAAATAAAAAAAAAAAAAAGAATTTGAAGCTTAAGAAAAGGTGATCTGAGATTTGACTGGTCGAAAGAGGTGAGCATGGACTGAGACAACGATGCCTGGTCAAGAGCTTGGGCAGGACTGGACGAGACCGAGAGCTCGTACGTGGGACGCAAAAAAGCGTGAAGAAATCTATCTTTATATGGTGGCTGATGGACAAATGTGACTCGATGCCGAGGAAGGCTAAGGGCTAGGCGATCGTTCTTGAGATCCAGTTGCGAAGTCGGAATTGTGGATGGAGTTACTGTTACATAAAAGTAACCGAAGAGTAGTAGACCAGTTGAGGATCTTGATGACCGATCTCAAGCTATGTCGACCAAACGACAACTGAAAATGAGTTGCGCTGGATCGATGTGGGAAACAATACAAAATCAGAACCCGTCACACGATACAATATGCGATCAAACAAAATATGAAATGGTGATATGGAAAACCGATAGATCCGTTCGAAAGGCAAAGAGAAAAGAGACCGAATAACAAGAGATCCAATTTGAAAAAAAGAAATGAGTTGGAGGATGATGGAGGAGGGATCGAAATTCGCCAACACTACAATGATACTACAATCAACACACCAAGGAGTTATGGTGAGCGGGATAAATAACGGGTTGGGGAGGGCGAGGGGAAGAGAGAGGGAAGATATGTGAGGGCACGAGGTCGACTCGACTGCTCACCAGGTTCAGTTTATGACCAAAGGGAAGCTTTTAGCAAGTCAGCCTTTATGAGAGTCAGCATAAATAAATTAGGATCGATCGATCGAATGTGCAGGGATCGAAAGTGCAGGCAGAAATTCGAAAGGGGCACGCCGATCGCGGTCAGGTCGCCGAAAAGAAAGTTACTTGTAAGGTGGGTGCTAGCAACGTCAGCCGACCCCTATCCATCCTTGCAAGCTTCTCTGGGGGACAACCGCGCTAGCGAGCCATATACAGGCATGAACAATAAAATATTGACAATCAATAAAATATTGACAATTACATACATATGGTCAAAGAGGCGCTGGGGAAATTCTGCAGGATTTCAACCATTCGATGTCTTGATCACAATTTCATGTGGCCACATCACACATTGGGATTGAACTTTGCTTGGGACCAAACTAAAAAATCACATTTGGCCAAAGGAACTTCCAAACATTTCTGTGCCAAACAATCCCCCGAATTCCTCAGATGACCGCATCCGAGGTATTCAACCAATGGAGGCGGAGATCCAAGGACTTTAACTTTACCAAAACCTCTTGCAGAATTGTTCAAAGGCTCCTCAATTCTTGTGTGCTTGGCTCATCATCATCTTATTAAAACAATCATTCAGTCTTTTTACATACTGTATTAATCAACTAATAATCAATAGCCGTCATCAGTCTTCAAATCTGCCATCTACCTTCAAAATTGCCTCATCACCTTGTTCAAGACTTTTTGGTCTTGATTCCTCAACAATTGCCCTTGATCCAATTGTTTCACTTGTGTTTTTAAGCCTTCATTGACTGATGTCAGCTCAATGACCTCATATATTTTCAGAAATATCATCAGCTTGGCCACTGGATATACCTGCTCTCTGACAGGCCTTGTCTTATTGGAGATCTAACCCAGGACTTGAGACAATTTTTCATACTCGATAAATCACAAAACATGAGCTATTGGGGTTATAATCAAATCAACAGACTCTACAATATCTATTGATATAAAGGGATCAAGCTGGGCATTCCACAACTAACATGATGGGTATTAATCAACTTCAACCTCAGTTGAAACCTGATGGGGTGTCCGGGGTTTGTAAAATCCCCTTTGTGTTAAGTGTACAAACCTGGAAGCCTTATCTGGTTTCAACTGAGGTTCAATCTGATTGATGCACACTGCATAAATAAGACATGACTACAGACAACAGTCTTTACACCCACACCATTTTGGGCAGGCTTGGGGTTATGGGCTTTTGTTATGAGCCAGGAAGGCTATCAGGTGAAACCTATGCACATACATGTTACAGGGCAAGGAAAGGATTCAAAGCCAGAACCGCCCACATCTTGTATCCACTTTCCCTCATACTGCAATCTACATAGATACGCGTAAGAACCCCTTGCGGGCACCAGTGAGCAGTAGCTGGTCTCCACCCAGACCCTGGCATACAACAGCTTTGAAGGTTTGGCTATAACTATGGATTTGCTTGAATATGTCCTCAGTACAATCCATACCCCATGGCTTTGAAGTACTTATGGGACTATACAGTATGGATCTCCAATAGTGCTATGCTACTGGCAGAGCTTGGAAGGGACAAAACACAACAAACATACTCAAAAATATGGATATAAGGGTCAGTAATATAAGAATGCCATTCCGTAAAAAGTGATCATAAGTGTGAATGTAACTTTTTATGTAAATAAGATTTAGAAACTTTTATTGATGGAAAAAGCTTCTAAGGCATCATTATAGGCAGTATATATACATATTTCCCATCACCTGTATCCATGGGTACTCCTTGCATTTGAAAACAATTAGTAGGTCAGGTTTGAAATACAAGATTATGAAATAGAAAAGGAGAAAAGAATTGGATTACAACATGACATTTCTGCATAAGTAATTTTGCTGGTTGTCAAGGGGTGTCAGTGTTGCTAAGGTAACCTGGAAGAGTTATTGTTGTGTACTAACAAGTAAAACTAAAATGCTTTCACAGGTTCTTAAAACTCTTCTGTTTTCAAGTTGACAGACTACAGGAAAGCTCTTGGTGAAAGTGTCAGTAGATTTAATTAGGAAACCAACACACACACACACAATGCACACAAACAGGGCTCTATAGCACCTGTGGCACCTGGATTGTATGGAGACCCTCCAAAGAAAACAGCCCCTCTATCTTCAGATGGGTTCCATAAAGACACTGTAAAGCAGAGGCAGCTGGAAAGTGGCTGCATTTTTTTATTCCTCAGCTGCCAAGTACCCATTTTCACAAGTCATGCCTCACTTCAATATACACTTTGAAAATTCCTAGTATGTCTGCTGCAACCACCTCTAAGTGCACCCATCCCTTGACTTGAGCTCAGTCTAGAAGCTTGCCCACTATCCATCCACCCCAAAAGAAGAAAAAACAGAACCAGACCAATTTGGAATCCAACTCAGAATCACCCATGGAACATGAAGATCTGCCTAATAACTGTCAGGGGGGAGCTTCTGTTAGGCTACCTCCTGGCTGTCAAAAGGCAGAGCCAATGTCAATTGGCTGCCTTTGGCACTCTACTAAGTCTACACTGGTTTACTCAAGTGTAGACTTCAGTTAGATGACCTCTAAAAAGAGGATTTGGTTTATCAAAAGAAGTCTTCTTTATTCCACAGGGTGATGTTCCCTGGAGGACAACCTGACTTGTAGTTGGGCCAACAACTACCTGCAGAGTTTCTATCCTGAATATGGTTAGTGAGGGTTGTTAATCCTCCACTGGCACATTTGGTCTATATTCTAGCTCATATTTGTTCTACTCCTTGGTGAGACTTCTATGACACCAAGGGATCCTGGAATGAGATAGCTAATCTCCTATGGGGTTGGACTTTGGTTACTCACACCTATTGAGCTTTACACTATTGAGTAGATATATTTCTTATGGAAGATATCCTCAATGTTTGTGTAGTTGCTCAGTTTGGTGGTTGTGGTAAAAGTTGGTGGAAAGGCCCTCTTGCTGAGCCAGGAGGGAGGATTTATATACCTTGAGAGTTGTCACTTCCCTCACCTTTGGTCTTTGGGCTGACCTGTGGTTCTCCTTATGTTAGTACTGAGTCACCTGGTCAGCTTGTGGTTGGTTACACTTGTAACCAGAATACATGTAGGCTCTTGTCATAAGTCTACTATGCTTATGACTCTTGAAACTGAG
>MU167217.1:513407-527942 GCA_015951145.1 Cronartium quercuum f. sp. fusiforme G11
ATAGTAATTCCATCACACCTAATCCTACTGACACTGCATCGCATATCTTGGGGTGATAGAACATCGGATAGGCCCATCCGATACAAATATCTTGGCAGTGATTACATACAATACTGTTATCATTACACATGAAACCAGTACTGTAATATTTTTTACATACAGTACTGTACCCAATTATGGAAAATATTTCAACTGTAAATACATGAACACTCATAACAATGAGTAGTACATGTAATTACTGTACTATAACAAACAGTACTCATACTGTAGCATATCCATGCTTAAACTGAGAACTGGCTTTCATGGACTGTTCAAGATATGTTTCTCTTTTTGATTTCATTTCTCTCAATCTATCTTTTCATCAGTTCATTCTCACTTGTATATTCAAATGAAACCTTGAACCATTTGAGCCTGTCAAGAGAGTGGAAGGGGATATCTCATGGAAAGAGCCCAGTTAGGAATCTGCACATGTATTGGTCACACACAGTGCTGCCAATATCCAAGCCCAACTTTCCCCATCTGGTGGAATGGAAAGCAGAAGGTCTGGAGCTCAGACCAGGGTTCATAGGCTTTCATTCTATAAACAACAGCATTGGTAATTGGTACTTGTTGTGGATTTCTATTCTCATTACATCATCTTTCTGATTACTCATTCATTTGTAATTGGCTGGATTCAGATATCCCTCTTGTGGTCAAGGTGTCTTGTCTTCTCTCTCTTGCTCTCAGTTCCTCTCTTTCAATACACGTCTTTCTCATGCTCTTCCCTTCAATCTATCTTTATGATTTTTCAATCATTTATCATTTACTATCATTAGCATTGTGATTCCTTAGAATTACTAGCCTGAAGAATCTGCCATCTTTTACTTCTAGCTTTGTTGAAGCCCAATCCCTTGTTAAGAGCCTCTTAGAAACCAAATTCTCTCTGTAATCATCAAGAATAACTAGTCTAGTGATAAGTAAGTCTTGATTGACTTGTTTATCAGTTCAGAAGTGCAAGTTATATTGAATAAGACCTGTATTGGCATGGAATATAACCTCACTCTCTAACACCTATGGCAGCCACAAGTGTCTGTAGCCTAGTGGTAAAAGGCAGCACTCTAGTATGTGTCTTGGCTATTATGCAGAGGTTGTGGGTTTGAGTCCCACCAGACACATAGTGACAATTTACCATCTCTACAGTGACTTGGTAGCACTTTGAGGCTTGGTGGAACTGGCATGCAGGGGTTATGAACTGACCATTGAACATACTGTGCAGAGCAGGTAATACCCACATCCTTTACTGAGATGGTGGGGCCCTGTGATGTATCACCACAAGCTCCCCACCTGACCTCTGTAAGGGCTGTGTTAGGCTTGTTTTCATGGGGAGGGTGTCAATTTTATGTATGTCAGCCGATAGTAACTCCCGCCTGTACATTCACAATGTGAGCCAGACCTGAAAAAGCTTTGGTGATATTCGAGCCAAGTTATTTTGAGTAGAGAGGAAGAAAAAAGAAAAAAAAGGAAGTGCTGCATTAGCTCGAGGTGGTTGCGGATTATTCCTAGGGTGAGGAGGCCGGAACGGAGGTTGGGACGGAGGTCGGTTCGCTGAGCCCGAAGCCGACTGTGGTCGACTCGACGGAGGCACGGAACCACGTCCTCGTCCTCCGGGCGGTGTTCGTTGCATTGTCCAAAGGAACCGAAGTTTGATTAACGAAAAGTTTCCAGGACTCAAACTCGACTTTCAAGTTCGATGACGTGCTGGGACTTGAACCCTATAGAGAAGATGTGCTGGGACTTGAACCCTATATTCGTAAAAAGAAAAAAAAAAAAAAAAAAAAAAAAACCGTCCAATGTCTATCAGCGAGATGCGAGGGAAACAAGGGGTCATAACCCATTGTGGACTCGGCACCCAAGGGTAAGCACCCGGAATTGACCAACGGAAAGACGTGGAAGATTCCGGGAGCGGGTGCCGTTGCCCTTTTAAGTAAGTGACTGAACGCGCCGTGGTCGTGCTGCGGAGCACAGACGATCCGGACAATCATTGGTCAAGTTTGTCAAAAATCAAATTTGTCAATTACCGGAGAACAGGACCGTCAAATTTTTCTGGACTCCGGGCCATGAGGGCATAACGCTCAATGAGACGGTCGATAAGGCCGCTAAACAAGCAGCAAAGGTGGAAGGAAGGAAAACCTGGCTCCCAATGAGTCTACCCAGGGTATTACAAGGCACATGGAAAGCGCTGAGTATTTCCTCTTCTGATCTCCCTAGTCATAAACCAGAATTCAGGACCTCAGCCAAGAATATAGCTGACGCATTTAACAGATTGGAAAAGGGACAAGCGGCTGCAATTTTCCAGCTTCGAACAGGACATCGTCTGCTCCATGCATACCTGCACCGATTCAAGAGAACCGACTACCAAGTCTTGTAAGGAATGTGGTGTGCCCAAGACAGTGGCACATTTTCTATTATATTGCCACAAATACTGAACTCAACGACGGACCTTCACAATGAAGATGAAGACAGAAAAACCGGGTACAAACCTCAATAGTGTCAACGCTATCTTAGGTGATCCAAAGGCTTTCCCTTTTCTAGCTCAATATGTGACAGACATCATTTGTATTCGTATTGACCGGAAGAAGAGTAGGAAGGAAAACAATACCGCGTATTAACGTATTAGACAGGGATGACTTACGCACCACCTTAGTATTGTAGGCTGTAATAGGACTCGGCTGCAAATTAGATCTTTTTCTGGGTCTTTTCTATTCTTTTCTCTCAGTTTCTTCTGGCTTGGCTTCATTCACTTCGTGGGAGGACTTTTGAGATTACTCTTTACTCTTGCATGGATCTCTAAAGGCCCTGCCTTTTATGTCTAAACTCACCTCTCTCGACGTAGCTGTTAGTTGTTGATATTGTGATCGAACTAAATTGTATACTGGTCTCTCACATAGTGTGTTATGTAATACAAAACCACACTAAAAAAAAAAAAAAGATACAAATCCTACAATGTTGAATTAAACACAAGTATTTATACTAATTATGACTATTGGAAACAGAGAACAAAACTTTGGTAGACCTTTTGTCGATCTTCTATATGTAGTCACTGTAACCCTACCATGATGGGATAGTTACGTATTTACGAATATTACACATCCGCACAATCAAGTGTAAGCTCTAACGAGGGGTGGATCGCCGTACATAGTACGGTATACGGTATAGGGAGAAATGTATCAGGTGTCGAAAAAGTCTAAATTCTTTTTTCCCCGAGGCAAGTCATTCTTACTGTACCACTTTCTGGTATGTAACAGCAGGAACCAAGAGTTCGGACATCACCACTGTCGGAACCTTTCCGTCCCGCTTTGCGCATGATCACGTTTCTTGTTACATACTTTACGTGGACACGTTACTTCAGGAAGCGATAGGAGGAGATCAGCTGTACACTACTTTAGGTCGTCATTCGGCTACATCTGTATGACTGCCTTTGGTAGCTGTTTGAAGTGTCCAGAGGTATGTATCAGTAGTCCTTGGAGTCTTTAAACGAGCTAGTCGTGCAAGCCACTTTGACAGCCACCTGGAATCTTGGCTTGGTGGCCTCCCCGTTTATCAGTCTTGATGGTTGAGTAATCATGGCTGGGGATAAAAGTAGTGGACAAGGTCGGAACGAAGCCCAACGGTAGAGTTGTGAATATATACATAGGACTGCCAGCATTAATAAGTTCCATTTGTGGAAGATGTATTGAATAAAGGGCAAAATGCCCATTTCCAGTTCAGCCTCTGCAATATCACCTGTGGAAATTGTTTCATGTTGGCGGTGAAGACTGGGAGCTGCTCCATGGCGGCGTTCAATGAAGTTTTCGCCGCTTCATTCAAGTACTTAAGTACTTAAGGTGATGACGGAGATTACTGATTTCGAAGTCCACCTTTGTGCGTGCTCTAAGCCGTATTGAAGTCGTCAGAGGGTAAAGCAGAGTGTCCGCGTAAACAAATAGAGCGAAAAGAATAAGTCGTAATAAATCGGCACGGACAGGTCCCAGTCAGTGAGGTTGTGTGGAAGCCATCCTGTTCTGGGAGCTCAATGCGCTCTCCCTACGGTGTTGTGCTGCAGTTGTGACACGGCTGTGACAGCCTTGGGTATGACATAACAGAAGGATCGTGCGTGCCCAGCTGGAGAATGCAGAGGACTGCGATCACATCAGCGGAACTGTACAAATCCAGTGGCTGATCTGGATTCCACTCTTTGGCAGGGTCTACTTATACGCCAATATTGACCATGAGCTCGGTTTTCACTTCGTTCTCTCACTTATCATCTGCTCTCCTTCGTTCCTTTCATCACCACTAGTCAACTCTCGCTTTCAAGTGGCATTTCGCCTCTATTTAGCTTTATTTTATTTTTTACTTGTTTCTTTCCTTTCAATACACGCTATTTAAAGCAAAACTTTTCTTCTTTGCCTTCTTTTGGAACAACATCGGAACGGATTTAGTCAAGATGCCCTCGATCACGCGTGCACTTCTCCTGGTAGCCTCATTCGCCAGCTTTATCTTTGCACAAAATGCCCCGCCAAAACCGTTTGGGTTTGGTGCTCAAACCACCGGCGGCGGGTCCCTGCCGCCAAACATCCCCAACTCTCCGAGCCAACTTGTATCTTGGCTAGCGGATGATGTTCCCAGAGTCATTCTAATAGACCGAACCTTTGACTTTTCTGACTTCCAAGGGAATACGACTGGACAAGGATGGTACGGTTTCTTATCAATTTTGGGCGAGGTGGGGCTCATGTGAATTCTGACTTTTCATCGAATCTCTCATCATAATAATTAGTGCGCCCTGGCCAAAATGTCCTGGCAGTAATCAAGTGCAACACGCTAGAAACGCCAGTAAGAGTCTCTAACAATATATCACTCTGACTCCTTTGGAGTGCGACAGGTTTGGGACGCTCATATCATGTTACCCGAAATAGTGGGTTGGTGTTCACAACATTGCTCCTCCGTGAGTTTCTGTCTTTTCGAATATCGTGTTGCCTCATAGGTAACGCTTTGTCTGTTTCAGAAAAATACTATCGAAGTGACTTACAGGGTAGCTGCAACAAATCCGATTCCAATTGGGCACAATAAAACTCTTCGAGGAGTTGGAGATAAAGGAATTATCAGGGGAAGGGGGTATGTGCCATATATTCGACAACCCAACTGATTGACCACAACCAGGTGTAAGATTGACGAACCTGATCACCGAACCTTTGCATCAATCAGGTTACTCGTGTTCAGGACTAGCAATATTATAATCCAGGTTTGTACTTCAAGGCATCCTGTGGCGAAGTCCTTCAGAGAATTGATTTCTACCCTCAACATCCAAACAGAATATTCACATCACCGATCTCAATCCCCACCTCGTGAGTAAATCCTTGCTCGCTAGTGGTCATGTGCGAGAAGTTCTCATAGGAAGGTCAATTGATGTGGCGGGTTTAGGTCTGGGGTGGAGACTCATTGATGATCAATGGTGGTCAAAATGTGAGTAATTGATTCAACTAAACTGGCAGAGAATCTAGAGTAGAAAGTGAAGGCTGAGTTTTTGTACGGACTCACAGATCTGGGTTGATCATTGTACATTCAGTTACATTGGAAGGCAGATGGTTGTTATAGATATTGGTAAGAATACCGGCATAACACTGTCTAACAACAATTTCCAAGGCTTCACCACATGGTCATCAACATGCACCAAGTACGCTCAGTTATGTTTTGGTATCTCGAGATATGAAGTGTTCAAAACTCAAAAATAGACGTTTCGATACTGATATCCATCTCTCGCTCTTTTGGTCATGAATTTCGAATGGACAAACGGAACCATTTCGTATCACTGATTGGAAACCACTTGTACCCGAACCGGACGTGAAGCAAACACTACTGGGCCGTACTCTTGACTGGTAGTGGGGATACAATTACAATGGCCAACAAGTTCAGTTGGTTCCATATCCTTCTCTTGTCTTTTTGATTGCTGACATCAATTGTAGCTGTTTTGAACAAACCTCCGGGCGGAGTCCTAAGCTAGGTGGCTCGGGATCCCCTCACGTAGACGTCCATTAGTCAGTATCTTATTTGATAGGAATTTCCCCCCTGTCTTGCATACGGTGCTTTTGAAGGGGTCTTGATTGCAAGTGGACCACGTTTATCCTTCCTCAAGTTACAACAACCTGCACACACAGATTTCGTACGTCCTAACAAAGTCGCATCGGCCCCTAAGTTTTGTCTGATTTGGTATGTACACGGTTCTCAGTGGGCAATCTCTAGAAATTGCGCGTGGTGGTCGAATGCTAGCGGAAGGCAATCTCTTCCAGGAAGTCCATCCAACGAACCCGGACCAGGCGCTGACCGAACTTGGAGGTCGCGCTTACGTCCCTATGACAGCCGAGGAAACAGAAAAATGTCAGGCTTATCTTGGTCGATCTTGTGTCGGCAACCAAGAAGTGAATGTCAACAGCACAGGTCCATTTGGACCAATCAAGTTTGGCAAGAGTTTGACTGCGCTGACGGATTTCGAAGTAAATCGGATATCACTGTATATTTTCTGTTTTGATTCAACCCGTCGTTATTCTGACTCGCTTGGTCATCTAGGGAGTGGCATACATCAGAACAGCAAATATCCGGCCAGCACACGAGTTAAAAAATGGCCCTCCAGGTGGATGCGGACATGGTTTGATTTGATTCGAGTTTTTACACAATTCTACCTCATTTATTCAAAAAAAAAAAAAAACAATCTCCAGACGCTGGACTCGAACTGGTACACTTTTAAAAGCTCGTGGCGAAACTTATGGCCACTCAATTTGTTCAACAGATTTTTTAAAACCCAGGAATTGTTTATTTATGGTGTTTTATTGTTTTTTTTGGATAGCAATTTATCGTACAGAACAATTTTCCTTGTGAACTGGGCTCATGACCTACTGAGGGCTAGTTTGTGCCGGCGGCATTTGAAGGCACAGTTCGCTTCAGAGCTTCCAAGTCCAAGAGGCCAAGGAAAACTTTGAGCCAGCCGCCAGCACAACTATATATATCACATGCTTATGTTACACACTAATCTCGCACACATAATCACTCCAAGCTCCCCCCCCTTCCACTAAGCCTATGTAGCACTCCCCATTCGAATCAAATTTTTGAAAAACTTGAACAAAATAAGCCCTAATGGTTTGTCTAAATGTCAGCCCTCTGATTTGCTAAAACTATCCATACTACACCTATATCTCCATCATAAAGTTGTTCATTAATGCAGTGAAACCTTGAGCCACGTGATGACTACACTTAGTCGTATTCAAATCCTTTGCCACTTTAATGACCGTCATATTTCCAAAAACAAAAAAAAAAAAAAAAAAAAAATGCTTATCTGGAAAAATAATAAGCAGGAAAACTCCTGTCTGAGGAAATCTGGGACAAGCTTTTCCTGGATGTTTTTGTTAACAGTGCTATACCCCTCCCAGCACAACCATTACTTGCTATTAGAACACACCAAGCCCTACCCACTCCATGCTCAATCTACTCCCACACTACCACTGAGGTGCTTGAGGTTTTTTTGGGGGATACATGGACTTAGACCAATCATGCTGCATAACGCTTCTCCTCCTCCTTCTCTGCCTTGCTCTTGTCCCCACCGTCACCCAAGCTTAAGCCTGAAGCTGACTCTTGATATGAAGGGAGACTTGGATGATATTGAACACCGTGGTAGGCCAACAAGATGAGCGTGAGACCTACCTATTGGAGGGACCAAAAGTCAAGACACAGCTAAAGTGGTGAAAGTTTGGTGGAATAAGGAGGTGCTTGAGCCTATCCTCCAAAACCAAAATAGAGCAAGACAATGGATGATCAGATCTAATTTACCTGAGGTGCGGTGCACAAATACTACAATGAATGGCACAGCTACTTTAAAGAACAGGTTAGAACGACAAAATATGAGCACTGGAAAAGGTTCTTGGCTACAAGCCACCAGATCAATGACACCTTTAAAGCTTTCAAATACACAAAACTAACTGCATCAGGTACTATTGCCCCGCTTCAATGACAAGATGGAACAGTTGAAGCCAACATAGAGGAAAAGGCACGACTATTATTCATGGGTACGTTGGTAGCGCAAAGAGAAGCAGACCTATCGTAATTTTGAACAAGACTTCTGGGACCAACACCTCACTGATAACTTACCTCACCCGAAATTCACATAATTTGAACTAACACAGAGCGTCTTAAGCCCACCAAACCAAAGAGCAGTAGGTTGTGACAAACTGTCGAATGAGCTACTAAATTTAGGACTTGCAATTATAAATAAGTACCTCATAATACTATTTGTCGCAGGCTACTCATTAGGCTACTTCCCTCGCACATGGCGCTCATCAGTCTTCATCATCATCAGAAAAGTGGACAAAGATCATCACTCATTACCAGGAGCTTACAGACCCATCACGTTACTGAGTTATCTAAGAAAAAGATTAGAAAAAGCGATCACAAATCGACCAACTTTTTGAGCCGAAATAGCTAAAGCAATCTCTCCATGCCATATGGGCGGTAGAAAACAACATAGCACTGACGATGCGGGACTAAGATTACTCTCTTGGATTGAAAAAAAAAAAAAAATGGAGAAACAAAAAATCAGTTACAGGCTTGTTCCTAGATGTTGAATCAGTGTACCTGTCAGTACACAATGACAGACTACTTTATATACTTCATCAGAAACATGGCCCATCATATCTACTTAGATAAATAAAAGGTTTTCTGACAAGCAGAACTACTAGTTACAGATTACAAGGTTATACGTCAAGTGATTTTGCTATATAAGACGAACTACCCCAAGGATCACCGCTGTCAGTGATCCTTTACATTCTTTATAACTCAAATTTACTAGGCTCAACAGCCCCGTCGCCAATGGCAGATTACTTGTTGCTGGGTTTTATAGATGACGTAGTGCACCTATTCGCATCCACATCAGCTAAAATCAATATCAACAAACTTCAGATTCATGCGGAATGCGCCTTCAAGGGGGGGGGCAGAAAAAAAAAACAGAGAAATATTTGACAGAAAGATGGCCCAACTGATGCATTTTTTTAATAAACAGGGACCGGAAAAGGCAACTTTCCAATTTGGAGGAGAAACATTACACCCTAAGGAAGAGGTTTGATAGCTTGAATTTAGATTAGATAAAAAACTCCTGACCAATGGCCATCTCCCCCACATTGATACCACGGGAAAATACATGTTAGCACAGCTCTGGCGCATGATCAAATGTTCCCCGGGACTGGCTCCAAAAAAAAGAAAAAAAAAAGTCATGGTAGTTTTAAACCTCAGAATACTGTATGGCACCATAGTATGTTTTACACAAAAGACGCAAACGGAATTTAGAACTATCTTCGATATACTCCAGAATGAAGCCAACAGGATGAAAGTTGGAGCTTTTATTAATACATCCAATGACCCGATTTGAAACAATGCGTTCACGCTACCGTTCACTATGTCAGCAGTACGACTAAATCAGGTGTTCATATTCAAAAGACTCACAGCTCCAAACTCACACCCCACAAAAAAATTTATCACCCACAAGCTCAAAAACCCCTAAACCAGTCACAAGAGACCACTTTGAGATATTATACAAGGAAAATACCTTGAAACACTGGCACAAGATAACCCGGAAACAATATTTGCCCACTCACTGCCCCGGTGGACGGTAACAATAGGAATACGAAAGGACCTAGTGATACCAAAAGAAGCGGAAATAAAATAGTACCACAACAAGTCATTGACAACGAACAAGAAGGTAGTTCAGTCATCCTCATGGACGGCTCGGAAAAACAGGACACGGGCGGAGGGACCACGGCAGTTACAAACGAAATTACGAAGCAGTAGCACTAGGACCACCTAACGCCATCACAAACCATGAGAGTGAGATCAAAGCTCTTGAGGTAGCAGTGAGAGTAGCAACAAGTAAACTCAGAATTGAAAGACCGCAACCAAAAATCATTGCCATCTTTATTGATAACCAAAGTGCGTTGAGACTTCTTCACCAAATTCCACAAGCACCTCCAGGCCAACACCTAATCATACGTATTAGAACACAAATCATACAACTGCCCCCCCGACATACCAATCAAGCTCTAGATCAAGTAGCAGAAGAAATCGTAGATACTCAAAAAAATTGAAATTAACTTACCGACGAGTTTCAGTAGTTGGTTATGTAGACTAAACAAATATTTTAAGATAGAGAATTTCGCTTTCATCAGGGAAAAACAATTTCATGATAAAGCCGAGGTTTAGCGTGGAAGCCCTCTTAAAACTTGAGAAGAGAGGAGCAACAGCAATATTCCAATCAAGAGCAGGATTCAGCTCCCTCAATCAACATCTCACAAAATGAAACCTATACAATTCAGTCCTCTGCAAAACATGTAAACAAACAGAGACGACACAACACTTCCTTTTATTCTGTAAATGATACAAAAAATAATGACAACAATTGAGAAGGAGGATCAGGATAGAGACAACAAAAGTAATTTGGCATAGAACATATAAACTACTAGACATCCCCGCAGTTCTCCTTTTACTTGCTGAATTTGTATTACAGACAGAAGGCTTTACACACTTTAGGACTTACATAGATCAGAGTTGGCAGGAAAAGTCACACAACCGGAAGCAGACACCAGATAGAGGCCAACCACAGAATCAAGATCAAGATCAAGTTAGTATACACCAACAAACAAGGTGTTGGAATTACTTTGTCCTAGTCTGTTTCATCAAAACCAATGTGACACATGCTGGATAAATGTTACTGGTTGGTAGCAGAAGTCTGGACTTACTGTTTGAGTAGGGAGGAGAATTTAGTGTGAGGCTTGTCTCTTTGTGGTCATGTCTGTTGTGTTATATACCTACCTCATTGGGTAGTGTATATAACACCTAAACTGTTGGAAGCGTTTGGCGATGTCATCTTTGGGACTGGTGAATTTTTGTATTCTTAGGGAAGGGAGTCTCTGGTGGTCTTCTTATACCCAGCTCCGTCTCCCTGTCTCCTGATTCTTTTCCTCACCGAAAAGAATCAGTGAGTCATCTCCTCTGTTTGTACTTTGGCTAGTCTGTTTATTTGTGCTGATTTTTCTGTTATGTCATGTGTTTCTTTCTCTTCTCTCTCACCTTTCAGGTGTGTTCCATGCTTCTCCACTGCTTGGCCATTGCCTGCTGGACATGTGTCTGACCTGTTAGCCCACAGGATCTTTTGTTAAATTCTCTCTGTAGCTTTCTACACAAGGAAATTGTCAGCCATGACACAATATGAGGAAACCAGATTGTCTCATGACTGACAGAGTACATACAATTTACATACAGTACTGAGAACATTACACATGAAATCAGTACTGCAATTACTTTTTTACACTCAGTACTGATAACATTACATATGGAATCAGTACTGCCGTCATCTTTACATACAGTACTGTATCCATTTACTGTAAATATTTCACTATAAGACATGAACACTCGTGATTATGAGTATTACATGTAGTAATGTAGTGTAACAACCAGTACTCATACTGTAGCATTTAGATGCTTAAAATGGGAAAGAGCTTCATGGACTGGATACTTGGATATGTTTTGTTGTTATTTCTATTCCTCTTTAAGATATCTCTTTCTCTCATTTGTTCATGTGATTTTCTAGTGTTGTAATCATATAGATAGACCCATATAAGTCTGTCACATGATCAAAGAAGACAAGTCTCGTGGTTTTGGTTCCAGTTGGACTGTGCACATGTATTGGTCACACACAGTGCTGCCTCATCTAAAACCAACTGTCCTCATCTGGTGGAATGGAAGACAGAAGGTCTGGAGCTTGGACTATGACCCTTAGCTTCATTTTTCTTTAATAACAGCACTGGTGGTACTGTAGACTTCTGGTTATCATCAATTTTCTCATCTATTCTTTCATTACATCATAAATGGCTGTTCCATTCATTTTTAGCTTAATGAACTTCTTGTTTTCTCTTGTGGTTCATCCTGTTTCTCTTACTCTCAGTCTCTATAAATACTTTCTCTTCTTCTTATGTTTTATTCAATCAATTTATCTTTCAATTGTTTATCATTTTACTATCATTAGCACTATTATTCCTTAGAAATCTTGAGAATCTGCCATCTTTTACCTTTTTGCTTTGATCCCAATCCCTTGCTTAGGGCCTCTTAGACATTGAATTTCTCTCTCTAGTCATAAAGAATAATTAGTCTTGTGACAAGTAAGTCTCAATTGACATGTTTATCAGTTCAGGAGTGCAAGTTATATTACAATATGACCTGTATTGGTGTGTAATATAACCACACTCTCTGACAGAAATACCACCCTCAACCATAGAGGCCAAATGCAAAGGGATGAAACATCAGTGATATCCTGAGGACCCTCATCACTCTACCCCAACGCAAAAGCAACCAGTGCATTTTCACATGAGGGCCCTTGATGGCAGCTCAGGAAATGTGGTGGGTGGTATGAAATGAGCCTTCAGTGCTAGACAATTTTTTCAACCAATGATTGATCATCACATAAATAAGTAGTACCCCTAGTCTCAGGTCTCTCCATCTGAATGTATTCACTCTCAATGTTTCATGACTCCGGTCAATTCCTGGATAGGGGATGAAAGATGAACTTTGGCAATGCACTGTTTGAAGGTATAACTGCATTATTACCACAAATTTTTACAAAGATTTCAAAACAAATCTACAGTTGGTTGAAACCCTTGATAGGCAACTAGAAGCAGGTGGTGAAGACTATGATGTAACCAAGCTTGTGTGTGTAATAGTCTTGTAATGTAAACCTACTTCCTATAGTGTAACATGTAAGAAAGCAAACAGCACTTGAAATGTGACCTGTGAGGCCCCGCATGGGCGCAGAAGTCAGACTGTTCCAAGGTCAGCTCGGGCCGTTTGCCCGCGGTCCCAGGCGGACTTTTCTCGCTTTGCCTGTGCCACATCCCGAGTCCTGCAAGTCCCCCAGAAGAGACCGCGATCAACGCCCATCGAAAAGTCGATCATATTCAATGTCATTTGGGCGCCCAGGGAATTTGCGGCAAGTCCACCTACCCTGCACACTCGCGTCCTCACACTAGCATCCGCTAACCTGGTCTCTCTCTCAAATTTCACAAACAAACAAATAGCGACACTTTTACGGTCACACCTCCGGATCGAGGCTCCTTCCCCCTCGATCACTTTCATGACTGCTCTTCTTTCATGAAGACCTATCTTGATTGCCTCAAAGCTCATCAACAAAACCAGGCCCAATGTCGACTAGAAAGTAAAAACTACCTTGGCTGTCGAATGGAAAAAGGCTTGATGGCGAAGGTGAATTGGGAGGATTTGGGTTTGGCAGATGTTCCGGGAAATGGGGGCATGAGGGAGGATAACCGAGGCGTAAGAAGTAGTGCAGCGGATTGACAGCCACTTGGGACTTCTAGAGCAAGTCAATCACCCCAATTTATGTACAACTCATCTACCTGCTGATTCAGTAAAACTCCTGGGGCTCATTCGAGGTGCCATCATACATTATCCCCTTTCCAGCCAGAAGCGGTTCACACACGATAAGATGTCAGAAGGGGAGATGGTAGCATGGAACGCCTCGGTCGGCCGAAAGTGTGGGAAGGCACGCGAGTTGATCACCCATCATAAGCAATTGTAGCCTTGGCTAGATCGGATAAAGATTCTCCTCATTCCACTCGACTTATGTATAAAACTGGCAAAACATCACAAGGACAAATCAGTCGAGCGCGGGCCGATGGTGCTGTCCAAATCATAGTTCAAGTGACATGCACCGACCGTTATTCCCACGTACAAACGCATCTCCATAACTATTGAGCTTGACTCCATTGACATACTCTTCGGTGTTTTCCAGTGCGATGTTCATGTACCCATCCAGGCAGGAAAGGATACCTATGTAAGACACACAAGACAGAAGAGACGAGATCGCATCAACGAGTCTCAAACTCCTCAAAAGAAGACATCCACAGGTGAAATATATCCGATTCTCCGAACTGGATCCATGACGATGGCCGCTAGAATAGAGAGTGGAATGTGACTGACCGCGATAGTCCACACCACTATTCAGTCTGACAACCACTTCATGACCAACAACCTGCTTGAGAAAGTCGGCGGGTGTTCCGCTCGCAGCACCAGCCGTACCGTTGTTGTTGACTTCTTCATTGCTTGAGCCGTTTGCGTCAGCCATTGATCGGAGTTTTTGGGTGAAGTCGGCTTTGACAAACTCTAATTTGAGGATCAGTTCCGCACGGGGCCGGATCTACCAACGCCCTTTAAGTCAGTTATACACATAGCGGACTATGCTAAAAACGAGGGGGATTCTCGTCTTGGCATCTGAACATACAGCTGTACACCACGGAGGCGTATTTGGGTGAATGGACCTAAAACACAAGTGAAAATTATGTACGTCAACTGCATGCACCACTGTGGCGGGGGTTACGCAACCAGAAGTGCGGTTGGAGACCCGTCAGGTGGCAGTGAACCTTCTGTCATATACACTGCCACCTGACCAGTGCCTGTTCAATGGCCGGCCGACCTGGC
>MU167217.1:529583-543146 GCA_015951145.1 Cronartium quercuum f. sp. fusiforme G11
TGCAGGGGTGGTGATCTGAGCGTTGGACATACTGTCAAGAGCAGGTGACACCCACATCCTTTACTGAGATGGTGGGGCCCTGTGATTTATCACCACATGCTCCCCACCTAATTCTAAGCTAGAGGTGCACGCATTTGCCTCTGTAACGGCTGCATGAGGCTTGGTTGCGCTGGGAGGGCCTGATTTTTATGTACGTCAACCCACCGTAAATCCTCCCCACAATATTTTTCTGATGTGAACTTGACCTGGAAATGCTCCCAGGGTGTAGTGTGAGTATCACCTGAAAGTTGAACAAGGTATACCTAACATATGCATTTAAGTATTACATAATACACTTCACGTGATAGACTAGTGTACATTCTGTCACAGGGACTGTAAGAGGAAAAGGTTTTCAAGAAGAACATGTGTCAGCATTTTGTTTGACAAATTCAAGTACATATGATATTTATTCACAGAGAGTTTGATCCAGAAAAAAAAAGGACCTTGAAAGAAATTGCCACTGCTTTTGTCATTGCTTTGGGCACTGTAAAACATCTTGTTACACTAGGTTTAAAGTGAGGATAATCCTATGAATCAAAGAGCTGATGAAGTGAGAATAGCTTGATTTGAAGCAGGTTGAAGCACAAATTTTTGCAACTCATGCCTATTTCCTCTTCTCATTGAACCACAACCTCAGCATTACCACTATTGGCAAAAACCACCCCTACATGACTGTGAGCTTTGGCAAGTTTGACCAATGAGTAAGCAATTACCAGGAGTGCTCAAGTGTTCAAAAAGGTTGTTTGCATTTGGCTATATACAATCTCGGTCTCAGACTGTTGCAAAAAAAAAAAAATCTCTAGCCAGGAAGGCTCTCACAACATATGGCTGTTCCTCTGTGAAACAGCCAGTCAAAGCCTCTTCTGAGTCCTTAAACTGGAGATAGCAAGAACCAAAGCTGCATGTACTAGTGGGAAGTAGATGGGGTGTGCCCCCACCCCTTTTAAAACAAGTGGATGCAATCACACCAGGTGTGTCCAAGGCTGTCAAAATCAGGCCATGCCCACCACATGACCTCTACCTGTTAATGTACAGCTCTAGCTGTCTAGCTGTCATTACATTCTCATATTCTCAAGGTAACAATTGACTATTATATTGTTTTCTTTTCTTTTTACTTTCAGTTGTTATGTGCATTGTGTTATGCTAAAAAGATGTGCATGATCTGTTGCAAGTGGGAGATTTATGTACAGGACATCTTCTGTCAAGAGCAGATTGGTAAATTGCATCATGTGCTTTGTACTTTGTATGCACCCTGATAGGTCCTTAAATATCTGTTTACCTCATACATGGACAGAGTCTTTTCTTCCCTCATCATTTAGTTGATTCTGTCCATGTGAGTGTTTTTTCTCATATCTCAACTTATCATCATATCTTTGTGACCAACAGCTCTATTATCTCTCTAGACTCAACCTTTTACCTTAGGTCTGTAGTTGTTTTCTGGTGTCGACTATCTCCGCCGAGTCCTTTCTCACATAGAGCTGTTGTTAACTGACCCTCATCAGGTGTGATAGTCATTGTCTTCTTTCTCTTTTGTAACTGTTGTAGTGTTTCTTTCTCTTAATCATCATTTAATTGACTCTGTCCATACTCGACCTTTTACCATAGGTCTGTAGTTGTTTTCTGGCATCGACTGTCTCTGTTGAGTCCTTGCTCACATAGAGCTGTTGTTAACTGACCCTCATCAGGTCATCATCTGTGTTCTCATCAAACACATCAAGCAAGTAAGCCATTAACAACACCAAGAAAGTGCAAGGCCCATTTAATCATTTCACTACCTCCAGCAAACTTCACCCACAACATCAAACCTGCTCAAACCTGGGTTCTGGGTGGGGCAGCTATAAGAGCAGCAGAGCCTACAGCCTCTATTGAGTGGTTCCATGTCCAGAAGATCTATCAGTCCACTTGTTTCTGAGCCAGAGAAAGCAAGTTTCACAGCCACCTCCACCTCTCCTGTTGACTAGTCACATGTAACACAACCACATGTCACATATTTGTCCCACATGCTCTTACACAGTTATGCTTATTGTACAGAATATATAGTTTGTTCAGTTTCAGATCCCACATTTGTTTGAGCATGCTTGTTTTCTCTTCACTGCCCAAACCCCTCACTCCATTCTGTCATCTTCACTATTATCTAGTTATGCTGACATCTATGTTACCAGTGTTGCTCAATATCTCCATCCCTCTACACTACAGAGGGAGGGATCAGGATTGCTACCTCTGTCATTTCTGGGAGAGAGGGACTCCTTGAAACTAGAGCGAGGAACCAACTATCTTTACAGTACACAAGAATTCAGAGAGAAGGAGAAAACTCTACACTGTAAAGGGGCATGGAAGGAGAGATGTTGACTTGTCACTGCCAGCAAAAATTACTCGGACAAGGCTGTCCGAGTAATTTTTGCTGGCGGTGTGTGGTGTCCAAGGCAATAGCCATCCAAGGACACCTTGGATTCTTTCAGCCCAGACATCCTTGTTGGTAGTGTAGGTCAAGAGACAGTGGTAACAGTGGTTGAGATATTCCTTCAGACCATAGATAATTTCACAAAGGCAATGGGCAAGACTATGTAAACCACTTCTAGCATATTTGCATTGCATGGGGGCATGCTATGTAACATAACATGCCTACTTGCAATGCTATGTCACATAGGATGTCTCCATGTAATGCAAATGTGTTGGTGGTAAACCTTTTATACTGGGAGAAGGAGTCATATAGGTCTTTTCCTCCAGGTTCCCATTGAGAAAGGCTGTAACAATGTCATTAACCACCCAATTTTTTTGACTTGCAAGGACAGTGAGTAGTCAAAGAGAGTTAAGCTAACCAGTTGGAGCATAAGTATGGCCAAATTCAAGACCAGGGACTTTGGAGAAACCATGGGCCACAAGACATGTTGTGAAAAGTCAGTAATGCATGTCAAGTCAGGCTAGAAGTATGAGGTATGCTAATACCAAGTAGCCTCCAGCGCTATCTTCCATCCCTCTCGTGGATCCAAGATCTACTCTTTCCCTAAGCTCAATTATAGCTGGGAAAGAGTAAGTCACCTACATTTCTCTTGATTTTCCTCTTATTTCTCTGTTTATCTGTCTATATCTTTTTCTGACAAGTACCTGACTTTATATTGAAATTGGCTGTCTATAGAATATATCATTTTCTGTTTCCCTTCACTGACAGCCTGAGTTTATTTATCCCACACTTGACAATTTAGGTTAGAATAGAGTTACTTCCTTTTCTCATGTCTCTCATTCTCTCTATCTCTAACCTTCACATTGTTGTTATCTCAATTTAGGTCAGTGTGAGCTTGTTATCAGGGTTGAAGAGTTGCTCAACCCCATTTGGATCACTTTTGTATCAGGGTGGTGCTGGAAATCTTCACATGTCAGGGCTGAAATACAGTGAGGATGAGCTCCTTGCTAGAATAAGAGGAAGAAGGACTAGTTAAGTCCTTCAACCTTCAACTAAAAACTGGGAGTCTGCACTAGTGATTACACCAGGTGTAGACTGCAGTTAGTTGACCTCTAAGAAGAGAATTTACTCAAGAGAAACCAACCACCACCAGCAAAATTTCATCACATGGAGGCATTCTATTTCACATAGCATGTCTTCATGTGATGTTATGGACCATTTTTCAAGGTCACCTTGGAAAATAGACCTATTACATTGCTTCTTGGCCTGCTATGTGACATAGCAAGCTTCCATGTGATGAAAATATGTTGGCAGTGAACCTTCTTAGCCTGAGCTAGTTTTTTAGAGTTGCTCTTGATTGGGAGATTTCTGAGGTTACCAGTGGTCCTCATAGGAGATGGGATGAAGCCCTTCCTGAAAGCAGGGACAAGAATAGCTTTCTTGGACTAGTGCTTCAAGCTTTCCCTGGATAGTATATCCTATTGTGTTACCTTGGGGAATCTCCAAACACCCAAGGGAAAACCCTGAGGAATGCTAAGAAAAATGACCTATCTGACCTTTTATTTTATAAGACCCTTATATCACTTTCACCTAATGAATGGTGCACTATTGAGTAGATTTTCCTTCGGATGATCCTCAATGTTGTGCCTTTGTTCAGTTTTGGTGTTGGTGGTGAAGGTTGAAGAAAAGGGGCTGAGCCCAGGAGCTGAGGAGGGGCTTTATATAGTCTAGTCTCAGCTCCTTCTCTCTTTAAAAGGTTTGTTTTGAGTCAGGGGTTGAAACAAAGGGGTATTATGCTTATGCATGATACATGTTTCATTTCCTGTATTGTTACTACTGTACACATGACTCTTGATACTGAGTCTGAGTTGCTATTGTTATGTCTTGTAATGTATATGTAATTATTCACAGTGTTACTCTCATGTTTATACTGGGGGTACTGTCTTGTGAGAGCTTGTGGGACTGCCCAGCAGTCCTCAGGGCTGACAAGACAAGCCTTATACCAATCATTCAAACCATCCAACTAAAAATTATTTGCTGCATAATATAAGAAGTGAAACTTTTCCTTGCCTTCCCACCCACTCCTACACCCTACCACAGAGATACCACCCAGTCAGCAGGCCATCTTCTCCAGACTACCCCCAATGATGATACCTGACCCATAAAGTTAGCTAGCAAAAAAGGCCAATTTCTTGAAAGGATATTGTATAGATAATTGAGGACAAATTGAAGATGAAGCAGAGTTAAGATGGAATGGAAATCTTGGATACCCAAATAACATTGCAGCTGCAGCCTTTTCCAGTCTTCCCACCCCCTGAAAGCCCAACAGGAGCCCACAGGGAACATTAGAGTTTATGAAAAGGGGGTTCACATCAGTAATACCATGCTAGTACCCCTGAAATTTGAGTGTGATTTTCCCTTTTTATCAGTAAATACCAGAACAGCTGGTAAGCAAACTCTCCCTCTGAACAGTAGCATAAAAACCAATGAAATGCTTGTTGAAAGTTGGGTTCTGGAAAGACCAGCATATTCAAGAAGCAGAGAAAATTTTGGGGTATCTCTTGAATAAATCTAGCAGCAATTAAGTAGGTAACAGAACTACTAGACTAAAATATCTAATACATCACTGTAGAGTTAACTATCCTACTTGAAAGAAAGTTAGGAATCAAAGAAGAGTAGAACAAAAAGGTTTATTAAAGAAAAATTTTTGCTAAAGAGGTGTTGATGACTATTGAAGGGATTAATTGAGAATTGAGAACAAGGCATTGTTAGTAAGAGATATTTAAGTGGGACAATTTCAAGGATATGGGAACACTATAAATGTTATCACTTTTTCTTAGTGGGAAAAACCAGGGTTTTATGAAATTTGAGACTTTTGAAATCTAAAAACTGAGTTTGGTGACCAGATGAGAATCCTACCCAATGGAGTTTATCTGAATGCTGAGAAGGGAATGTAGTCTAATCAATGAGAAGACACACTCTATACAAGAGCTGGGAGGTGAGCTGGCACAATGGAACCATGAAGCATAGAATGGCTTTTCTAGACTGTTAATCAAGAAGGATGACTCAATCAAATAGTGGTAGTTCAAAAGTGGAACAAGAAGCTCCTTGAGAGGCTTGTAAGGACTGTTATACTAGGTTTTATGATGAGTTTCCTGAGGAAGAGCTTCAGTCTGTAGAACTGATCTCTGTTCATAGAATTCTCAATGAGCCTGCATAGTTCCTTACTTCCATAGTGACTATGGCCTGTCAGCCTTTCAGCTGTGCTTTTTTGGTGAAGCGATGCTATATTAAGGATTCAGCTGAAACTTTGAGACCAGATTTCTGTGATCTTCAGCATACTCAACTGACTGGATTTAGTGGATGCAAATGAAGTGATACGAGGGTGAAGTGAATGATTGTTGTGAGCAGGGGCTAGCATACTGGCCTTGGAGTACGGACCCCATGAAAAAACATCAATTAATCAAATAAACATACCTTGCTGATAGAAACCAGTCAAGTGAGTATAAGACAATCAAATATGAAGTGAGGTGGACAAGGGTACCATTGGTGGGTAGAATTATGAATGCAGAGGTCATGGTCAATGGACCGGGATGGAGGTGGTGAGAGTGAGTCGGCCCGGTCAGGTTTGGACCGACTCGACCGCGATGTGAGGACTGCGCTTATACTTTCGAGCGTGGTGTTGTATTGAAACTCAGGGTATGTGAGTTTGGCGATAACGACACACTTGTATAAGAAACAAGAGAGCAGAAAATAACTTTCGATTTAGAGAACTATCATAAATGTAACGTTTTCTGAAAACTTGAAGAGAAGAAAATATAACAAGAGAATTCGACAAAGGAAAAAGCGGAAAACACAGGCTGCGAACAATAACTTGAATACCTATGAGATCAGGAACAGATGAACAAGCTTGATAGGAACAGAAGACAAAATCGAAAAGAGAAAAGGAACAAGGTTATTTTAGACTAAACTAAAAAAAGATTATTTTGTGATCATAACGTTCGATGACAGATAAAGAAGAACAAGGAATTTTAGCTTTGAAGATACAGGAGGTCTGAGTACGACATCTGAAATCCACAGTTTATGACACGCAACTGGAGTCGTGGAAGTCGTTCGGAGCCGAAGTGTCAAAATACATGCGGAAGGACTTTAAAGGCACGTTGGAAATCCGGTGCCTAATTGCCCCCAGAAGGTCTTGGATGGGCAGGCGCGCGGACCACTAGTCAAGAGCTCGCAAGGAGCGGATTGTATGAAACATAGTCTAATAAGGATTCACGATACAGAGGAAACACAAGAGCACCCATGTGAACCGTTGGCATTGGTTGCTGGATTTACAAAATACACATAGCCATGTGGTAGACCAACCATAAGGCAAAAAATAAGCCAACGGATTGTGGTTACAAACATATATATTTCCCTCTAGTATAGGTATGGAAACATCCGTTCCTAGTAAGAACTGATTTGTAAAATCAGTACTCCCCCGCGTTTCACGCTTCTAGTACCGGGGGAACAATCTTACTTCCCACCTTAGATTGGGGGTTAAGTTTGATTGCTCCAGGGCAAATACAGTAGCTTTGAAACAGACCTCTATTACCACCCTTCTCTTTCCTTAAATTGGAAGACGCTTGGGAAAGGAAATAAATTAGCATGGGTTAAGGTTCTCTCTGATATCGACCAATAGAAGTCTTCCTCATCTAAGAGAAACCTAGGGCAAATATACAAGTGATAGAAAGTAGCTCATCTGAAGAAGAGGCTATTTCGTGATTGTATTTCAATTTGTAGGCTTTTTCTATGAGTGCTATATGTTTATAAACGAGCAATGTACTATAAAAGAATTTTTTTTTTTTTTCAAAAAAAAAACAACATATATATATAATAAAACCTGTTGTAGGTAGTGCGGTATGTTAAAACAAAAGCACTTTTGAAAAAAAATACTGTAGATTTGACAAATGTTGTCACCGGCTCTTCACTGAAATTCGGACCATCAGTGAAGAGCCAGTGACAACATTTCTCAAATCTACTGTAAATGTAAACAGTTGCTGCGAGATTGTCATGTTGTGTCAGAACCTAACGTGCCCCGGTCTTAGGCCATTACACCGAGGACATTGTTTTTCGAAACTACAGTTCCAAACAGCCATGGGTTCTTATTGGTATTCGATAGGTTCAGCGCACGATAGCCCATAAGGCTCTTATATGTACTCAAACCAATAAATAAATTATTAAATAAATAAATAAATTAATTAATTAATTAATAAATAAATAAATAAATAAGTAAATAAAACCTGCCGTACAGACAATGACTCTGTGAAAGGTTATGTAAGCTACCGCGGCTTGTCTTTACCGGTGCCGATCTTTTGGGTTGTTTCTGTCGAGGTCCGCCATCAGATTTTGGGGCATATATAAAAAACCTGAGACTTACTGTACTCAATTTGCTTTATTTGAAGGGTACGTAATAAAGTCCAGGAGAGGGGGAGGGATTTGATTACGTTTAGGCTACCCGAGCCGCGCCATTTATGACGCGTCCACGCCACAGGCGAAGTGAGTAACTACGACCTGTACATCTGGCGCAAGCAAACAAAGCAGGAAAATAAGCACATCCATGTATGAGGTGAGACGTTTTCGGTACAGAATTTTGTATAGGCAAATGTGATTTATAGCAGCCACCACCAGCATTTTGTGAAGGACACCATCACTACGTCGTTAAGTGTTGCATTTTCCTTCTTTTCTTTGCATTTTCTCTCCCTTAGATTGACCATTACGACTATCCTTTCGAGCTGCGTCCTCGTTCATTTCATTTCCGGTTCAAGCCTGCGCGGCCGAAGCATCCTGTAGAAAGCCTATTCATACATTTCGCTCGCAATTTTTCTTTCCATAGATCTCAACACCGATTCGATTTTTGAACCCTATCGAAAGACGACGACTACAAGAAAAGATGCGGACCGGTGGAAGTCTGTTGTCTACCTTCCTTCTAGGTTGCGGCTTGGTGGCTGCCGGTCAACAACCGACTCCGTTTGGTTTCGGGGCTCAAGCGACCGGGGGTGGTTCTGCAACTCCACAAACTCCCAAAGATCTTAAAGAGCTCACATCTTTGCTGGGTGATTCTGTCCCAAGAGTCATCTTGATTGACAAGGTCTTTGATTTCACGGACTCAGAAAACAACGCAACTGGGCCAGGCTGGTCAGTATCTTGAAGGTTGATTTTCCTTTCTATGCTTTCTTCCTGGAGCATTATGCCTCGAGTGTCGTTGCTCAGCGCAGACATGTTTGTCTTTTCAGTGCACCATGGCCGCCGTGTACTTCGTCGAGTTTACAAGTCCAGCACGCTCTCAACCATTGTAAACCGTTTAGCCCGAACTTCTCGGTCGTATGTGAGCTGACATGTTGGCGGTGGCTCACCAATTCAATTTCCTTTGCTTGGCATCATTTGGACAGTGGGATGGTGTAGCCAACATGCTAAACCGGTGAATATTGGTAGAGTCCAATTTTTTTTTGACTTGAGCTGATTTTTACATTGAGGGCGATCTACAGAACGAATTCATAACTGTCAACTATCGAAAGGCTGCCTTGGACCCGTTAATGATAGGACATAACAAGACCATACGAGGAGTTGGGGATGCTGGTGTGATCAGAGGAAAAGGGTAAGGTACTTTTTCCACGGGTTTGAATCAAGAAGCTTTGTCGCTAACTCTGTGAATGATTGTTCCAGATTACTCGTGTTTCGCACGAAGAACATCATCATTCAAGTTTGTTCCGTTTTGTTTCTTCTCTCCTGGAAGCCAAAGCAGTAATTGAATTTTTCCAGAACCTGCACATCACTTGGCTCAATCCTGAATTGGTACGTGATCTCTAGTCTTGGGTAGCATAATTCCTCGGCTTTCAATTGAAATGTGAAATCGTGTGTTCAATACTAGGTATGGGGTGGAGATGCGTTGATGATCAATGGGGGTCAGGATGTGAGTTTGATCTGGAAATCTTCTAGGTCAAGTGTGGATATGAATCTCAATGCAAGCCATGTTTCTTAGATATGGGTAGACCATTGTACATTCAGTTCCATCGGGCGACAAATGATCGTCTTGGATATCGGCAAAAACACAGGAATAACCATTTCCAACAATAAATTTGATGGCGTGACAGAGTGGTCTTCAACTTGCTTGGGGTAAGTTTTACGCACATTATCCCGACCTTTGGGGACATGGGGAGATGCGCTTTTGGAACAAACTCCCCCGAGACATAAATGCTGATATGGATGCGACCATCTCCTGGCCCTCACTTGCACTACACTCAACGCCTGGCTGGCTTTTACACTTAAGCAAACACTACTGGACTGCACTTCTGACAGGAAGTGGTGATCAGATCACGATGGCCAACAAGTAAGCATGAATAGTTTACTCTTGTCGTATTGTTTCATTCTTTTTTTTTTATTTTAATTCCTTCCATTTCAGCTGCTTTCAAGACACCTCCGGACGGACTCCCAAGCTCGGAGGTTCCGGCGATCCCAACGTAATTGTTCATTAGTAAGTGTCGAAGTTCATCAGCTAGTGCGATGGACTGTTTGCATAAGCCGAGTCTTAACTTGTGGAAATTTCGAACACCACTTTTTCACCGGCTCAGTTATAATAACCTTCATACACAGACAACGTAAGTGTTAGCTTTTTCTCACATCTGCTCGTGACTTATATGTCTTCACCCAAGCTGAAGTACTTGTCTCTTCATTCCAGTGGCCAATCGATCGAAATCGGGGGCGGGGGAAAGTTTTTAGCGGAAGGAAACCTTTTCAAGGAAGTGTATACCATATATCCAGAACAAGCAGTCACTGAAGTTGGGGGCGAGGCCTATATCCCTATGACGCCTGCGGAGACAGATGCATGTAAATCCTACCTCGGCCGTCCATGTGTCGCCAACAAAGAAGAAAACACGAAGCCCCCCGGCTCCGGCGGTCCCATAAAATATGGAAAGACGAAAGACGCACTCACAGCTTTTGAGGTGAGTTCAACTTTTTTTTCGGTCTGGATTGGGGGTGTCAGTCTGCGTGGTTTGGGCTGATAATATGATGATTGTTCCTTCTAGAACGTGGATTACCTCAAGACCGTAAACATCCAGCCTGCGTCTAGTTTAGAAACTGGTACCCCAGGCGGGTGCGGGTTTGGTCTCTTGTGATACTTGGTTTCCAGACCTTTGCAGGTGTCTTGTTCTGGTCAGCAGGTTGGGAAGAGTTTGTGAATGGCTGGCTGGCTTTGTGCCGGTACAATGCCAGGACAGACGTTGGGTATGTCTAGTAAACTTACATCTTACCCCATAACTTCTGTTCCATAAGTTATTTTGGGGGATTGTTTGGGGAGCGGATTCACTCATTTAAACCTTTAAAGCAATCTACCAACAAAATAAATGTGAGTGTCTGAAGACACGGAGGGTGTATGGGTGGGTTGTGTTGAGATATACTATCTCTGATTTTATCAATAGCTTCACAAATACAACCCCACTCTTGGTTTGTAAGCTTTTGGGGTACGAATTGTAGAGTACATGCATTTATGTGTGTATTTTTGTAACTGTGAGATGTGCCTGTGACAGGAGTCTGTAATACGTGAGTATATGAATCTTCCTGACTCTTGTTCTCATCTTGATTCTTTTCCTTATCGAAAAGAATCTGTAGGTCAGTTCTCTGCACTCCCACTCCATCCATCAACTAACTGTTTCTTCCTATCATATTTCTTTTTGCTATTGGTCTCAGATCTCATTTCTTTGATCCCTACACTCTGTCTGTGTAGGTCAGTTCGAGGTTGACATTGTCCCTCATTTTGTTTTATCTCCTACTGAGATCATTTTGACTGGTCAGGTATCTTTGCGTTGAGTTATTCTCCGCATCTCTTGAGTAGAGCCTAGACTCCTCAATTCCTCTCAGGTTATATACCTGATGATGAGGGTACAGGTGAGTTGAGGCTCTGTTCTCTTCTCGACTCCTGCCCTATTAGAAAATGTCTGATAACCTATGGACAAGACAAGATTGAAGAAGACAGATACAGGTGAGAAAATTAACGTGGGTGTGGGGTTAAAGGATATATTGGTACCAATTGAGATAATAATCGACAATACGCATAACATATTCATAAACGTTAATGCGCATAGGACTTGATTCTCTAGTTGTGGTCTGAGACAAGCTTCTGATCTGAGATGAGTTTCTGATGGTCAAGGAAGTGATGTCATGGGATGACGTAGTGAAGGAATGGCTACGATGTTATATAAAGACTTGTTCTCCAGAATTTTTTTTTTTTTTTTCTTCATCGTATCCATCCCTTCACTCTGAGCAGGTTAGCTCATCCTTACGGTCGTCATCTGTGTGGTAGTTTTTCCCACACTGTTTCCTTACGAGAGACTCTCTCTCCAGACCGTTACAGGCTTTCGTTTACTGTACCTAAACAAGGTTATGCGGAGTTTGATGCAGAAGGGATGAGTCAGCTTAGATAAGCTCATGATCTGCAATGTGGAGTGAACTGCCACACTCAACAAGGATGTTGGTAACAGACAGAGACAGAGAAAGAAAGAGATGCAAAGAAAAAGAAGGTAAGATAACATATTATGCGGAAGATAGATAAAATGAAATGGGGAGGGTTTTACTCACAGTGTCTTTTTGCAGATGGGAAAAGAGACTTAGAGTGTGTTTAGATGGTGGGATATATAGGTAAATTTGATATGGGTATAAGGCTGTGTGCACGCGCCATGTTTCTTCTTTTTTTGGGTCTGTGCCGATGTAATTGATACAGTGATAAGAAATGACACTGTTGGATTGAGTTTCGGTTTCTATTTAGATCCTTTTTAGAATCCCCAAATGCACGCAGTCGAATCATGAACCTGGGCATGCGATCTTCAGGCTTCCAAAGAACACTCACATTAGTTGCCTCTGATTTTAAAGTATGTGAGCTTATAAAAGGCAGGGATCAGATGTTTCACAACTTGGCCCATGGGTCAAGTCCCTTTTTATATTGTGTCAAATTATGAGGTTTACCTTTCTGTATCTCTGACTGAAGTGGCAGTCAGTTTTACTGCCAAAAACCAACCTCTCAAATTGCATACTTGTAAACTGACATAACCTGTCAGCTTGCATGCAACATTTCTTGGACAGGCACTGTAAGGGATCCCTCAGCTAGGCTCCCACACTGCTCTCGGAATTGACACTGCTTCGAGGATGATTCCTTGCGGAGACTTCTAAGAACACAGAATTGATTACTAGCCCACAAATGACCCCACAAAATGGAGAAGTCAATGTCTCGAGGGCTAGGGTCACGGACCATCTCTCTTCCACTAGATATCCTCCATATGCTTGTACTGATTCCTGTAAGGCAGTAGCCTTACAGGAACCATCAGGGCCAACTCATACCTTTGTTATCTGATATCTTATAGCATACCTCCAGGTTGGATTCTGGTAGTTCTTGAGGAATAATATAGCCTAGGGGCTGCTGTCTTAGATGGCCAGGAGTTTGAATGATCTTCCCTTCTTGATCCAGAAACAAAAATGACCTTGAAAAAAATTGCCACTGCTTTTGTCATTGCTTTGGGCACTATAAAACATCTTGTTACACTAGGTTTAAAGTGAGGATAATCCTATGAATCAAAGAGCTGATGAAGTGAGAATAGCTTGATTTGAAGCAGGTTGAAAGCATTACCACTATTGGCAAAACCCACCCCTACAGGACTGTGAGATTTGGCAAGTTTGACCAATGAGTAAGCAATTACCAGGAGTGCTCAAGTGTTCAAAAAGGTTGTTTGCATTTGGCTGTAAACAATCTTGCTCTCAGAGTGTTGCAAAAAAATTACCTGGCCAGGAAGGCCCTCATAACATATGGCTGTTCCTGTCAGCTCCTGAGTACTCAACAAGTACCATGGGACTGCAAAGGTATTGTAATTATAAGTGTAAACAACTTATAGCTCAGTTTCAAGAGCTATACATGATACAACCTGTTGTAAACCATAGCCACAAAATGTAATGGTAATAATACATTATTACCAAGAGATTTACATATACAAAGTTAGGTTTACCTTCTACTGAGTAAATATGCTCATAGAGAAGGAAGAGTGAAGGCTCAGAATATGAAAGGAGGACCAGACCTCCCTGGACACTTTCCCCTCTCT
>MU167217.1:566841-578637 GCA_015951145.1 Cronartium quercuum f. sp. fusiforme G11
AAAAAAAAAAAAAAAAAAAAAAAAAAAAAAAAAAAAGTTTCACTCTGTTACTAATTTTGGATAAATTCAAAGCAATTATAAGCGCTTGGTCATTAAATTTTTTTTTTTTTTCAAGTGGCTTACGCTTATATATATATATATTTTTTTCAATAAGTAATAAGCAACTTGATAACAAAACTGAGTCTCCTCCCCCTCCCCTCCAAAATAAATCAATCACTAAAAATAAAAATAATCAAGATCCTATATACCTTTAAAAGATACAAAGTTTATATGTCAGAATCAATGCCCTCTATCAACTTTAGCCTGTGTGATACTTAGCTCACAGATACACATATCATAACTCAAAATAAGTCTCTTAGCCTCTCGTCCACAAATCTGGGCAAATCTCCACGAATCAAAGAGGGAAAAGTGATACGATTGTCGAGGTCATGTACCCCACAAACAAAGGCTTACATTGAGAGACTAAATCACCCCACAACAAGTACACTAAGTGACCATTCCGATTGAATTTTCAATCATTTATGCAGACATCAGGCTAGAGTTCCAACAGACATGGAGTTTCTTTTCCACATTATTTTTCTAAAGAACAAAACCAAAGGCGTACTCCACCACAATCTTCTGCCATCCGTCGTTGCCAACAAATGTAATTACAACACCGAGACAAACGTAGGCAACGCACTTGATACTATGGTACGGTGACGCACTGTATTTTACAACGCGTGAGAAAACCGGAAAAAATCAAAGCATATAGTAAGATCAAGGAAAATCAGGCAGGTGTCGGAGCGGTGGTGCTGGCTTTGGGTCCATTGGCAAGGTTGAGCTTGGCCATAGCTGAGAGGTCGTCGTCATGCTCGATCAGCTTAGTAATTTTCCCGATGGCAATCGTCTTGCCTTCATCTCGGAGCGTGAACCGGCCTAGCTGGGGATGATCCTTGAATCTGTTCAATAGTAAAGCGGAGAAACATTCGGGGATAAGTGAGCCAAAACACACAACAAGCAAAACCTCATAAGTAGCTGTTGGCGACAACTCAAAGCTCTTCGAGTCACCACTTACGTCTCTACGCAAATAGGTGCCGCCGTCTCTAGCAACGCAACAACCTTCATGCCCTTCTTCGCAAACTGGGGTGGCCGACGGGACTTCTTTCCAGATTTCTTGTCGTAATAATGCAAAAGAGCGGAAAGCGTGCACTCTTCGGCAAGGGTGTGGACATGCATCACGGCGCCATAACCGGCACAAATGATATTCTTAGAGTCCAGGATTGCAAGCTGTGCTTCAAACCGGGTGACAGTATGAATGGGCTTGATGCTATCGGTGAGGACGAAGCCTGGAAGCTGGGGTCCAGATGAGCCAACGATCAGCGTGCGCCGATATGTTCACATGCTGAAAGATTGGAAACGACCTACGACGTCCTCATCTTCAATTCCTTTCAATCGGATTCGAACATTGTCACCGCAGAGCGCTCGTGGTACTTCGTCTTCCATCTCGTTATAAATAGCCGAAACTTCGACTGTGGTCTGTGAAGACGATCGAGGCAGCCCATCAGTGACTAAATGAGGCAGGAATGTTACTTATGGATACATACCTTGTTGGGCTTCATCAAGACTGTATCTCCCTTCGAGACCTTACCGGATTCGAGTTTGCCGACCACGACGGTACCCATATCTTTGTATTTCTCCGAAATGGGCATCATCAAAGGCGCATTGTACTTCCGGTCGAGAAGCTGCATGTTGTCGAGCAATTCTAAAAGAGGGGGGCCGCTAAGATTCCATCCCGATGTCCAGAAAAACATAAATTACTTTGGTGCTACCAAGTAGAACACCTCGAGCAGACCAAACGTTCGATTGACACTCACTCGTACCACGGACACTTCTCCTTGCTCACTTTGTCTTTGATGTTACCACCTGTGTAACCAGAGACAGGAATGAAAGTGATGTCCTTGTTGGGGTTGAAGCCGGTACCCTTCAAGAAAGGTGTCAATTTGCTAATGATCTCGTCGAACCGAGATTGATCCCATTCGACAGTAATGTCATCCATCTTGTTGATCACCACAATGAGCTTTGAAACCCCGGTTGTCTTTACCAACATGGCGTGTTCTCGAGTTTGGCCGCCACGTTCGAACCCGGTCTCGAACTCGCCCTTACGAGCAGAGATCACAAGGATGGCAATGTCGGCTTGACTGGCACCAGAGATCATCGCAGGAACGTAAGTCTTGTGGCCGGGGGCGTCGAGGATGGTGTATCTCCGTTTATCAGTCTCAAAGTAAGCTCGTCCAATCTCCACCGTCTTTCCCTGGGCACGTTCCTGTATTGTAGAGTCCAGAGCCCAACTCAGGTACCACGACTCCCGCCCAGCTTCCTTAGCCTCTTTCTCGAGTTTCTCCATCGTACGCTTGTCGACCATACCGGTGAGGTAGAGGATGTTTCCGCCCATGGTTGACTTGCCGGCATCGACGTGACCGATGAAGACTAAATTGACGTGAGTCTTGCCTTCCTCCTTCACCTCACTATCCTTCTTGCTCTCGTACAAGTCTCGTAACGTCTCCTCGTCCACGGCTGCCTCGACCTCAGACTTGATCGCATCAGCATCTTTGACCGGGCGGCGGACGTCTCCGATAGTCACCACCTTCGAGCCGATATCGGTTGTCGTTGTTTCGGTGCTTAGTAGTTTCGGAGAAGCGCTTGTGGAGGAGGCAGCTGGGGCAGTAGCTTCTGCTTGGGTAGCGGGGGTCTTGGCGGTGGTCGAGCCAGGCGAAGCGTGGTTCGAGAGGGTCTTCTTGTTAGATGGGGTAGGTGTCTGGCTACGACTGGAGGGTGCGCTATTCTTGACCTCCGCCGCGCTTGTCTTGATTGATTCTTTCTTCTTTGCGCCTCCAATGCTAAGAGAAACCACTGCTGGCTTGTCTACACTTCCAGCCCCAGGCGCGCTAGGCTTGGGACGGGTGGTAGAGGCCAGAGAGATTGTCTTGGCTCCATTTTTATTGACTACGGGAGAGCAAGATGATGGGGTACCAGCAGGACGGGGAGCTGAAGCGGCGGAGGGACGAGGAGGCGTGGGCTCTTCCTCCCAGTTGTCGGGCGCCTGTTGTTGCTGACGCTGGAATTGCTGTTGGGGCTGGCCGTAGCTGTGGTGTGGAACATAAAATTGCTGTTGAGCGCCATAGCCGCCTGGGTACTGATTGTTGTACTGCTGGTGGTGCTGTCCGTAGCCTTGCTGTTGATTTGAATGCTGATAGTGCTGTTGGTATCCATAGTTGGCGCCACCCTGAGGCGGATAATGGGCCTGGGGACCACCGTAGCCAGGCCCAAGTTGGAAGCCACCGTATTGGGCCTGAGGGTAGCCCTCTGAGCCGGCCTGTGGGTTTGATGAGCCTGGGGGCGCACCTCCAGCTGGCTGAAAGCTGTTTGCGTTGGGTCGGAAGCCCTGGAAAGAGTTTGCGTTGGGATTCATGTCTGTATATAAACAATGAATGGGAGAAGGCCCAGCTGCTGTGAGAGACAATAGGCGCAGAGTCGTTTGAGACTGAAAATTCGGGCTTGGGAAGACCAAAAGAGTCAGCACGGTGATGCGATCCGGCGAACTGGTCGAAAAATTTGGAGACAACCTATTGAAGCCCGCTTGGAATGACAAAAGTGGTGGCTGACAGAGATAAGCAGGTGTGGACCAGCAAGAGCTACCGAGAAGGTTACTTCGATATGTGAGGGCTACAAGAAAAGAGAAGCGAAGCGAAGGCAAGCGTGGATGGCGAGCGATGAAGTTATGATGGATGGCAAAAATCGACCCAAGCTTCGATCAAGCCCCGAAGATCGGTCCGACATAACCTACCTCATAGGATCACAGGGTTGGGCTTGTTTCATCACAGTATAAGCATCATGAGGGAAGACAGCTCATAAAGCATGAAATCATGTGATCAGGACTCCAAATACTCTTTCGACTCCCAGAGGATTTGAACCTAACTTAACCAAGTCTGGGCGAGTCCGAGGGTGAAGCAAGGAACTTATGCCGATCAGATGTAAATTCCGAGGCAAATGGGTACCAAGGAATTTTTTCTCTGAGCCAAATTTGTTGGCAGTGCTGAGGCTAAGGTCAATCTGGGGGTCCAAGTTTTTGGGAGTTTCTTCTACAACACATATTCGTTAAAGAGCCGCTGGGAGTGGGTGAAAATCAACCATGGAAAAACTCCCTAAAAACACCTGGCAGAAAGCTGTCAGACAACCTTCAGTCTGTGTAACACAATCATCCCAGACAATCAAGAACAAGGATGTCTTGATTAGCAAGAAAGGACAGTGGCTTTTGTTGATATTCAACTGACATTACAACATCATACAGCCATACTTCAAGCATACCCACCCTAGCACAGGGATGCATGCTGTCAACCCTCCTATAAGAAACCCACCTTCCCCACCTCCACATCTCTTTTCCCATCTGTGGAAAGAGATGTGGGTACTGTTGTGGCCAGAGACCTAGCCACATTGTGGGTACACGACTGTGGCACAGTAGCCACAGTCTCCACCTGTATATAGCCTGCCCAGCCCCCACTCCCAGCTCCTTCCACATCTTTGTCATGGTTGGATCCTGGAAGTGTAGGCTGAGTGTGTGCTACAACAAGTACCACCCCCTCCAAACTTCCTTCTTATACCTTATCTGACTTTCCCCGCCTGCATCTAACCAAGCCACGTATTATTAACCTTAGTCTTCTTTATTTTCACTTTGCATCTACCCCACACATCCACACCCGAATACCAGATCTCACAAAGTTCCAGATCACAAGCTTAGATAGCTCACCTTTTTATTCCACCTGTTTTACCCCATATGTACCACCTTCACAGGTACTTACACCATCCACCATCCTTTATTATCATATGTACTGTCATCTGTTTCCTTGTTCCCTCACTTATCATACTTCCCCAACTCTAGGTTGGTACATTCACCTTAGTAGGGCAGGAGGTGTATAGCGGACTTACATCTCAACATGATATATACTATAAGGTACTCAGTGTTCTTAGTCTATTTACAACTGTTTATCAAGTCTGAAAGTCATTTCCAGACAAGTCAAACACTAATGTGTGGCTACATTTGCAGTTAAAAAAAATTGAAGTGTAGGCTTACTACAGCTTTGACCACTTGAAAGTCCTAGACTTGGGTGTTGGGTTGAAGGTGTAGCCATACACAGCCAGAAAAAAAAAGCATCTTGGCTTTCATGAGTTCTGGATCAATCTGCCAATTTAGAATCCTTGATTTCCTCCTCCTTCTCTTCATTGACAAGACCCTTCAAAATCAGAGGTCCAAATTTCAGCCTCAATCTCAACCTTCCCTCAACACATTTCAATTCTTGAAAACACAATGACCTGCTAACACACATCTTTACAAGAGCAGTCATTGAGCTCTCTCTACTTCCGAGTGGAAAAATGAATTATTGCTGGAAAACTGGCAAAAATGACATTTTTTTTTTTGGAATGTAACTGATAGCAATAACCTTTGAATTGTCTGAAAAAAAAAACCCAAAAACCAAAAACCAAAAAAACCAAAAAAACCAAAAAAACCAAAAAAACCAAAAAAACCAAAAAAACCAAAAAAACCAAAAAAACCAAAAAAACCAAAAAAACCAAAAAAACCAAAAAAAATCATCAATGATTCTTGCCAGGATGAAAAAGATGTCTTACTTTTACAGAATTTTTTTGTGGACAAAACATAGGGATGAAGCCAATGGGCATTTGGGGAAACCCAGGGGATAAAATTGACTCAGAAAACAGACATATGTTCAAATCATGTTCACTTGAATTGTGCAAGAAAAATCCAGAAGGATCATCAAAGAGCCTTTCATAATCTTCTAAGATGTCTTCATTCTTATGAATCTTGTCAGGGAGTTGGCCTGAGCCCAGGAGCTGAAAGGAGGCCTCATATAGTCTGGCCCTAGCTCCTTCCCATTCTAGAAGGGTCTCATTTGAAACAATGGGTTGAAACATGGGGCTGTATGCTTATGCATGCTATTTGTTTCATATGATGTATTACCACTCTGTTTGTGGATGTGACTCTCAATACTGAGTCTGACATGTTACTACTAAGGTTTCAATGTAAACTGTACCACAATTTTTGTCAATTAGGAGCTTTGAGTAGGCTACCACCAGGCTAGAAAATGGAGTGGATGGGACAAAAGAAGGACTCAGGTTCTCAGGGAAAGAGTAAGCATCAGTCTGTACTGGTCCCCTAGGTATCAACTATAGCTTGTTGACCTCTGGGAAGAGGGTTTGATTATAGAGGAAATGGTAGGTGAGTTTTTTAAGGAGCTAACCTTGTCAGAAGTTGTTTATAGAGGGCCTCTGAATAGGCTGCTCTGTTGTAGTGGTTCTCAAAAAGGGATCCTTTGACTGGGATTGCCTTGTCCTATGAGAACAGAATTCTCACAAAGGTCCTCTGGATATGATGACTTTTTCTAGTGAAAATCAAGCTGGTAGGATCCTTTGAATAGCAGGGCCTTGCTATATACAATAAAAGAAAAGGTGATAGACCTACTACTTAAAACCAGAGGAACTCTACACTATTGAGCTGATTGCCTATTTAAAGGTTAATCCTTGATGTTGTGTACTTAGTTAAATGTAGATGGTTATAGAGTAAAGGTTAGGAGGGAGGGAACCAATCCTTGGATAGAGGTAAAGCACTTAAATACCCTGGAGTTTATTGGTTACCTCTATAAGGTTGAACCAAAATATATGCTCTTGAATATTACTACCAACCTTGCAGATGTTAGAGTACCCTATAATTGTACATAAATATGTGGCTCTTGATACTGAGCCTGAGGTGTAAATACTTACCATTGCACTACACTTGATAATATTACCTTTGATGCATGTGCAACATGTGTAAGGGCTCTGTGACAGTCTGTGGATCTGCTATGCAGTCATCAGGGCTGACAATGCTACTCTCACAATCATGCTGAGGATTTTTCCTGTGAAAGCCTGTGGAAATTCTATGCATGTCTCAGGGCTGACACCCACATTGTTGAATGAAGTATATTGTTCTGATTTGTATTGGATTGTCTGTGTGTGTGTGTGTGTGTGTGTGTGTGTTTGGCCCCATCTGAAATGATTTTGAGAACCCTTTTACAAAAGTTAGACTGTCCACAGCTGTCTCTTCAAATTCTGTATTTGGACAGTTGGGGTTGCAGGGGCCAAGTACTCCTCTCTGGTCACCCAGAATTTGATTTGTACATCAAGCACTGCCAATATATTTTCATCGCATGGAAGCTTGCTCTGTAACATAGCATGTCTTCATGTGATACTATGGACCATTTTTCAAGGTCCCTACCTTGGAAAATAGACCTATTGCATCGCATCTTGGCCTGCACTGCCAAGATATTTGTATCGGATGGGCCTATCCGATGTTCTATCACCCCGAGATATGCGATGCAGTGTCAGTAGGATTAGGTGCGATGGAATTACACTGCAATATGGTGTCAGAGCATTAGATACCGATAGTAATTCCATCGCACCTAATCCTACTGACACTGCATCGCATATCTTGGGGTGATAGAACATCGGATAGGCCCATCCGATACAAATATCTTGGCAGTGCTGCTATGTGACATAGCATGCCTCTATGCGATGCAATTTTCTTGGAGGTGAAGAGCAGAGAAGGAGACCTATCATCTGTCTCATGAAGGACTTCCAAACCTCACATTCATGTTGGAATTGTTGAAAGGAAATCTGTCCACTCAAATCAGGAGCATCAAATGAATGAGGAGGTGTTTTTTTTTTATTTCTTGGTCTATCTTATGCTTCACTGTAGGTCATGTTTTATAGATGTAAAGCCAGTTGACTGCTCGCACCAAAAATCAAACATTCTCTCCAAGTCAATTGGCAAGCCTTGGCTTTCTGCATGCAAAAAGTACTGTTTAAGTTTTCATCATAATGTTCATTAGAAACATGTGATGCCTCTTCTTTTGAGATAGTGATGCTGCCATATTAAGTCAATTGGAAACTGATTTCCTGAAAGAAGGTTGTAATTTTGGGGTAAGAAATAAGGGAGATCTTTCTGTGATTTTTGCTATATGGTGGCTCAATTGGCTTTGCTTTACTTTCCGCTAATTTTGAACCCTTGATGAAGTACAGCTGTTTCCACTCCAAATCTTTGAACCTTCTCTTTGATTTTTTGTATTTGGACCCCCAAACTAGGCAAGGACCACCTCCCTCTAGCCATGAGGGTTGACATCATCATCATCCATCCCTCCCCTCCATCTCTTTGTGGCTTATTTTCAATTGAGTCATTCTACCTGCACTACCAACAAAAACTACTAGGACATGGTTGTTCTAGAAACCCTCACTGCCAAGAAAATTGCATCACATAGAGGCATGCTATGTCACATAGCAGGCCAAGATGCGATGCAATAGGTCTATTTTCCAACGTAGGGACCTTGAAAAATGGTCCATAGTATCACACGAAGACATGCTAAGCAAGCTTCCATGCGATGAAAATATATTGGCAGTGCCTATGACAAGATTTGTCTTAGATGTTTGTCTAGAAAAGCAAAAAACTAGGATAAATTCTGTCTAAGGAAATTTAGGACAAGCTTGTCCTAGCTGTCTTTGTTGGCAGTACTACCTGAAATTGTGTTATGAACATATGCGACATGCGAGGAAAGTAAATCATGCAGGGGGGAATAGGTCTGTGGCCTGCCCATGGCATGCCATGAGTTGAGGTGCCACAGCTGGCCCGATCCTCGACCCTACCCGATTCAACGGCCCACCACTGCGGATACTCTTAGGACGTCGGGCTTCTGTGACATCTTTGGGCTAAGCCTTGCCTGTTCATTTCCTGTTCGGCTAAGGTTAAGCAGCGTGATCCGATGGCCGTCTCTTCAATCGCCTCCTGCTTGTCTTCTTCCCTCACAACCATGCTCAACTCTCTCTCACCATCCTTGCAAGAGGCAGTGCCCATTGAGAGTAACAAGCAAGTTGATATCCTCATCCTCGGCGCTGGCTGGACCGCCACTTTCCTCATGTGAACAAACCTTTCCCCTCTCTATCGTCGGTCGTCCAACAGCTCACATCCGGTTGTATGCGCTTCTAGACCGTACCTTCAACAGCACACCAAGCTCACCTACGCTTCTACTACCCGTGCTGGCGGTGGAACCTTTGGCTCTATCCCCTTTCTCTTCGACCCTCACTCGTCCGATCCTGCCGACTACAAAGGCCTGCCGTACGCGAAATGCATCTTGATCACGTTCCCGATCAAGGACTCCGGCGCGAGTCGATCATTATTGCTTAACTACGGCCGTACTCATCCTCCATCAAACCATTCTGACTCACTCTCCCCAACTATCAACGTCATCCAACTCGGAAGTACCGGTATCTTTGATGTGAGTCAAACGCCCTTTTCAATCCACTTCGTTTCTGTCCTTTTTCCTCTCGTGCCCTATACGCCAGCTCTTGTGGAACGCTTTCCTGAACGCACATTTGAGTGGTATAGGGAGGTCCAACACTGTCCGCAAGTGTGGAGCTCCTCAAACCGAAGCTGGACGTGGTCTGGATCGACCGCCACTCAACTTACGACCGTACCAATGCTCGAGCTCAATCTGAGGACGAGCTGCTGAGCCTCAATCAGGCCGTTCTTGAGCCCGGCCCGTTTCCGTGCTTTGCTACTACTGTCCTCAACCTCTGCGGACTTTGGGGTGGCGAGCGCAGCATTCGGAACTATGTGGCTAAGGTTGCACCATCGAAGGACGTACTCAGGAACAAGTCCAGCATCCACATGATCCATGGTTTGGATGTCTCACGCGCCATCGTCGCTGTCGCGGCCGCCTTCAAGCGCGCTGCCGGAGAGCGGTGGATGGTGACGGACCAACGCGTTTACGACTGGTGGGACCTGGCTTCGGCTTGGGGAGAGTCTGGGCTTGAACGACGCGACACCCACGTCACGCTTGGTAAACAGGCGGAGTGGGTGGCTGACCTGATGCTCGAACAATTCGTTCAAGCCCTGCCCCGGACTCCGGAGCAACTGGGTAGGGCGCTTGACAGTCGAGAGTTTTGGAGGACGTTCGAACTGAGTCCTGTGCGGGCTCGGCTCGAAATTGCGTGATCGCGAGATCTTCTTTTATTGGTTTTATCAGTCTGATTGCAAAAAATTGTTTGTATCCCTGCCCTTACATGCTCTGTTACCCCATCAAGCAAGCTCAAAAATACTTGAATATTTCTGGTGGTCCAAAGAAGGATTTGAAAACCTCCTTTAGAACTTCAGAAATCTGGACCTCCAGAAAGGTGTTTGTAAGGTGCAGTGAACTCTCCATCTTTACCAAGAGGGTCATCAAGTCTCACAATATTGCAGAGCTGAGTTTTTTTCTAAATCCCTTTGCTATTGTAGTCCAGAACCTGAGATCAGAACTAATAGTGGAACCAATAACAAACCAAAGAAATAAAGTGAGATAAAAAAACCCATGAGAGGCAAGAGGAAGGGGGGGACTGAGCCCATCCATTGAACTACACAATATCCCCTGTCACCCATTACTTCATAGCACCTATTACATCCACCCTTTACATTGTTGTGGGCCCTCTAACACAGGTTCTTGGCACTTGATTCTCATAATATTCTCCAAGTCCCACAAACCCTTCCTCTACATACTAGAGTGAGGGGATCAATTCTTCCTCCCTGGGCCTAGAAGCCTACCTGGACTGGAGCTTGCTGACCCTACATCACAGTGTGCCTAAATGACTTATAGAAGCCTTTGTGGTTGAATTAGTCCTTAGGTAGAGTAAACGCCACCCACAACCTTATCTGGTCCTAGCTCCCCTTTTTCACCACCTCACACCCACCTTACAAGTTCAAATCAAATTTGCCTGACATATTCCATCTATCCCAATTTTCCACCTCATGCCTCACAGTTCATCCTTGAATTCCCCTTCCCCAACTGCACCTTGTCATCTTGGGCCAATTAGCATGTCTACAGGCCATGATTTTGGGTCCCAGAAGGCTTTGAGATGAAATATTTATTCTCCAAAGTAGGTTGTCTTTTCTATTTAGCCTACTTTGTGTTGTGATATGGAGGTAACATAGTACATGTAATATGTTTGGGTTTGAGGTAGAGTCATATAGCACATTGTGAGTAGCTATGATGTAGTACCACCATATGTAAAAGTACACACTGCATGACATCACTAATGAGTGAAGTGTAATTTTCATCTCTTATAATGTTGTATGGTCTACCTGAGGTCAGAGTTTTTTCTTTCCTCCTTGTCTTTCTCTCTGATCTCATCCAAGCCCCAAGCTCTGAAACTGGGTTAGCTAATCCCTGTGGCTAACTGTCATTGGGTGTCATGGTTATGTTTCTCCTTTAGTCTGGTTATGTTTATTTCTTCTGATTCTGGATACAGCTCATATATATATTGTTCATTTCTCTTTACTAAGTATAAACCTAACCTGGTGATACCCAGGAGTTCTCCACTGTAGTATATCTGTCGAGTCAGTCATTGGATCCAAATACACCCCAGGAGCATTTCCAGGTCAAGTTCATGTCAGAAAAATATTGTGGGGAGGATTTACAGTGGGTTGACGTACATAAAAATCAGGCACTCCCAGTGCAACCAAGCCTCATGCAGCCATTACAGAGGCAAATGCATGCACCTCTAGCTTAGAATTAGGTGGGGAGCACATGGTGATAAATCACAGGGCCCCACCATCTCAGTAAAGGATGTGGGTGTCACCTGCTCTTGACAGTATGTTCAACACTCAGATCACCACCCCTGCACACCAGTTCCACCAAACCTCAACATGGAGCACTACCTCACTCCACCTCCAGTCTCACATGG
>MU167217.1:580512-611161 GCA_015951145.1 Cronartium quercuum f. sp. fusiforme G11
CCAACCGCACTTCTGGTTGCGTAACACCCGCCACAGTGGTGCATGCAGTTGACGTACATAATTTTCACTTGTGTTTTAGGTCCATTCACCCAAATACGCCTCCGTGGTGTAGTCCTTTCTTCACTATTCAGGACTGTTTGGATTCAACATAGATTGAGAAGATGAATCACTTATTCATCCTCTATGACTGACTCACACTAACTTCCTTGTATCAGTCTTTGTCCTTGGTTCCAGAGACTCTCATCACAAAATCAGGTTATTTCGCCATAGTTTGCGTTTGCAGCTACGCGTCTTGCAAAAACATCATATACATCATGTCGACCACTGAGGCGGAGAAGGTTACCCACCCCACCTTCAAAAAGCTTTCCTCGCCGCACTCGGAATCCAATTGGACGGTGTGGGATTACCACATGATGACTTCGTTAGACGGTAAGAACATGTCTTGCCTCTTAACTGGAAAGTCAAAACGGGGCTAGGCTACGACCTTGACGAGAAACGCACCTCCGAAAGCGTGCTCGAGAGCGACAAAGCGGTAGCGTCTTCTTACATAAGTGAGAGACTCGACAATGACAACATCCCCCTCATCGTCAATCATCGAGGGAAGCCTTGTAGGATCTACACGGCTCTCAGGGAGCTTCATCAAAATCACTCGGCAGGGGGGGTCTATCTCATGATTCGGGAAATCATGAATCAAGCAGTCGAAGACGTTGAGGAGATGCCGGCCCATCTATCCAAGATGGCCCTCCTGTACCAGCGCCTTTCAGCACTCAGTGTTGACGGCAAGATCTCGGTCAATGATCTATATGTAACGGCCCTCATCTCCTCTCTAGCACAAAGCTGGTCTCATGTGATGCAGCCGCTTGAAATACAATACAAAGTTACACCGAATTCGGTCCTCACCTGCATACATAGCAAAATCGTGAAGTATCGAACCAGGGACGAGAGCCCTTCCAAACTAGTTTCGGCGCCATCGGCATCTCAAAGTCGACGCGCTTCGAACACCGAGGTGTCTTCCTCAGTCCCCGAAAAGGGAAAGAATAGAGGCAGTGGTCGGCGTGATAGATCTTCCACCTCATACGGGAGAAGTGACTACTGTAAGAAATTACATGCCGGCGAATGTTTCAGAAAGAAGAGGGATGGGCTAGAAAAAACGGCAGCTGACCTTAACAGGAAGTTGAAAAAGGGGGCGAAGGCAGCGGTATCTCATCGACCAAACCCGTCAGACAATGGAGACGAATTGGCATCAGAGGTGACCAGACCTTGTTAGTCCGAGGATAACCGGTTCACACATCTAGCGACAGCAAATAAAGCGAATGTTGCCGATTCACATAAGCAGCACTTGCTTCAGCAAACAACTAGAAAACCATTGTATCTCTCATTACCGTTTGATTGACTCAACATAACAGTGTTTCATTTCATATCCTCTAGTACTACAATAGCTCATGTGATGGTTCTAGATATTTGTCATGCTTCAACCATTGTCATGATCAATGGTAAATTAGAATTACCTAAGACATTTTGAAGTTTGAATTATCAAACTGAAAGTTTAGGAAGACAGTTCTCATTTAATACTGGGTTTAATTGTGCTAGTAAATACAATTGATTGCATAGAAGGAATTCTCTTTTCACTTGTTTGACTAAAGATTAGTCAGGCATGGCGAAATTGTTACATGTTTATTTTTTATTTTGGAGAGAAGAGTTGCACTTTTATTTTATATGTTAAAAATTTGAAATGTTCATATCACAAAGAATAAGCAGTAAGAACTGATTGACCCCAATGAACAATAGTTGTTTTTGATAAGACATGAGTTTTGCTCCTTCACCTACACATCCTTTCTAACAAGAAAAAGAGATTTTTTTGCAATTTCAAGAGACAGTTGTCTCCCTTGAACTTCTGCAAGCAAATGACTTGAGGAAGAGCTTATTATGAACTTGGTCTTATAACCCAGAAGAAGCTTTAACTTATAACCCCGATTCTTCAAAAAAAAAAAAAAAATTTTTTACCAATTCCATTGTTTATGAATGTGTTTGGAATTTCAACCTTGAACAAGAACAATACTAACCAAATGTAAGTACATGCACTGTGGATTTGATGTGTATAGAACATACTCAGTAGATTTAAAATATCCGATAGAAAAAAAAAACCTTTCACTGGATGAGTGTGGTCCATATTACTTGGAACAATTGTGTTTGGCAGGCCAGAGATGTTGGTATGTAAAAAAACATGTGATTTTAATGAAGAGTGTGCAGGTAAAATAGTGTAGTAATGAATGAGGTTTCTTGATGTTAATACAGTGTCTTGAAAGAGGTTTCATCTTCATTGAAGAAAATTTAATGAGTACAGCAAAAGCTCTCAGCAGGAATGTGTTTAAAAGTTGGGTAGTTAGGGAAGTTGGTACACCAGTGCAGAATTTGAGTGAAGAGGGTGCAGGGAGATGAGGATATCATTGAAGAAGGTTTTTTTTTGTTTATATCAATTGTTCAGAGAGATCTTTAAATTTACTTCAACAGGATTGAACCAGTATAGCCAAAGTGATTAACAGAATGCTGATAAAACATTGGGTAGAGTGGAAAGTTTTCTTCCAACTCTCAAGCACAGTTCTGCTTATCAATTTGGTTACACATATCCAACATTCTTCAATTAAGATACAATCTCTTTCTACACACTTAATTATATTTAAAACAATCTTACTTAACACCACTCTCTCAACTAAAATCAGGCATTCTTGCACCAATTTCCTTGTCAACCCAATTTTTGAGAAAATATCTACTAATAAATTTGGTGGTATTCATTCAGTCTGCTTCAAATAAGTTCAAACCTCTTTCTGAAACTTCATTGAAAAAACCTCAACTGAACACTATCCTCTTCTCCCTGCACCCTATTTACTAAACATTTGCACTCTTGCATCATTTTTGTTGTCTATCCATACTTTGAACTTCTTCCTGCCAATAACTGTGGCTACACTGATCCAGTTCCCTTTGGGTAAGTTGCAATAGCTTCCTATCCAAGTTATTCACATACAAAACCTTACTCAACATTGCCCTCTCCCACTTGCAAGCTTTCCACTAAAATTACATGTTTTTAAACCAACATCTTGTTGTGATGGCAAGTTAGGCATGTACTGGTCCATGTTGTACCTTTCCTTTCTATTAGGGTATTGCTGACTGTATGCTTGTAGTATCTGAGTGCTCATATTTGTAGTGAACTTGCAGCACCAGAGTGAGACTTCTTTTCCTTGTCTTCTCTCACTCTTCATTCTGCTTTCGCCAACTTCCCACTTGTCTCAGCTTGTCCCTGTGGCTGAAACCAAGTGTACAGGTGCTGGATTCAACACATATCTTCTAAACCCAAATCTTCCAAATAAAATTGGCTCTACTCATCACATGCATTTTTTTATTTATTTGATATCCTTAAATTTTCACCTACATGAAGCATAGAAAAAATTCTTACCCAGTTGTACCTCATGTTAGCTACACTGTCAGGGGGATGCTTCTGTGTGGCAGCCCTCCTGGCTACTTCAAGCTGGGTCTGAAGCTGGATTGGGCTTCAGACTCAAGGTGAACACTAGTCAAGTCTGTACTGGTACCACCAAGTACAGACTACAGCTAGTTGACCTCTTAAAAGAGGGTTTATTAGACTCCTGAAGTCTCACTGGCAAGGGTTTCCTCCCTTGCTAAAGTGCCTTGACTTATAACTTATGCCATGCAGCATATGAGAAATTGGCCAAACCCACTACATGTTGTTTAGCTAATCAGTAGTCCCAAGATCACATCACTAATACACATCTCACTCTCAATCTCACACTCTCAACTTCACTCACTGTACCTTTGCTCCAGGTACTTGATTCATCTCCCAGAACCACATTTCTTTCTCCCTCTTATTTCTCTCTCACACATCTAACTTGACTTCTTATGGCTTGTATTATTAGGTCAGACATACATATCCTTGAGAGAAGTGTAGGAGGATACTCACATATAGTGATCTCCATTATCAGTCCTGTTTTGAGCCAGTTTTAAAAACTACAGACATGGTTGTTTTAGAACTCCTAGGACAAGATTAGTCTGACATGTTCCTTGTCTGGAAAAGAAAAAACTAGGAAAAATACTGTCTGAGGAAATCTAGGAAAACCATATCCTAAATTTTTTTTTTTTTTTGGCAGTGTTTTTCATGACATTTACCCCCCCCCCAAAAAAAAAAAAAAATTAAAATAAAAAAAAACATAAATAAATGACAAAGGCATTCAATCATTTACCCATCAGGAAAAACAAATGACTCATGTAGTGAAGGCTTATGATTGTAAATGGGTGTGCTCAAGTTGGAATAGACTGAGAAATTTTTTGTGGTGGTATGATTTTTCCCAGGCCCAGTCCCAGTGAGCTTGTGTGATTGAGTGCATAAAGAATCAGAACATCTGCAAGTCTGAAGACTTTTTTTGAAAAACTATTCATTATGCCAATTTTTGGTGTGTAAAAGTGCATATAGAAGGGAGGCAGACACAGCTTTGCATTCCAATCCTTTGCACTGGTTTTCATGTGCAAGTATGGTGGAGTGTAAAATTTGCGGATCTGGTTGGTGCAGATCACTTTTTATACTGGTTGCTTTTGCACTGGATTAGGAGTGTGGAAATCTTGAGTGTAAAATCAATGCAACCACAATCCAAATATAAATTTGAACTTGAGCATTTACAGATGTAGATTTTTGTCAGCCCTGAGGATGGCTTAGCAATCCCACAGTCTGCTAGTAAAATGATTAATATGAAGTGAAACAGTAATGTAACATTAAATAAACATGACTCAAACACAGTATCAAGCATCACATGTCAATATACCTATGACAAAGCCCAATGAATAATTCTATAATAAGTATAACCACAAGCCTATCAAAGGTTATCAACCCCAGAACCACAAGTAATCCACTAGTTTAGTACTAAGGAATAGGCCTGAGGGAAGGGTATATAAACCCTCCCTCTCAAACCAAGAGCTATTTCCCTTTCTTCACCTTTTCACCACAACCACTTAATAACACAACAGCACAACCTTGAAGATTTTTTTAAATAAGACATCTGCTCAATAGTGCACAGTCTTCAAATTGTGAGTAAGAGAAGGTCAAGCCAAGGTTGATAACCTTGACTCAAAGATCCCTTGCTTGTCAGGACAGCAAGGGTTAGAGTCAAGCTACAGAAGCAATAAAGTGCCTTTTTCTTGTAGTTTTGAAAAGAGTTGAGCCATTAGAAGGATAGAGAGACATAGACCTACCCTTGAGTGCTTGTCAATTAGAGACTCAAAAGCCATCTAAATTCTTGATTGAGAGGTCAACTAGCTCAAGTCAGTACTTGGTGGTTCCAAGTTCTGTTTGCTAGGTTTCTCTTTGAGCCAGGTAGTAGCCTGTCAGAAGCAACCCCCTGCGAGTTCTACACTCCCAGATTTGAGATGGATGGAGCACCCTTGTAACATAGCATTTTACACTCCTTATCAAGTGTAAATCATGGAGTTCAAATTTCTTCTCCCCCATTTATAATAAGTGAGAATGTCTTAGGAACACCTGATAGATGAGTAGGGTGATGAGGTATAAGTCCTCTATACATGCCTCTCCTGACCTGTAAGGATATATGGCTGACCTATAGAAGTGAGAGACAGGTGATTACAAGAGAAAGGTGAGTGAGATGAGAAACAACAGTTGAATGTGAAATATAAAAGTACCTAAGAAGGCACAGCACAATAATGTAAATAGGAGGGTAGTGAGCTGATTGAGCTCGTGATCTGTGGGTAAACAAGGAACTAAAGAAAAAACATGTTGCCAGGAAGAGTTAAGGTTCAATTCATGGTGGTCTTGTCAAAGAAAGTCTTGAATGGGGGGTATGTATGCATTCTCTTTCTGCAGATGGGAAAGAGAACTGTACAAGTGAGGCATGGAGGAGGTATAAGAATGTAGGGGTTTCTCCTGATTTTTGTATAAGTCTATTTCATATGAGTAAGTATGCTCTTAATGTACTAGTTTACGTTGATTGTATACCAACAATAAGCCCAGGGTACAAATGCATAGTTTACCACTAGGGCTTATAACAAAATTCTACCTGCACTGGTATTTATTATTCTCCATTGCTTTCACTGCCAACATTTTTGCATCACATCCAGCCATGCTATGTTGAGTAGCATTGCTGGATGTGATGCAAATATGTTGGTGGTGTTTAAGTGCACTTAGGAGCCTTAAGGGCTATCATGCACTAAACGTATAAATGACCAGCACCGCCAAGAAAATTGCATCACATAGAGGCATGCTATGCCACATAGCAGGCCAAGATGCGATGCCATAGGTCCATTTTCCAAGGTAGGGACCTTGAAAAATGGTCCATAGTATCACATGAAGACATGCTATGTTACATAGCAAGCTTCCATGCGATGAAAATATGTTGGCAGTGCAGTTACAACTCATGACTGTTTGTGTAAAGGCTAACTCATGGCTGTTTTTAGGTTCTGTGGTACGGGTTTTGTCATACAAAATGGGGATAGGGGTGCGGGTATACAGGCTGAAAGACGGTCGTGGAATGAAGGTAAGAGAGAAATTTGGACCGAGATCAATTTGGGGGTCCCAGATCTTTGGGTAATTGTTCATGTTTAATTACCACCCACTCCCATAGACCTTTCAACCGCCATGTGATATTCACACAGTCAGCAACTGCGGAGAAAGCTTTGGGGTTATGGAGGAGTCACCATCTTCTCTTTTTTTGGCTGAGGTGGTGTACCTTCAAATGTCTCTGGAAGGGCAGCTGGATCTCTACAGAAGGTTTCTCAAATATCCGGGGGATGTCCACATCCGATATTATCCAGAAAAGATTCCCATTCTATACTCTCACACTCCCCGAATCTCCCCTGTCATAAGAGACCGGATGTTCCCAGGGATGGTTTCAAACTCTTTCGGCCGAGAGAAACCTTGCCTTTGACTTTGATGAGAAATATAATATATGTCAACTGTGAGTTTATTATCGTCATGTACAATGACTAAAATGGCCAGTCATGAACTGGTGGCCGACCATGGTTGGTAGAGGTCTCAGATCCTCTGTACGGAGTTGGTATGGCTCGGGTGTGCGTGGAACCTTCCAAATTAGCATTCTACAGAAAGTCGACTGTCCCATTGAAGGACGCTGGGCCTGGATGGTTAATAAAATTTAAGACCATGGATTTAGGCCCTCAATCCGACCATCACCAATTGCTCATAGCCACCCCTTTCAGCAGCATCATTTCAAGTCTTCTGCATATCGATCAATCCTAAATAATGCTTGGTTACATCAAAATCATTGTCTTGTTTTCAATCTTGACGTGTCGGGCTCGAGCAGCTTTTGGTCCTGTTACTTGCACGTATCCAAAGAACAAGCCTGTTCCAACCAATTGTTACTTGTCCGCATTTTTTTCCATCGTCTGCCTCGCTTCCTGTTTTGTTCCTGCTTTCGCTAATCAGTCATGATTTATGTCGCGTCCAATATTCCCTTCTCACCTTGGCAGTGCACTACAAAGATACAAAACTGAGAATGGGATCATCATCTCACCCGGCGCGGAGAATCAAAAATCCTGCTATGAATGCCAGGTAAATCAGCTCGATTGCTTGTGTTGCTTATAGGTTGAGATCAACCACCGAAATATCCTACTGACAGAAACCTTACCTCTCAATTCTTCGTTCAGATCAAGCTTTCTTCGGCAACTGGTACTAGTCCCACAATAGTGTGAGTGGCCTATCTTAGAACAATTATACTTCTTTGGTATTGTGGGCTCTGGACACAGTCATGCTGATGCAGTGGTTTTCACTCAAATCTCATGACACGCTGCTAGTTCTTACTATGCTGCTCAGGAAGCGTTGACTGCCATCCTGCAAGGATGCCCAAGCGGTGTATGTGGCTGCTCTCCCTATTGAGTCGCCTATACATAATACTTACTTCCTTGCACACTTCTTCTGCATATCTAGTACGGCTCTGTGCTAATTTCTCAAGCATTCGGTGACCAGACCACCCCCACGACCCTTGGAGTTGAGACCGGATCTGGTGTCTGCACGTAACGATCAGAAAACTTTCACAATTCAACTTGCAAGAAGCATTACTTTGCACGTCACATCTTATTGATTAGTCAATTTTTTGTGCTAAAGCCATGCTTAAAGATACTTGTGATGAAGACAGTGGGGTGTTCCTCAGGACACTTTGCTGTATGATCCACCCACTGGAGAGGCCCTGATTGTTCTTTCCTTGATATATCAATTTTTATCTTGTACGGTGTATGCATGAAAATATGACCAGCTTTATGAAAATCAAGTTCTTGGGTTGAGCTCACCAAGTGAGTAAGAGTTGAATAACATTTCCCTCTATTCCTGTCAAACCAAGACATTACCATCCACATCAAACTTGTCTCATATGCGATTACATAAATCATACTCCAAATACCAACTCTTCCCAGCCAGGTGAAAAATGGTCTGCAGCCATATTCATGGGTTTTAGGGCTGACCCAGTTTACAATAAATCTGATCAACCTAGTTGTACATGAATGGTAATCCTGCAAAGCTAAGGAGTACACCTAGTGTAGTTTTTGAACAGCCAAACATTTAACCAGGGGTAGACCAGTTTCTTTTTTGAAAAACCAGGTAGGGCTAAGAACCAGCATGAATCCAAGAGGTGAATTGAGTGAGAATCATTGACCTGGGATGTTTTGGGAAATCAGGCTGCATGTGAGTATGACACACATCAAGAGAATTATTCAGGAAGGGATTTTTGAACCTGATGATTTTGACCAGAAATATTTCCCCAGAAGAATTGGATGACAAAAAGAGTACTGTCTTGGTATCCTATTGACAAAAGTGAGACTACATACAGCTGCAAAGAGGTTTTGATGGATTTCAAACACTTTTGGATGTGTTTCTTGGGAAACTTCTTGACTGGTAGTAATGCCTGTTGTGATGTTGGACACATCTAGGCCATAATTGGTATGCACTTCTGGCCTACAAAGGGCTGCCATGGGACCAAACTGTATGACTGGGTCTCACATGCATGACTTCAATAGTTACTAATGGGAACCTAACAAAAAATAGTATTTGTGCATGATCTGAGGACTTTACATGTGAACTGCAAGTTGGTCATTAATGTTCTGGTGGGTGTGACCACATTAGGGTAATTCAGTTGAAATTTGATTTCAACAGCCAGTGATGTATTTTCTCTCTGGGCCAAGAATAAGATATTAGTAAAAATCTGTCCATTTAAATAGCCTCATTTGAAACTGAGTTAGAGTACAATATGAAGTGAGACTTTTTCCTGTCTCAATTTCTCTGTCAGAAGATCAGATTTTCTAAGCTGAAATAGGTAGTTACAGTCAATCAAGGCTGACCTATCACAATTGAAATAGAGAAGCAAGGAGATAGGTATGTAGGATAACTTCATAGAGACTTAAGCAAAGGAGTTGATCAAAGCTGAAGGTAAGTGATGTTGCTCTCAAGACCAAGACTTGATTGATGATTCATTAGACTAGTGTATTTGGTAAGTAAAAAGATTGGATGATAATGATATAATGATGATTTGAGAGAGAGAATGGAGGTCTCTTTATAAAAGCAATGCAGGTAAAAGGGATAAGTCCTCGACCACAAGATAGGGAAATTGTTTCATTATTTAAAACTGGAATGAGTAAGCACAAGATTATGAAGTGAGAAAGGAGTAAGAGAAGAGTCAAAGCTGGAAAATAGAGACACATCTTCCAAGAAAGCATCATACTCAAAGCATCAGACCCCTCTGTTTTCATTCCACCCAATGGAGACAGATTGGTTCTATATGTATGTAGCACAGTGTGTGACAAATACACAAGCACAGTCCCAACTGGTACAAAGACCACAAATCTAGGCAGTTGTTGATCTTAAAAGACTGATATGAATCTCTCTAGAAGATTACAGATGTATCAGATAAGTGAAAAAAGGACCAAATGATATAATGATTTGAGAAAGGAAACAGATCAAATGAATCCTTCAAGCACTTACTCTATGACAAGTCTTTTTCAGTTTACACAATATGCTGCAAGATGAGGAATATTTTTTACAGTAATGCTTGCATAATCAGGCTGAGGGTGCATTCTTTGAGCTGGAAATTGGGGTAAGTGCTCCTTTTTTAATAATTTAAGGGCTTGGGAATGTCTAGTTCAGTATCAGAATTTCCTACCACCATTTTATCATCACTTGATAATTTGGATACTTGAGGCCTTGAATATTGGCTGTATCTACCTTTGACTCTACAAACAACCCAAGTGAAGACCTTTTTAATTAAAGTATTTGAGCTCACACCCCATGCTGATGGGCTCAAAGGCTTATTTTGAGTTATGGATGCAACCAAGACTAAATTGATGACCAAGAAAAACCTCAAGATGATGTCCCAAGTTCTGTTCAGTCTCTTGAAGCATTCTAAACTACCAAAGTCCAAAACCAAGATTGAAGTGATCACAGGTAGTGAGGAGGAACTTCCCCAAGGGTTTTTGGGACCAGATGAGCTTGAAGAATTTGTAGCCAACCTCTTCCTTCCAGAAGCTTCACCAATTGATCTAAACTTATTGCACAATAATGTAGGCTTTTATGGCATGCTTGGTACTCTTTTTGACTTGAAAAGTTTTGCTTTGGTAGCTTTTCATACTGTCTTAGCCTCAAATTTGAGTACTTCTGAGGCTTGGAAACCTAATGAGATCACAATGACAATTGAATTTAATGTTGTTTTCCATTACATCAAATGTTGCTCTCCATTATTAACATTGTTCTAACTTCCTTATATACAAGTTTTAAGAAAAAAAATGAGTGCTGAGATACAAAAAGTTTGACTTCTGTGGATTTGTTTAAAGAAACAAGGTGCACCTCAAAAAATTTAAGCGCGCCCACAGCCTAAATTGTATATGCAACACATTACAGTATTGTGTACATAATGTATACATTTAAGTTCCAGTACTGTTTACATATATAATATGTTACAGTACTGTATGTAATTTATATGTCATTGGTTAGCTATGAGATAGTCTGGTATCCTCAGATTACACCATTTTTTTTAAAAAATTAGAATGTTTATAGTGTATTACCTCCTTTATAAGAGTAAAAACAACACTTGGTACTTAGGTTTGTACAACTGAAGGTAATGACATCTAGGCGAGACAGGCAATGTAGGGAGACTACCAATAGCAATTTGTTGGGCGGTGTGTGTTGGAGAGTGAAAAGGGAAAGCAAGAGAGAAAAGGAGAGAGACAGCGAGAGAGCGAGAGAAAAATAAGGTGTCCGCTGGGGCTAAGCAGAGGAAGCTTTTGCTTTCCATCACCTAACTTGGGGGGTCAGTCCTGCCACGCCGGTAGGGTGGGTCAGGCGCTGGTGGCGCAGGTTGATGCACCTGGGTGAGCTGGGCAGACCTCTTTTGTCTTGGGAGAGATGAGACCGCAGATCCCGACCCCTTCAGCTGGCTCTGTAGGCATTGGCCTCCCCTGGCTCCACAGGGAGGGAGAGAAAAAACAGAGATTAGATGCGCCCAAAGAAAGTGATAACTAGGAAAACGAGGGGGAAGGGATAGGGTGTTAGGTGTGTGTGTGGTCGATGTTGGTAATGAGGGAGAGGGCTGCGATGGAGGAGTAGGTGGTGGGAGCGGTGGCGGTCAGCTTATACCATGGCTCACATCCTCAATCATGGTATTCTTTTGTGAGTGATAGTTTGATAGTTTGCATGGGTTAGGCCATTACCCAGGCACTGCAATTCAATTGTGTTCAAAGCGCATGCGGTAAGGTTGTTATACCTTGATTTAGGGTACTTCTCAAACACCACAACATACCTGACGTTTCCTTATCCCACATTCCCAATCATTGGTTTGTTACACATATTTAAAATGTAGTTTGTCCTCCTTTGGGTGTACAGTAGTGACCTTGCCCCATTACGAAGTATGTTCCCTAACATGTGCAAATAGTCGGTGAGAGTCCAGCTAAAAAAAGCCTGCACTTCTAGATTCAGCATTTGTTAAGCTTGAATGTTTTAAGTCAGGGTGATCATTTTTGGGAGTCAGGTAAAAAAAAAAAGGTCGGGGGGGGGGGAGGATTTTCAAGTTTAGAATGCAGAGATATGTTCTATGAATCGATGAAACGCTGCTAGTAACGGGACTATCAAAAGTCAAATCCCAGCAGCCAAGTATTAAGTACTAGGATTTTGGCATCTGACTAATCCTTGATGGTCAGAGTTGAAGCAATCATGTTGCAGTGAAACACATGGAATGCATTCTCAAAAAATGGGTTTCAACCTGAGGTCTAAATTGAAACTCTCCACATCTATTGAGTCCACTTGAGCCTATTTTATCAATCAATCAAATTTTGAATCCAGTTTGCTTAACCTTCACTACAAAACAGGAATTAATTTCTAGGATAAGACTGTTCTAGAACAGCTAGGACAATCTTTGTTCCAGATTTTCCTATTCTGAACCAAAAACACCTATGACAAATCCTGTCTGAGAAAAATTAGGACAAGCTTCTTCTAATAGTTTTTGTAGGTAGTGCTTCCTTCTTACACCTGCATGCTATGTTGATCAAACTTTTTGTGGAAATAAAATGAGATGGCAGCCGGGTAAGTACTATAATTGACTTCTAGGGGAGCATGTCAGGTTCCCCATCTGATCCAGTTGAGTTTCAAGCTGCACACAGTCGAACCAAATTGATAAATTTGTTGTCCACTTATACACTACTTCACTTCATGAATCTGATGAGACCTTACTACACACTGGGTCATCGGATAGAGGGCACCGTGAACCCGGACCCTCAGAAAAGCATGTAAGTATGTGGTGTCTGTGGATGATTATTGATACAGCATTTTGAAGGACGTATTGATAAAACATAAAAAATTACATTGTTAACATATGATGCATGTCTTTTGAGCATGTTTGCTGATGGAAAACGATATTTATCAAATCTACCAAGACAGTTTTGTAGAAAATGTCGTTGGCGAGGATCCCTAATGAAAACGCACAAAAGCCCCATCCAAACTGGGGTCAAAAAAGTATATAAAGACAGATACCAAATTGCACATAGTCCAGAGGACAAAGCTTTCGGAAAGGAACGGTACATCAGGCTTAGAGGGACCGGACTTTTGTCTTGCTAGCACTTCTTTCTACGCGTCGGCGCTTAGTACGACCAGTCTTGTCTTCACCTTCCAGTTGCACCTCTTCATCTGCTCGGCTTCCCTTCGATAACCCTATCCCAAATACTTCGCCCGGCTTGGATTTGGACGCAGACTTTGGCTTGGACGGAGGCTTAGCCGGCTCATCTGATGGAATAAAGGACATCTCCATCCCACCGCCTGGAAGGACTCGAATAGATTCAGTCTTTGTACCACTACTCGAGCTGTTACCCTTTGCCATTCCGCTCTGGCCCTCGCCACCACTAGCCAGTCGTCTGGCAAAAGTTTTGTCTCGGGATCGTGCTCCTGATACGACTGCCTCGGCATCATCGTTATCGATGAGCATCTGAGGTCGTTGACTGGGATCGTAGGCGACTGATGTGGAATGTTTCTGAGGCTGGGGGATGGATACTTTGCGCTTCTGTCGGGTATCAGGCTGTTCAGGCTTGCGACGACCTTTCTTCCAGATATCGTCATCTTCACTGCTGTCATCCAAGTCTTGAGCTTGTTCAGGAGCCTGAGAGGACCCGTCTGCATCAGAGTCGTCGCCACCGCTTTCAGAATCATGCCCCGCGTGTCGTAACTGCTTCCTGGCAGATGCCACGCTCGATGGATTGACCGCTGCGTATTCCCGAGAATATTCGTCAATTTCGAAATCCTCATTTGTGAACAAGTCTTTAAATCTCGAGTCGTGGAGCAGAGAACCGGTGGACGCTGCGCTTTTCGCTTTTGACTTGTCTTTTGACGTAGTTGGCTCAAGAGGTTGTTCGATGTCCAAACTTTGACCTTGTTCATGCTTGCGCCGAAGTTTAGCTTCCTGTTCGAGAATCCGCTGAGCAAACTCTTTATTGATCTTGACGTTTTCTAACATCTTATCAGTGTTGGTAACTTTTTGGTGTGCTTTGCTCGCACGAATCCGACTTTCTTGTTCCTTCTCGAGTTTCTGTTTGACCAGTCTATCTCGGTGTTCAATGTATGCAAATGGATTGGCAATCGCCTTCGCCTTCGCGTACAATCGTAGATCGACAAAATAACCGTGCATGTAGGGTCGCAGGGCCGGAGTTCCTACAAGATGATCCAAGGCGAGCGCCTTCAACTCTGAGTCGGAGACAAACTTGTAGTCGTCGTAGATCGCTGCCTCCTTTGATTCTTCCATCTCTTCGGTCATATTTTCCAAGAACCTACACCACCTAGGTGCCGGGCCGAGAGCAGGAACAAAGTATCCAGTCATTGGACTAGCCTCGTTGGCCAAGAAGATCAAGCCGCTTTCGGGATAAATGTGCATGTCGTTGATCGGAGAGACTGGATTGACGGATACCAAGTTTTCGGTTGTGTGTCGGGACCAGATCTTGACTACATTTGAATCAGCTGTAGCCACCAGGCCTTCAGTCTGCCCGAATCCACTGGCTGCGATGGAGGTAGGCCACTCGATTTTTTTAATTGGAAGTCCATAGCCTTGATCTTTGATGGTATGGGGTGTAGCGGCTCGAAGGTCGTAAAGCAGGGTATGTCCCGTTGAGGTACCAACAGCCGTAGTCAGTCCATCTAGCCTGGATGCTAGTGCGGTGACGGAGATCGGTACGAAGCTTTCTAAGGGGTTAGAGTTAGGAAAGTTGCCAATGTTCATCGTCGGCCCTCCACCTAGAGATAAGCAAGGTAAGCACAGTCGACCAGCTCTCGATCTCGCTCGATGATCCCAGAATTCCACCGTGCCCTGACCACTTTCTGTCTCTGTCCCTAGACTTATGAGACCGTGAACAGGGTTGATGTCGATGGCGTTGATACCCAAAACTTCGTCTGCAAGCTGAAATGGGGCCAAAAACCGGCCTTGTTCCAAGTTTAAGCGCCATAACTCTGAGCCAGCGCCACCACAAATCGCATCGCAAGAGGGAAAATGGTATGCCAACGCCCGTCCATGTTTGGGAATCCGTACCCGATAGTGTGAAGCTGTTTGGGTGTGCAAGTCAAGGGTTCGATCGGTTTGCAGATGGATAGTCTTTGTCCAATCGGTGGAGAGAATCTTCAAAGACAAAAGATGGTTTTGGCAAATAATTTTAGCAGGCGTGTGACTGTGGACGGATTAAATGACTGATACATACGCAAAAGTCAATGTTTTCACTGTCGGTGACCCTATCGAATTTCATGGCCAACTCGTCGAGCTCGAAGACTTTCATACGTGGTTTATATGTCCCCGTAGCAATCAGATACCGACCATCAGAAGTTGATTTGATCTTGTTTGAAGCCTCAGGAAAGTCAAAATCCTATCAACACATATCTTAGTCAATCTCTAGCTACAGAAATCTTATCAAACTTTTCAAAAACTCGCCTGGATCAAACTTTTGCCCTCCGTGCCTGGCGCTACAGCCTTTCGCTTCTTTTTGGCCTTCTCTCTATGGGCACGTGTAAGCGTACTTCCGAGCCAGTCCGGCTGGGTGTGTCCAGGCGCAACACCACCATTGACGGTGTAGAGTTTCGTATGAGTTCCGCTGGCGTTAAATGCGGAGGGCATCGTGTGGAAGGAGTTGGGGATTCAAGTTGAGGGCCGCGCGCATTTCAACTTTTTTTTTCTTTTTTTCAAATTTGTGGATGTCTTGTCAGTGTGCAACTGTGGTTTGGTTTAAGCATATTGCGTATGCACCATCACTCACTTTCACAAGCCCTGATAAGGCTTGTCACAGTGTCTGTTACGTGCGTGACTCTCTTAAACATATGAATAGTGCTGTGACAGCTATGTGTCGTAGGCCTCTCTTTTTTTTACATACGAGTTTGTTGTGGCCAGATACCTAGCAGCCTGCCCAGCCCCCGCTCCCGACTCCTTTCACATCTTCGTCGTGGTTGGACCCCGAAAGCATAGGCTGAGCGTGTGCTACAACAGAGTTCACATAGCATGCGGCCCTCTGACTTTCCTTATCTGAATCTTAGTTTATGCATTCTTCATCCTACTATCCCCTCACTTCAACCCCTTTACCTACCCATCCACCTTACGCATCATTTTCCGCTTTGCCATACTAGGCCCTTTCATCACTGAGAAACATGAACGCACCTCACTGACCAGGTACGTACCTCCCACTTGAGCTCCAATCTGACAAGCCAGCTGGCTTGAAGTGCCCTCCTGTCTGTCGCGGTCGGAGGTTAAAATACCTTGAGAAGTCGGACTACCACTCCAAGGGCAAGAGCTCTGGGATACTTTTGTGGTTGGGGCAAGTCATCACTTCCCTGCCACCTGTGTAAGTCACCAAACTGCTCAACTCGGGGGCCGATACGTAGTGTCCAACTTGAAACGCGTTATAGGCATAGGTAATTCCCGCTTGAAGGATTTTATGCAGGTAGGTCACACTGATGCACAACTGTGTAAAAGTGCAAAACACGTTTTTTAGTACGCCATTAGCGCGATTTTAGTACCTTAGGCCCTACCTTCGCTGCATTTTCCACCTCCTGCGACCCCAAAATACACAAAGCCCATGATGTGACCAAGTTGATCACTCAGGCAAGCTTGCCTATGAAATATGAAATTGGCCACTTTGACTGTTGTAGCCACAACAGGAATTACCACAGTAGCATTCTGATCACCAATGTCAGAATCACGTTGTATAATTTTTTCATGACATATTTTACTAGCATTCCCATATTATATCATCACTGCTCAGCATGATTCCACATCCACCATCTTTGAACTCTATCCTCAACAGTCTACCCTCCCCTACGTCTCCTTCTACCCTCCAGCCCTTGTGCTTGTCCTACCACGGTACTGTGCCATTTGTTGGCCACATTGAGGGCACATAAAGAAACCGGGCACAGGCGGTTGTTGTCTACATGAAGCGTAGATGGGGGTGGTAGTGGCCATTTCAGCTGGGTCATGGAGTGTGGGCTTAAGAGAATGGATTCGAGATGTGTTGCAGAGATGTTAAGTGTTACTGTTTCATGGGTTTTGTTGTTATGTTTGATATTTCTCTTTTCTGTTTCTTACACTGTATGTGTTTTCTGTATGTTTCTTTCTTCACCTGGGTACAAACCTAACATGATGACACCCAGGAGTTCTCCAATGTTGTATATCTGTCAAGTCAGCCACAGAATCCAAATAGTCCTTTCTTCACTACTTTGGACTATTTGGATCCAACTTAAGATTGTGAAGATGAATTGCTCATTACATCTTCTCTGGCTGACTCACATTAAGCATTCTCAAGCCAGGGAATGGAAATGCCTTGCTGCAGAGGAGCAAGTTGAAGCCAAATGATGGCAGCATCAATGCTTGCAGTGGTTGATGTGGCCAGTTTGACAACTTGGGCACAACAATATCATGCGGCTGTGGAGTTTCAGCTTTTATGGTCACTGACTGTTTTGGTCAGTTTGGCAAGATTGTGATCTTGCGGTGATTGGTTCAAAAGAAGTTTTGTACCATTGTAGCGGGTTTTAGTGCGCTTTTTTTTTTTGGCGCTAACTGGATTTCTTAGACCTTTTTAGGCAGGTAGGTTGGCTGTGTAAGAGCAGTCAGGTGAGCTAAGTCTTGTTGATATGGGATTACAGGACAGAGACAACGTTACATAGCTTAACACTACAAGCATATGCCTATAGATGTAACTATATCACTTGTCTCCTCCGACCGGCCCATCCCGTCTTCATCCATCTTAGACGGGGTTTCCAACGGGCCGGACGCGAGTGAGAGAAGCGAGAGGTGAGAGACTTACCTGTCTGCTCTTACAGGTTTTGAGATCCAGTCTCTCGCTCGTCCGGCCCGTTAGGGAATCTTCCATCAATGAATGAATGAGGACGTAAGAGTCCGGTCGGGGGACGTGGAGATATAGGCTCGCTAAGTACAGGGAGATGCTAGTAGCCACACAGCATTGTCTCAGTCCTGTAACACCCTGTCTAACCCCATATCTCAACAGGCTGCAGCTCCGATCACTTACACTTTTTACACATTTGTGCATGAAGTGTCCAAAGTGATCATTCACGCCCGTCGTAGAAAAACCCTTTCTCCGATAAGTGAAATACGATCAGATACTGTCCCTTCCATAAGCAAAAAAATGAGCGACGTTGCCTATCTCAAGAACTTACTCGGTGTCCAGTCAGTCATAAGACTTGCAAACCACTTCTATCTATAGCATCAAAATCGTCAATGCTGACTGCAACTTTTTGCGATCCTTGGTAGCCCGGACTTCCCTCAGAAGGTCAGTCCATCAGTCCTCGAAGCGGACCCGAAGCCTTCCAACACATTGAGTTTTTTTGACCGTCAATCAAAACGATTCCTAATTCTCGCTTGCTATCATATCCTGTGAACATGATCAGGGAATAATGTTTCTGGACATTTTCCCGATCCTGAGGGGTGAGGCTATAGTCACATAATCATCCCCACCCTCAACTCTACTCTTATCAGGTCTAATTATTTGCCTTCAAAACTCTCTTGGATTTCAAAAAAAAAAAAAAAACCTAGATCCCGCGGCGTTTGAAACCTTGATCACACACTTAGTCCACCATCTCACCTCGGTGACGTTACTAACGATCCCAAGCAAAAAAATTGACGTCGTCGTTGGACTAGATGCCAGAGGATTCCTCTTGGGCCCGGTCATCGCCATGCGATTGAATTGTGGATTTGTACCAATTCGAAAGAAGGGAAAGTTACCGGGCAAGGTTATCAGTGCAGAGTATGTGAAAGAGTATGGCACGGTGTGTGACTTTTTAGAATTAATATCCTAGACCTTGGTTCGGATAAGACTGAAAGAGTTTGAGTTTGTATAGGACGTAGTTGAAATTCAGGCAGATTCTATCAAGCATGGTCAAACTGTTGTGGTCGTCGATGATCTGATAGCTACTGGTAAGCTCGAAATTATTCACTGTAAACCGAATGAGCTACTGTTGATTTAAAACGCACCTATTCCCAGGCGGGACGGTCAAAGCAGCCGAAGAGCTGGTGGAAAAATTGGGAGGTAAAGTGGTGGAGCACATCTTTGTGATTGAGGCCTCTTTCTTGAAAGGGTCTGAGCGACTTAATGCTCCAACCTATGCCATTATCAAAGAATGAGTTGGGCGTGATTACCGGCAATCGTGTTCAAGTGAAATTTGTAAGAAAATCTGAACAGTCTTGGAATAGGGTGGAAGGTGATATATCTGACAAGGGGCGTATATAAAGCACAAGTAAGTATATGTGGTCCTAGCTTGACTCTTTAACAAAGTTGACCTATTACAAGGTACAGTACTTAAGAAGAGAGATAAAAAAGATGGATAGAACTGTGAATGGTATTCTTAAGACTGATAACAACCAGACAACAGAAAGTTCAACCATCAAACTGCTGCATGTTTTGACAAAACACAAAAACATGAAAAGTAGATATAAGAAATCAGATAAGTAGTGAAGTAAGTTGTATGTATAATCTATTCTTCAAGTTGGAGAAAAGCTATCTATGTGTTTGTATTCTGGTTATACATAATTGTTTCTAACATTTCAACTAGTTGTGGCTATTGATAATTCTCAGACGGAGTAATGTGTATAAGTTAAATCATCAATGTGTTTCTTGTTATATCCCAAACTCTGAATCCCTTTCTGCTACGCTCCATTCTTACTTATAATTTGTCGATTGAAAATTGCCAGTTTGTAGTAAGTATGCCAAGAAGGTGGTACAGCATTGATCAAGAGATTTGATAGAAACAGCCATGACCTTAATCGGCCAACCATTCTTTTCCTTTAGCAGTCAGAGGATTGTTGTGTAGCTAGGGCTACGTAAAAACATGTGTCCAATAATTGTAGACTCATGTCTGAACTTGTCAACTTATTAACCGCGCGCGTCCTCCGCAGTATGAGACAGCTTAAGTTTCAAAGCACTCCAGACAATCAAGTACAGATCTAGACTCTCCCCTACATGCTCAGTCAGTTTCAAAATGAAAACCATGCTTGGTTAGAAGATAGACCTTGCCACCCAGCTCCGAGAGGCAGTGCCCTGGCATTTACTTTATGCACATCCAATCTACACCCCTCTTCGCAGGTCTAACCACAAAGACTGCTGGTCAATATTTCCGGCCGTGGTCCAAGCAAGTCAATATTGACTATATCCTTTCATCAACCTTGAAGTGAGCCGATCAGAGCCTTGAACAAATGTATGGACAACCTTTGTCACTTATTTGCTGCCCATGATTTCAAAGTAAAGATTTTTCTTTGAATGGAGAGTGTCGGTCCAGGTAATTGGGAAATCGAGATAGTATTTCTTGAACGATATGTGCAAGCGTGTGCTAACATGGCAGAATGGATACTACATAAGAAGAACATCGGATGAATTGGATTATTTGGCTTTGCTGTCTAGGGTAGTTGGGTTCGAGAGGTTCTCAGCAGCAACGGCCTTGATGATTTTACGAATGTCGGGAAGTTTTTGTGGTTGATCTCGGAGATAAAATAGTTTTGCTCGTCTAGGTTTTCGAATCATCATCCTGCCTTTCGAGCCCATGGTCTCCCCAGAGCGCTTGACTACGACAATGTTTTTGATCATTGGACTGAAGACGTTGAATTTGACTTCGATACCTACTCGCTCGATCAGACATCGCAATCTAAAGCTAGTCTCCATCCCTCGCCTCCTCACAGCCATCAGTACGCCTGTGAACATGTTGGTGGTTGTTCGGGATGAATTCGTGTAGGACTCGACTTGCACCACTGATAGTGGTCGGAGTGCGTTGGGATGGTTTTTTTGGAAAAGCGAGTGGAATTCGGTATTGACAGAGGTTGAGATGAGCTTCTTCTGGATCGTTTGCATTAGGCCTATAGTTGGATCTAATCTAGTAGCGTCGCTAGAGCTGGTCACGCAGTCAGAGAAGGGATAGGATTTGATTTGGAGGGTGTGCGTGTGTAGGGAGCTTGCTGAAATAGGTGAGTACATGCATCAGTGAATTTAAACCACATTTACTTGGAGTGGAGTCAGGGATGGAAACAAGGGCATAAACCTGGAGGATTTGCAGTAGCTGCGTCAGTTGTCCTTGTCGGTGAGCTAGAAAACCGACGGATAGGTGAGAGTGATGATCTTTTGCAGAAAGTGCGAAGGCATGGCCGCCAGAGTACGGAGTTCAAGGAAGCTTGAGTAAATACCGTGCTCGGTGGCATACTCGAGTTGTTGACTTTCTTCCAGGTGGTGACTTTTTATGATACACTTGGCTTGCCTGTCGTGGACCTGATCGGTTGTGAGTGGATTGGTCAATTCCTGAACCGAATTCATGACACTGTATGTGAAAGTGTGTCAACTGATGGTTTTGGTGTCCCCGAGCAGGTGACACTCCTATGACAGGATACCTGTAACAGCTGGGCTTGATCCGGAACATGTGCATTCTTACCGACGCTGCCTGATCGATCGTCGAGCCTCTCGAGCCAACATCGATCGACCAACTCTGCCCCATTCAACGACCTACCATGGCATCATCCTCAACCAACCTCATCAGGCCTTTCACCGAAGCTCATCGCGTACACGTGCAGGTCTGCTCCACTTCGTTTAGCATCGCTTGCTGGTCTTCCGGAGCCTACCGCAGTCTTGAAAGCTGAGTGCAATTTTTGTGGCGGAAATTCTAGCGGCTTTATCGGAAGGCATTGAAGCAATCCCTCGACTGGGTATATCTTCCGATCCACATCTTCGATCAACCATTATATCATCTCATTATCACCGTACTAAACTGTATTCCCGAATTACCAACGCCAGGTTGTCTTTCGAGATATCTGGAGACAGAAGGCCATCGAAATCCGGGTCAAGTTCGAACGGAACAGAGACGTCAGAGATCCACGTGCGGTTAGCAAGTTGCTACAAGAAGCCGAACTTGAGATCGCGAAGTGGGAGCATCCGGAACCTTATCGGCGTGAGATACCCTCTCTCGTGATCAACCGATATGATAACCTGACCTGATTCCTAGAATTGAATGTGTCACTGTCTGAACCCTTATGGCTGACTTGGCCATCACTCTCTTCTATTTCAAACAACGCCACACGCCCACAGCACCGACTGCCGCAGACGGTACCAAATGGGAACGTAATTTACCGGTGAGGATTTTGTCACTTTGTCCAATCATGCCAATCGAACTAAATTATACAACCGCATGTTCCCTGGCTTACGGTATCATATGCGTTCCTATTCTCAAGCCACCGATATTCTCCGACGCGGACCGACTGAAAGCCCGGGAGGCCTTCCTTGGACCCAGAGGACTGCCAGCATAATTTACCTCAATTACCCTCACTTGGTCTGCTGGCTTGTTCACCTATCTAACTCTTGACATGTATTGTCTCACTCAAAATATAAAAACAGTGAAACTCTTTTAGAATCTTCTGAACTTCACACCCGCCCGACACAACCGCTTAGCACATTTTCTTTCATATTTTAAACAAAGACATCATCGAGCTGCTTTGAACTTCGCTCGATGGAGCAGTCTAAGCTTCTCCGGTCACGGCGAGATGTCATGTTTGATATCCCCATTTTTGTGCGCTTCCTCTGCTATCAGACCAGGGAGAGCATGAAGGAGTATAAAATGGAGTTACATGATGCAAATGCTGAGTTTCGAGGAAACCGGAAAGAAACTAAATTTCCAGAGAGATCACCCAGACACACACTCATTTTACCATGATCAACTAAATGCAGAATGAGAAGTTGGGTGGCTTCCAAGGATGTGGGTACCTACCGTCTGGTAAGATCCCTTTTTACGCAGTCAACTTGAATACTTGAGTAGGCCCAAATTAGTTCAAAATTTTTTTGGCATGAGCTAGAGTTGAGACCCTTTGGGTTTTGTCAACCAACCAATCACAGAACACCAAACGCGGATCAATCATGTGGCTCTCTAAAGCAAAATCCACTTCTTGTGAGAGTTGGTAACCTAAAATGCCAACTTGAAGGGTATCTTTCTGCTACACAAACTCCTACCAACATTACTAGCAGGGCTCCTAAGACCTTCAGTTGAAAATTGCTTGAGAGACTTGTGGCCATCATACAACAAGTCCTTATACATCGAAATTGCGTATAGTAAACAGAAATGTATGAAATTCATCTATGTGTATCTTTTTTGGCCAAAGTAGGTGTAGGTAATTTTTGTAGGGTAACATAATAGAGGCAGGAGAATAGGAGCACCATTCAAAAAAAAAAAATAAGACCATGTTGTGTCAGTATCATTACCCAAATTTTAACAAAATTTCTGTTTTTCTGTGAGATGACATTAGAAGATTAGAAGATAAATCAAGGTTTTTTTGTGGGTTTTATACAATAAAAGATTTATAAGAAATTCTTGTGATATGGTCTTGAACGTAATTTTTTTTTATAGGGTGGAACCTCCGCTCTCGCCAAAATTAGGTCACAGCGCAGCAAATGAAGAGATTTTTTTTTCCCTTTAAGTATCATTTCTCGGATGATTTATAGTTTGATATAGCCTGAAGTACTCATTCTTCATAAAGTGCAATTCTTTCTTTTCTTTATTCAGGTGGCCTTGAAAGTCTGTTCTATTTTTTTTACCTCAAAGCTTTGTATTTGGAGAGTATAGACTTATTTCTGGAATAAAAGACGTTCAGCATCTATGTGTTCTACTTCTCAGAGTGCATAAGAAAATCTCTTACAAGAAATTTTCCAGGTGCTATTTAATTTCAAGTGCTTGAAGGCTTTGTAGAAAGCTTGACTACTATGGCTCAAGCTTGTGTCATAAGACATTGCACAGTCGTACTTGTATCTTTAACCCTTCATGAGTGCGAACTTTCCGTTTTACTTTTCACTTATATAAATCCTAAAGCTCTACAACTTTGAGGGGTTCTGAGTTGTGTTTCCCTTCCAATGGATCATCAAGCCCCATCACCAAGGACTGCATCAATACACTGTGCATATGTGAATTTATTATGGCCTGCAGGTGTTATCTGTCTAGATTTACAATAGGGAAAAAGAATGTACATTGTTCAATACATGAGCTGGTTACTCACTTTGCTGCCATTGGACCAAAACCAGACAGCCCTTCTGGTGAAATGGTTTTGAATGGTCTGAACTTAGGCTTGTGGTTCTTTTTTAATTGGTGTCTTTGATTACCAGCTGTGAGGTAACTGTGATCAGGATTTTTTTTAATTTTATTATCTTGTCACTCGTTCATAATCTCATTGAAGTCTTAATTCAGTCTTGGCTCATGTCATCTGTCTCCTTCAATAATCTTCCTTTTATCCTATGGTAGAAATCCTCCAGATCTTTGGGATCTCAGTCCACCCTCTTTTCTCTCTTGCAACAAAGCAGCCTTTTTTTTTTGCTCTTCCCTTGAGAATGCTTCATCTCGTAACCACAGCAATTTGTTATGATACTTATGTGGTTCACTAGTTAATCCTTTTCTTAAGCCTAGTCTTGAGTATCAACATCATTTACTTTTAGCTTTGCATTCGCATCCTTGCATAGAACTCCTTGTCAATTGACCATCTATACTTGGTTCATCAATCTTCTAGGGTTTTCTTCTGACTAGTGATTCATCATTGACTTGTGACAATTTCTTTCACTTATCTACTTATTATATCTTTTTGTTTGAGATCTTATTAGGCTTCTTGATTTGCTGGCTATCTGACCGTTCTCGTCATTGGTTGTTGCTGTTGTGCTATGGTTATCCTCTGATTGCTTTGAACGTTCCATAGCCAATTCAAAAAGACCCAATAGGACTGCTTTTCCAAACTCAAATGGATTTCTTTGAGGTTGTAAAACAAGTCTGATTTAAAAATGGAAGAGATCATCTGGTTGTGACCTGAGCGGTTGGAATTCTGTGTAATTCATTTACTTTCCTGTCACACCATGAAATGTGTACACAGGAACCTTGTGTATCTCATAACTCTAAACCTAATCTGTTTACTCCCAAATATACTGATAGGCGCCTCACACCTTAAAGAAATCTCCTTCATCAGTCATTTTTATCTATTGATTGATCAGGTGAGATTTTCCTCAAGGCATGAAGTTGAAGCAGAATTTGTGATGCTTAACCATCACTTCCTGCTGTCTGTCATGATCTTGGATCTTAGAATCCCTTTTGAGGAAAATTCAAAATCCAAATTCCAAAAACGACCTCATGGTATCCTTGGTATGGATTTTGAGAGACCTTCTCAACTTGAAATATCAGGCTTTGAGTCTAACAGACCCAGACCAGAGGTGTCCTTCCCCAGAAACTCCATGTAGTTATTTTTGGATTTCAGTAAGAGAAATTTTTAGAAGTTGTTGAAAAACCCAAGGGCACTATGTTATTTCATGTGGGACCAAAATACATCTTGTTCTATCAAACGGTCTGGCCAAAGGATTTTATTCTCACTTTTTTATAAGTGACCTGATATACCTTTACATTGAGAGCAAGCACATGACTCTTGGTGCCCATTCTGTTGTTGTATTATGTGTATTGGGCATATCCATCTATTTCATGTGTTTATGAAGTGCAGTCTGTGTTTACTATGTTTCATGTTTGTGTGTGTACTTGTTTCAGTTTTTGCTCCTTTGTGTTCTGAACCTAGCTCAAGATCATCTGATCTGGTATCTCTTTAATTCTCTCTTGAACTTAGAAGATTCCTCACCTATCTTTTGAAGATTTGTCTTTCACAACATCACTTCTAGTATAGTTAAAGTTGGCCCACAGTTTGGTCCTTTCTCAAATCTCAGGGGTCTTTCTTTGAAGAGCAGTATTTTCCTGGGTGTGCCGCAGCCAGACCTGAAGTTTGGTCCAAGAATAAGCCCGGGGTATTTTCGGGGGACCGAGGTCGGGGCACATGCTGAAACTCAACTGCAAAATGCCATAGAGTTACCTTTCACCCTGCACAGCCGCAGCTTTGTGAAACCCCCTGGAGTACTTTTTCACAAAAAAAGCCCCTGCTTGCCTTCCCTTCCCTTACCGCCTCGGTCAATCTGCACATTCCAGAAAATCTGTCACACCCGCCTTCGGCATCCACTGACTCGCCATGGACGCCTCTCGGTTTAACTCGCAAGACTCGGCTCAGCTTAATCAACTTATCGAACAGAAACAGATGAAAGACTTTCTCAAGCTCTACTCCGGCCTTGTCGAGCGGTGTTTCATGACGTGTTGCAATGACTTTACTTCTCGCGCCCTGTCGACCAAAGAGGTTGATTCTCTTTTTTTGCTCTCTTACAAGCCACTGGGAACGACACTGACTCAATATACAATTTTTCTACCAGGAAACTTGCGTGAACAATTGTACCGACAAATTCCTCAAGCATTCTGAACGAGTCGGCGCCCGATTTTCGGAGCATAATGCGGAAATGATGCAGAAACAATCACAACAGAAATGAGGTAAATTCACCCTGATGAATTCCCAAGGCCAATCGAATGCAAAGGTAGTACTGAAAACTGGCGGTCCGAGTGATTTTGGGGCGACTGTTCGGATCCGATGCGAGTCTCGAGACAGGCAAATAAGCCCACCTTCCTGATGTTCTGTACTTAAATGATAGTGGACCCACCCTACTTTACCCCGACTTGCATAATTAGTGACAAAAATAACGAGTGCTTACACCCCAAAATAACCATGAGTCTCATCAGGATGTGTGGCTTTTTTAGGCACGTCAAAATTCTTGTCTGCAACCCAGTGGTGATCTCGTAGTCTCACAACTTAATAATCCCCTTAAAAAATGCTACACTGTCCAATCAGCACACACTAGGCTTTCATACCTGAGAGCCAACAGGCGGATAAGATTCAACTCTACACAGTGGATGCCTTGGATCTAAAGATCTACAGTGAGCCTTGGACATAAAACACTCAATGTTCCTTTCATTGGTCATTGATATTTTTCTTATCTCATGTCCAAAGACTGTTGAGCTGCAGTCATACTCACAAACACTCTCTTGAGGGCCAGCCATCAAAACAAAAAGACAAGACAGATAAGAGGGAACACAATTGAAGGATGAAGAAGAAGCTGTGGTTGTGACCTTGGGTATAATAAAGGAATACAACATACCAAGGACTAAAGTGGGTCATAAGTATAATTACTGTTCAAAACCTATAACTTGACCAAAATGGAACAAAAAACAAATTGCCTCCTGATGTGTTCCCTTGCCTCACTGCCATTGGAGTAGCCTCATCATCCAATTGGGTACTCTTGGTGGCAACATCCAAGGTTCAAGCCAAGATAGGCCAGTTGCTTTGAGTGTATACCTTGAATGGTAGCATTCAAGGCAAACATATTGACAGTGCCTGGCATACCCACTCACCGCCAGCAAAAATTACTCGGACAAGGCTGTCCGAGGTGTTCTCGGACAGTGAAGTCCGAGTTGATCTCGGACCGTGGTTGACCGAGATTTTCTCATCTCGGTCAGCGGTAGTCCGAGCACACCGAGATGAGAAAATCTCGGTCAACCGCGGTCCGAGATCAACTCGGACTTCACTGTCCGAGAACACCTCGGACAGCCTTGTCCGAGTAATTTTTGCTGGCGGTGACTCTTTCTCCAAGATAGATGCACAACTTCTCTGTAGCCTCTGTGGAAGTACAGTGATGGACATAGAAGTATAACCATATCATATCAAGATGCTTATATTTGAACAGCTGTCCCAACTTAACTTCTGACTTTTGCATATGGCAGACTTTCTCTCACTGCTAACATTTACTGGTTTCCCTATAGGGAAACTGAATCTCTGAAGATGTGGATCAGTGCTGAGTAAAGTCTTCAGTTGTAATTTTTTTTGCATGGTTTTACAAATTTGAGTTTTGATTCATAGTCCTTCTTTTGAATACAGGGATTAGGTTAGAGTTTAAGTTTATGATCCAGTTGCCCTATAGGGAAAGGAGTAAATTTTTACAGTGTCTCACTGTTCCTATCTGGAAAGCCCCCAATGTTGAGGGCTCTGGAGAGTACAAAGTTATGAGACAGTCATGATTCTGGAGCACAACCAAGACACACCATGATGACAGGGGGAGTTAAGGTGTGGAGGGGTTGAACAGATGAGATGAGGGATGAGAGAAAAATCCATCATTCATTATGCTCCAGTTACACAAAGAAAGGAAACAAATGAGATGTCACAGGAACATGTCACACACATGTTGAAAGCACACACAGATAAATCACACATGGAAGCTGTAGCTTGACACAAACACCACCAGCAAAAATTACTCGGACAAGGCTGTCCGAGTAATTTTTGCTGGCAGTGAAAGGGGTGCCTTTTTACCCTCAAAGGCCCCTGATGCTAAGTGCTTTTTCAATGGGCACTAAGTCTTTCTCTACATCAAAAATAGCTGGGAAAGAGTAAGTTGTGCCTTCATTTATGACCAATTTTACCAGAGAGTTCCATCATTCTCTGCTAGCTTCTCTCATTACCCCATAAGCCTTATTGTGCCACAATGTCTCTTTACAGCTTACTATTTCTGTTTGTTCCCTTTCAAGAGGTTTTGGTTAATTTGAATCAAATGCAGACTTTTTTGTCACTCTCTCACAATTGTTCTCCCTAACTGTCTTCATTCTTACTCATAGGTCAGTATTCATGGTTGAAGAGTTGCTCAACCCTATATTGGATTATTTTCTATCAGCTACTTAGTGGCTTTGTATTGCTTTTCCTTATGCTTAACATAGTTGGGAAAGTATTATTGTTTCTTTTTGTTTGCTTTCAAAAGCCTTTGGCTAAGTTGAATCACACTCATACTTTAGGTTAGCAAGGGTTTTAAAATCCAGGGATAAAGAGTTGCTCAATCTCATATTAGATCATTTTTTATATGAGGTCACACACCTCCTTTAAAATCTGTGAAAGTTTTCATCCTCTCCTATCTGCATTTTAGGACAGGGTGGTGAAGCTATTGAAATGTATTTGAAAGATTGAAGAATCCTGTTAATCTTTGAATACAGTTTTATATCCCACAGAATTCACAAACTTAAGAGAAGACCAATTGGAATTCCATCAAGAGCTCAGATGTCCCCTCTTGTTTCTGTTTATCACCAGTCAGTCTGAGTGTGTTGTACTAACACTGATAATTTGCTGATAATTTGTTGAGGCCTTCTTAAAGCCTAACCAATGTGGTGCACCAAAATGGAAAAAATATTATAGTAGTGAAGATACTGAGGGTTTAACACACATATAGGGGGTGGGACATCATGCCATAGTAATAGCTGTCAAGGCCTTCAGGATTATGTAGCATCATACAACATTGTGAGCATTTTTATTTTATATGGGAATAAGTTTTCATACTTGAAAGAGGGAATAAGCCTGTGTGCTTGAATTGGAATAAGTACACTGTACTTGATATGGCATGCTGGATTAAGTATATTCATGTATATACTTGAGAATGGGATTAAGCAGTTAAGCTTGAGAAAAAGGGAATACACTAAAAGCTTGATCATGTTTCATCCTGATCATTCCAGGATCAAGCCTATAGTGTGAGGGCTCAAGCTGAACATATCAGTATTTATACAATAGGGAATAAGTTGAGATGTGAGTTGATATTTCTTTTTGTATATATGTCTTTCTTCAATCACTTGCTTTGGATTCTGTCCCCATTGGAAAGAATCTGTAAGTGATTTCACTAAAAGTTAATTAATTTCTATATTTACTTTTATTTCACTACTGACTTGTTTCCTATGTAGTAATTGTGGTTTTTATCTTTTATCTAACCTCCTCTACTTATTCAATCCCTGATGCATGTGCACAGGTGGGCCTTTTTCTCTGGCTTTTCATAGCCTCATCTAGCTAGTTTGTCAGCCCTGAGGATTGCATAACAGTCCCACAGACTGAAAACCAGACATCTACATGTATAGTGACCAGGAGAGATAGATGCAATACATAGCATAACATATATATTATATGTGTAGAACCATAGTGTAACATACATATTACATATGTAATAGGTAATGTACACATGTAGAAACATAGTGTAACATAGGTATTACATATGTACCAAGTAATGTACTATATGTACTACATATGTAATGAGTAATGTAACAATTAAACCACAGCTCAGGCTCAGTTTCAAGAGTCATCAGCATAGTATACTTATGACAGGAGCCAATCAGCAGGCCCTGCCATTAGAGTAACAAAACCACAGACTGGCCCACATGACCAGGTAATAGCATGAGCTGGAACCACAAGCCAGCCCATATCCTAAGAGTGAGGAGGAGGAAACCTGAAAGGTATATAAACCCTCCTTTCCTGCTCAGCAGTGAGCTTCTCTCCTCACCTTCACTGCCAAGAAAATTGCATTGCATAGAGGCATGCTATGTCACATAGCAGGCCAAGATGCGATGCAATAGGTCTATTTTCCAAGGTAGGGACCTTGAAAAATGGTCCATAGTATCACATGAAGACATGCTATGTTACATAGCAAGCTTCCATGCGATGAAAAAATGTTGGCAGTGAGCTTTTACCACTCACTCCAAATTGGAAACCATAGCACAAATTTGAGGATCAATTATATATAAAAGTCTCTGCTCAATATTGCAAGGTTCCCTAGGAGTAACCAAAAGAAAGGTCTTTCCATTAAAATCCCTCTCTGAGACAAGGTCTGGTAGACCTTCCCCCTCTAGGACTCTTGATTGTGAGGAAATCACCCAAGAGTAGAGGAAAAGATAACCAATACAGGA
>MU167217.1:638863-652508 GCA_015951145.1 Cronartium quercuum f. sp. fusiforme G11
TTTTTTTTTTTTTTTTTTTTTTTTTTTTTTTTTTTTTTTTTTTTTTTTTTTTTTTTTTTTTTTTTATTGATGTTGATGTTGATATATATATATATAAATTTTGAGACACCAAGAATTAAAATACTACTGATACATAAATGTTTTAGCTTCAATCAAATGTCTATACTCGTATCAGGGTTGGTTTGAGGAAATGGTTAAAGAGAAAGATAAAGAAGAAGAAGACTTTAAGACCATGACCTCATCGAACAAGATTATCAACAGAGAAACTAGGTACAAGTATGTATGACGTCAGACGGGAAAATGCTTATAGTCCTCTACCTCATCAATGGTGGTCAAACTCTGTAGCCAGTAGTGCACTGTACGCCTCTTTATTCTGAACCCAGGGCAATGTACTTAATCAGATACTCTACTGATACCCAATGTGTGACAATCTGCCGCTTATAACTAGCACGGGCTTCAGGCTCGTGGAAGTGGATGGGGTAATTGACAGAGTCTAGTAAGTAGCATATCAGGCAAACAGTAGGACATTCTCTCAACTTTGCAACTTAATCTACAGATCACTTTCCTCACTATGTCACCCACCTCAATCAATCCAACAATCACAAGCACATGTTACAATCCCATCCACTGAATAAAACTAACAAGACACCTGGATCCAATAGAAAAAAAAAAAAAAAAAAACAGTCATGCTTCTAATGCTCCGGTCCACTTGCTGCCCTGAAACACACAAGGACCTCAAGCAAGCTTCGATGAAGAAGCTTTCTTTTTCTTTGTTTTCAGTTTTGCCAAGCCCCCACCAGCAGGTGGCACAGATACCTGCTTTACTACAGTCGACTGCTCCGTGTTCTTTTGTTTGGCAATCTTAGCCTGAAGCTGGTGCTGATAAGTTATAGAACTCGACTTGCTCGGCCCGCTCGGCCCATTCATCCGGTCCGGTTCGACTTTCAGCGCCTTCTGTCGATCTGAGAGTTTGACCCGTTTCACATCATACATATCCTAAACATATACCCACATTAGCCTCTACCGCGCGAAGGTCAGTGAACAGGATCTTACTCACATCAAGGTCTGCGTGACAACTGAGACCAGTGAGGGTTGGAAGCTGCCTCCGAAGTGGATCATTGATCTTCATCTTCGGCAAGGTCAGTCGAACTGGACTGCTATCCAAGTTCAACCTGTTACTTTCTTCATTTACTTCTTGCTCCTCAGCTAGCTCTTCTCCTCGTTCCTTTTGCTTTTGTTGCATGTTAGGTGAAGAAATAATCAGATACTTGAACTAACAATGGCCTAGCGGGCCATATTATTGATGTTTTGATGGGTGGACTTCTTACCTCCCGTGCCAATTTCACGGCCAATGCCCGGGTCTCTTGGATGGAAACTGGTTTTACGGCCTGCTTGTCGTCATCATCCTCCTCTTCCTCAGAAAAATCACTGTCCTTCATATCTTCCTCAGTTGGCTGCAGACATGCCAGATCTTCAGGATCCGCCCACTGAGTTGTGCTTTCCTCATAGGACCTAAAGAAAGATTCGTGCTTCGAGCCTATAATCTTCATGTCAGCGGCAAACTGAGATAGTCTATCTCTCTCGAACCCAGAAAGAAGATGAAGCAGAGTGAATGATGGCATACCCAGTTGATGAATCTTATGCTTCTTATTCTTACGCATTTGCTCCTGCTGCGCACGTTGGCGAGCCTTAACGAGCTCAGCCTCCTCCTCATCTTCCGAGTCAGAGTCCGAGATCCCGCCATGTTTCCCAGCCTGCTTCTTCCTCATCCGACCCGCCACTACCTTCGCGATCTCTGCTTCGCGCCTTGCCTCAGTCTCGCGCTCGTGCGCTTTTGCGAGCTCCTCCACTGCCAGCTCGCCTTCGAGCTTTTCCGCTTCATCTCGCTCGTCCGCCCCATCATCAACTAGGCCTTCGATGAGTGATCGCGCCGCGTCCGAGTCTGATTCATCCTCATCATCCGAAGCTCCCCCATGACCACGCATAAGCATGCCTTCGTCCTCATCCGACTCATCTGCCTGGTCCGCCACAAACAACCTCCGATCAAGCCCGGGTTTCTTCTTCTCAATCGCCTCTGCTCCATTCTGCATCATCAACGTGAACACATTCTTCGGCTTGACAGTTTCTGCATCCTCCTCCTCCTCTTCTTCTTCTTCTTCTATTGATAGCCTTTGACCAACTGTTGGCGACTTTGGTCCGCATGGAGTGCCATCAGGTCGTTCAACCGGCTCCTTCCGCAGTGCAAACGGCGTCCTGGAGATCCAGTCCTGCGACAGCAGGGGCGAGTCCGGTGGGAAGAGTGCGGGCTTGTTCTGAGTCAACAATCTATGACAAAAAAAAAAAAAAAACACGGTCACGTCAACATACCGTCTTTTGAGAACTACAACAAATGAACAAACTGACCCTCTATGGTTGACATATTGTATCGGCTCTTCTTCTTCTTCGTGCTGCTGGTCCTGGCCTGCGAGCATCATCGCCACCAGGTCCCGTTCCCTTTCCTCGGGCAAGACATTTACGGCTGGAAGTACGCATGTGCCGCCCATGAAGCTCTCGTCGGAAGTGGAAGAGTTTCGCGGCTTGAGGAGAAGGGGCGGGGGCGGATGAGTGAGAATGTCATCGCCGTCGTCGAAGAGCTGGCTAAAAGGCTCTTTGCTGGTCGAGGGGTCAAGGTCCGGTAGAGAGCTACCTTCGACTGCGGTCAAAGGACCAAATCCTGGTAGAGGACTGCCTTCAGGTGCAGCTGTGGAAGGTTGGAAGCCAGATAGAGGGCTGGTTTCGCCTGTAGCAGCACATGGGCCAAAGCCAGGCAGAGGACTGTCCGGAGCTGTGGGACTGCGTTGGAGTGAAGTGGTCGAAGGCCCAAAGCCAGGTATACCCTCGTCATCTTCAGCCACGGCCGCCTTCAGAGCTTCTTGTTCGTCCTCGGGTTCGGGAGACTCGACCACGCGCAAGACTTTTCTACGGACCGGTACATCGGGATCTGCAGGAACAGAATCATTCTCGTCTTCTCCCCCTTGTTCTCGTTCCTGTTCTTTTTCCTCCTCCTGTTCCTCTTCCTCCTCCTCCTCCTCTTGGTCCTCAACAGATCCGAGCTCACTACCACTTCCAATCCAATCCTGATCTTCTTCTTCCTCCTGTTCATCTTCTGCTTCATCTTCAAGTTCCTTAGACTTTAAAATCCCTTTGATATCAAGCGCCATAACAGTCGGATTTGCTTTTGGCTTATCTACTAGCCCAAACTCGCGCTGCTTTCGCATCCGTTCCCGTGCTGATTCCACTTCGCACTTCTGCCGAAGCTCAGCCATGACGCGTTCGTTGGCGGTCGGCTGATGAGCACTAACAGACGAAGCGACTTTGGCGCTCGAGCGAGTTACGACTGGCTTCGCATTGGAACGCGTCCGAACTGACAAGCGGGAGGAGGCGGGTAGGTCGACGATCTCGAGATCCGAGTCAGAGTCTGAAGGCTCTTCGATCGCTTTCGCTTTCCCTTTCACCCAAGCTTGCTTACGGGCAGCCAAACTTTGTACAGGTACAGGTTCTGGAATTGTTTTCTTGAGAATGTCTGAAACCTCTGGTAGATCCTCGTCATCATTATCAGCAGGCTCTGATAAGCCTGTTCCAGGTTCGTCAATCGATTCCCCACTTGAAGTTGGCAGCCGTTGAAGCGGGAGGAAGTCAACGCCGATGGAGCTTGATGAACGCTCAGCTGCTAGTGAGAGGCCACGACCAGTTTGGTGGGTACCTTGTGACCTGTTTGGGTATAGGAAGCACATGAGTCAAACAGGATAAAAAACAAGTGGGGGGAATAGATAGGCACTGACTTTGGAATCGATTTAGAATTCGATTGGGCTAACTTGGCGAGCATGGCATCTAGGGAAGTCGTAGGCTGCTTGCAAGTGCCAACCAATTTAACGTCTTTCTCTGCAAGCGCCGCACGTTGAACAAAGTATGAGTGAAAGTTGTTAATTAAAAGTAAAGGCAAAGGAGAAAAGAACCTCGAGTGAGCGCGGCTAGATGACGGTCGATAGATTCTTTTTCGCGCTTGTTGAGACTCTGTGAAGAGGGAAAAAGTCTCAGTAAAATCCTTGAATCGTGCGATCGATGTGTGAGGGAAGATGTACCTTGATTTTCTTGGACTTGGGCTTCTTTGACGCACGGATGGTCTCTTCCGACCCACTTTCACTTGCCGCCCTCTTCTTCTCCCGCGTCTCAGTTGCAGTCGACTCAGACTCAGGCTTAGGGTCGCGTGGTCGGTCGATCTCGTCGAAAGTGATATCTGGCAAAGAGTCGTCATCAGACTCGCCATTAGCTTCTGGTTGATGGTGCTTGACCGGGTCCGGTTGCAGACCATCCACCTCTTCCTCGTCCGATTCAACAACCCTGAGCCGCTTCCGCCCCTCTTGTGGCGGAGGCAGTGACATCATCTCACAGGGCGTGGAAGGTCCGTTGGTAGAGGGTGAACCTGCCGGGGCAGATTTAGTAAGTGAGCCAGGACCTTCAGGCTGAGAAGAAGTTGGCCCAAGGGAACGGAATCCATCTTGAGAGAAGGCGAGTGGCATATTAAGTAACTCGTCATCGGCCAACCGGTCAATCTCGGCTAGTTGTTCTTGGATGCTTTTGCGGTTCAAGAAAGGGGTGATGGGAGGTGGTGAGGCGCAAGGACTGGGTGGGTTCGGGTTCGAGACGGGGATGGGACGGGGTAGGCCGTAGACATTCTTGGGTCTGGTTGGTGGTTTGCAGAGAGATGAGTCAGTGGAAGACATGGTGGTGTGAGGTTTGAGATATCGAGGTCGTTGACTCTGTGGTCTGAAGGGGAACCCGTGTTAAAGTTTCAAACGATGCGCGCGGCGACGCGACGGAAGAAAGTTTCACAGAGCCAGACATAGCTAATTATTAAGATACATAACTACTGAATGGCAATGCTCAGTTTGATTTTATAAATACTCACCCTCTAACCTGGGCCAGCTCTCGTGAAGCCTGATCGTGAGAGAGTGAATAAGGCGTATTGGTACGTATGTTCTTCAGATATCCTTTCATAGGCTCAGCTAAAGAGGGTGAGCAAAGAGAAATGGCTGCATGCCACATTCGATGAGGCTGTCTCGAAAATTATAACAAACCTGACAAGACATCATAGAAAAAAAAAAAAACGCTATGTACAACCAAATCGGTATACAACGAAAGCCTTTCACCGTGTCCATTGGCGAAATATTTGGGGAAAGAACAAGTGGAGTTCCTTTTGTTTCACAAAAGAATTTATACCCCCTTCATGACGTCAAATGGATTTGTGTGTTTGGGGGGAAGTACAGTGTTTCTTACTGAGCGTCCGACAAGTTGCATCTCCCTTTTTTCTTGGAAGCTGTGTGGCATAAAGGCATTTTCTGAGGGAGGTACAAGGTAAAAGCACATACGAAGAGTTCAAATCCAGCTGTTTGACATACCAGGACGGACATTTGACATCACCACTTGCTGCCCAGAAGAATATGGCCGTCTGAGTGATTCGGATTGCGGTTTACTGGTTCAATGGTCCAACAGATAACGGACGCGGAGGAAATGATACAAATCATGAAAGATACGCCACTGAAGGGCGAGCTCGTCTCGCCCAGAGGGACCTACTTAGTTTGCCATTGAAGCTGTTTTTACACGAAAATTGAAACAGTGCGCTGCCGCACATGGTCACCATAAAAAATTGGACTTGATGATATTGCAGGAGGAACTTATTATGTTGTCACAAGGTTCACTGAATTTCGGATGGTGCGTTTGCTTTTCAAGAAGAGCAGCTCTCTGAGGTGAGCCAGTGTGAGCCTCCCATTTAAAAAAACCGAAGCGGAGGCAAGAGCTGAGAGCTCCTCGAAAGGGATACTCATGGTGATGGAAGCGTTCTGACGTCTATATAAGATATTCGAATTCCAGAAGCTCATACCACCTACCTACCCACCTCCACTCAAATTCCACATAAGCTAAATATCTAAGAAACACCTCACGAATTCACCTCAAGCTCAACAACCCACATCAACTTTTATTTAAAAAAAAAAAAAAATCTACCAACTCAACTCTACACTTTTTACCACCCCAAACCTATCGTAAAAAACTTTTAAATCCATCCCACCTCGAACCCAACTTACCGACCTTGAACTTAAAAACTCGCCTTACTTTTCACACCCTTCAACAATGACCCCACCTACTATCAGCGCGGTTAGGTTACGTAAAGACTCTATTCTCCCTTCCTCGTCCCCAGGCACCAGTGATGATACCAGCCAAACGACTACCATCGAGCAAAACACCAAGATTTCTGACTATCAGGTGGTAAGAATGCTTGGAAGTGGTGGTTATGGCGAGGTCTGGTTGGCCAAAAATCGTGAAACATCCAAAGTTTGCGCGGTGAAGGTCATTGATAAGAAAAAAGTTTTTGAATCACCAGCTCTGACATTGGTAGGAAGGGAAGCAAAGGTGATGAAGAAACTCGGACGTGTGCCGTTCGTACTTCCACTTATCGAATCCTTCTCCAATTCCAAATTTGCTTTCATGGTACTCGAACTTGCGGAGATGGGCTGTCTCGAGAGCCTGATGGAAAGGGTCGGGCCCATGTCACAAGCTCGTTCTGGTTTTTATCTCATTCAGATTGCCGCTGGACTTGATTCACTTCATAGAAAACACGTAATTCACCGTGATCTTAAGCCAGGTAACGTGCTCTTGACTGCTTGTGGCGATGTCAAGCTAGCAGATTTTGGTTTATCTAAAGATCTTGGTGATCGGAATGAACGTACTCGGACGATCTGCGGCACCTGGGCTTATACGGCTCCAGAGGTTCTCCGCGCTGATGGTTATAACTTCGCTGTTGATTGGTACTCCCTAGGAATCTTGGTTCATCAACTTCACACCGGAAACCTGCCTTTTCCACCTCGCCGTCCGCAAGACACTGACGTAGAACTTTTCAACATCATACTAGATGGGCGGCTGGTATTTGATCAGACCATCGATTCGAAAGTACGACAGTGCATTATGTGCCTCACCAGCATGGCTCCTAGCGCAAGACCTTCAAGCACTCGCAAGCTGGTCCAAGATCCTTGGGTTCATTGTCTTCCTTGGAAGGATATCTTGCTCAAGCAAATAGACGCACCGTATATGTTCGACGAGAAGACAATCAAGAAAATTTTCAAAATCAACCCTGAAGACGATGTCTCCCCGAGATTTGCAAGTGATGATGTCGATAATGAAGATTTCGCTAACGCTTTTGACGGCTTTTAGCTCTTGAACAGAGGGTTTCTGATTTAATTTTGACACATATTTTATTCATCATGTATTTACATACTTTGGCTCACTTCACCCGAATTATCAATCTCATTTTGTTCGTACCAGTTCTGTTCCTATGAGAGCTTTTGCAAATACAACTCCAATGGCTCATTGGAGCATGAACACTTTTAATTATACATCTGCATTGGTATGAATAACCTGTACATGTTTGAGACCTCTTGATCTTCGAGAAACACATCTACTCCTTGACACTCCACTTTTTACTTGGAGGTTGTATTATAACTCCCAAACAAAACAGAAAGATATATCTGTAGGGAATGGTATGTTGTGTACCTCAATTTTCCTCTTTTATTTTCCCTCTATAACTTGCTTTAAATTCCAAAATTGCACTTCAAACATTTCTATTAAGAATTTATCATCCTTTATGATACCTACCGAGTAGCATGAATCTGACTCAAATCACTTCCACATATATCTGCTTGTGCATAGCCTATGGTACAACCGCCTTCAGACTTGAATCCCTGGAACTGGTGTTTGAGTCAGCCTATCAGTTCTGGCTCCATATTTTGACCTCAGGTTTGCCAAATGCTTGAATTAGACTCCAATTAAAGTACTTGTCTTGTAGGTTAGCGCCAAGAAAATTTACTTATTATTGTCAAATGACCTTTATGAAGAATTAGATAACTCCAATACATAATCTGTCAAAAACATCTTCCAAGAAAACAAAATCAATGTGTTTATCAATCATGTTCACTACAATCATGATTGTGGAATATGGTTTCATCTGCTCACTTGTCAAACACTCTTCGAAGTTCTCGCCAGATTATTTCAGGAAAGGAACTAATAATCTATTTTTTTTTCTTTTCTTTTTCCTCTATATCCTGCCTTGTTAATCCGAAAATTTTGAATAACCAGAGTTACTTTCAATGTTCCAAAGTTCTTTGAAAGAAACCACTCCAAGACTGAGTTCAGGTAAGATTTCATCCCTTTTTTTTCTTTTTAAGCCATGTGTACGATGAGAGAATGATAATCACATATAGAAATCTACCTTTTTCACTCCTCAAGACAGTCCACTCACAATCAGTGAAATCATTCTGTCTTTCTTCAAAGTGCTTATATATGTGTTATTCCCATGTATGGTCTTTCTTAGTTATGCGATATGATGGAGGTCATCATAATAAGCGCAGGCTGAGATAGCTTTTACATACTCCCAAGCACATAAAAAACTTTGAATTTTGGAGACTATTTGTCAGCTCAAACTTGTGGAATCTTTGTGTTTATACATATTCATCCTTTTCCTGATGCTGTAGACTACCGACTTGGGAGGTTGGTATGTGGTGACAGGTTTTGATTAGGATTACAGCTCAAGATAAAATTGGCTCTTGCCGGGATAAATGCTTTATCAAAAACACAATAAAAGGTCTCAAGTTTCACAAGCCTCAAGAGGCTCACAACTTCATTTAGGTCAAACAGGTCCAAATCAAGCACTTCCAGCATGGTTTCATCGGATCAAAAGATCCAGGAAGACCTCGGCTAGGAAGCCTCAGATAAACAGCGTCCGAGGCTTCGATCCGAGCCTTTGTTTGACTGTAAAGAAAGACTGGAATGAAAATCTCAGATGCCTCTGATCCGGGCTTTTCTATTTGGGGAGTCCTCTGAATTTTTGGTCTGAGGCAAACTTGGTAGTAGTGAAGAGATTTAAAAGGATCAAGCTTCTTTTGTGTCCTCACTGCCAACCAATTTATTTTAGATACAAACCATTAGAAAACTTTGGCCATCTGGTTGGAAAAGAGTTTTCAATCCCAAGGTTTTATATGTAAGTACTTATACACAGTCTTTATGTAGTCGTGATTAAGTACATAGTTCTTTCCCAATCTACCGAGGTCCAAGCTCAACACCCACCCCGATACCACTCACTCACTCACTTATCTCGCTTAGAACCATCCACACCAGCCTAGGATGGCCACCGCCCCCTCGAGTGACCTTCACTCCCATCCCCAGAGCAATCACCAACATAACCCACTCTACGCCAAACCCACCTTCCGGCGTACAAACTACCCAATCTCCCTCTCCTCTGCTACCACCCGCCCCTCGGCGCTCAACTATGGCGGCGCGGCTCATCCCTACCCGCTACCCGCTACCATCTTGACCCGAGCCGACCTGCGCGAGTCTGTCGAGACATTCGCAAACATGCTCGCAGCCGCCAAGGCTTACCGCTCAGCCCTCATGGCTCTCTCTTCTGCCACCTCAGCATTTGCCAAGTCCCTTGAGGATTGTGCCCGACTCAAGGGAGCTCAGGCGCCCCCGAGCTTTGTACAACCTCACCCTGACGGTCTTGGTCCCACTAGCACGGCCAGTAGCCCCCAAAGCCGTCTCCACGACTTTTTTTCGGCGGCTTGTGCAGGCAGCGAGATGCGTGACGGCGAGAGCTCAGCTTGTCCAGAGGGAGAATACGGCGAAAAATTGAGTCCAGGCGAGCGACTGATGGCAGCCAGCGGACTGCACTTCATGACCGCCAATCTCGAACAAGTCCTCGTCAGTATCCTTGTCTTATCCCTCACACATATTCCTTAGACTCAGACTGACTTTGCATTCTCGCTCTCGGCTTACAGTCTGCTACGTTCTACAAGTCATTTGAGATCCCGTTGTTGGATGTCTATGATACCTATCGTCAACAGCTTGCGGACCGCCAGACGACTTACGAGGCCGAGGTGTCAGCGAAGACGCGAGCGATCAGGGAAACTGAGCTGAGGAACTTGCGCCAAGGTGCGGCGGGAAAGGGTCGGAATCAGCGTTTTCTGGGTCGGGACCTAGACAGCTTCAGAAAAGGTTTGAAGGAGCTCCAGGATCAGGTGGAGGCGGTGGAGAAAGTCAAGCAAGTCTATTATCTTGAAGTGGCTGGAGGAGAGTTTGAGGTGTGGAAAAGCGTGGCGGATAATGTGGGTTATGTTTTTAAGAATCTAGATGGCTTGAGAGTAGATGAAGCGAAATTGATAAAATCTATTGGTCAACTTTTTTACAGATCAGTCTAGTAGTCAAGTCAGAGGTGGAAGTCTATGACCGAGTCGCTTCGAAGGCGACCTCCGATCCAACGCTCGAGATGATGGTTGCCTCCATTCCCGACCCTTTTGACACCTACAAGGAGACCGTCCCGAACTCATCCCAGGCGCCCGAGATTTACTCCATTCTCCCTCCCCTTAGTAGCATCCTCACACCCGCTCAAGTCATCGCCCGCAAGTCGATGGCTGAACTCGCGCAACCACCCTTCTTCCCTGTGGCGCCGTCCACCATCGGCACTACCTCTTACCCCTCTTCCTCCTTGAACGACCAACCAAGTTTGGACTCATCCACTCACTGGTCCACTGAGCCCACTGCGCCGCTCGATGTGCCCTCGCTCTCAATCGCCCATTACCAGTCCGACGATCCCGAGCTCGGCTTTCGCTCTGCTCCCTCCGCCCTCTTCCACTCCCCTCCCGCCTTACCCTGTCCTGATGATGACGATAACGACGATAACGATAACGATAACGATAACGATACCCCTACCCCTCGGCCCATCCCGCCTATTGCGATCGGCGTGCCCGCGGTGCCCTTCCAGACTGCGCTCGTTAAGGCTCCTACCCCGCTTCGCAACGTCATCTCACTCGCTTCGACTTCCACTTCCTCCTCTGCGCCCACAATTACTGTTGACCAGAAGAACCCTGATCCGAAGCCGCAGTCTCAAGAATGGGGACCATCGGCGTCAGAGAGCTCAGTAGGCGAGCAGGAAAGCTCGTCGATGGTCGTTGACCGAGGAAGCTCAACAAAAGACCCCACCAATCTGCTGTCAGCCATCCGGTGCCCGCTTGCTTCCACCAAACGGGCCTCGATGAACACTCTTGGCTCCAGTGGGCTGCTGAGCGTACTAGAGGTTGGGCATGAAGAGTCACTGATGTGTCAATTGCCCCCTAATGGCTTGGACTCTGACTCTGAGCTTGATGGACCTTGATTTTTTGATTTTTTTCTTTTTTTTTTTCAGTTTGCAGCGTTTCTCCTGTGATCCATCTTTTTTTCTTTTGGGTTCTCTTGTGCTCGGTCTTCTTTATTTGTTTTCTTCTTTGTAGGACTCTGTGTACAGTTTGCGTATGAGTGAGCGAACAAGGGAAGTAAAGTCATAAAATGTGTAGGTCTATTTATCAGAATTTATTCTTCTTATTTGCTTTTGGCGCATTTATTTGGTCAACTGGAACACTTATGATCTCCTATGGCGCTGGCCACGCCGCACCGAGCCTCAACGGACCAGCAGGACTCTGCTGTTTAGCTTTTTAGCACGTCCGAACTCACGTTCTCATTCAATTCTCAGGCCATTAGCCGGGATGATTAGGCCCGTGTTAGGCTTGGCGTTAGCGATTACGTTTGTCAACTCCCTCGAAGTCATGACTTGAACATCGCCAACTTTTCATTGATTGCGCGAAGTGAAGCCAGCTTCGGAGTCGGCGCGTGGTGACGAGGTTAGATGCCCTCGGAACAATGATAAGAAAGCATAGAGGATAATTTGAAAGACATCGCTGCTGAGGAATGAGGTCTCAGGACAGTTGCGCAAAGGGTGTTGCTGATAAAGATCCCTTGCAGGCTCAAGATCGTGGCGTCATGTTACCCTTGTGTGTCGCTTAGAGTCTCAGTGGTTGGGCCCAGCTTGAGCATTTTGAGTGTTGAGAATGCGATCAGAACATGTTGAGAGCAAGTGTAGACGTAGATGAACGAAGCAACTTTGAAGACTCGGACAAATCTCCATCACCACAATCGAGTATCACATCCTCTTCCAAGACCCACCAACCTAAAGAAGCTTCACTAGATCTAAACGGATCCATATCAAAATGTCCGAACCACTACGCGCAATCAGCCCTTCTCGTTGTTGGAAAATCCTGACACCAGGAGAACCAGAACTCACCAGTTTACCAGCGCCGCAACCCTCCTCCTTCGCAGCTCCTACCCTTGCCTTTGTCATCCCACCGCCCTTCAATCCCTTACCCCCAATCGCTGATCGTACAAAGATTTGCGACTATCAATTAGGAAAAGAACTTGGGCGGGGAGGTTTTGGGACCGTCTATCTCGCCGAAAACAGGCGAACGGCCGAGGTCTGTGCGATCAAGGTGATTGAGAAGTGTAAAATGTTTGATTCTAAGAATCCGATAAGAGCAATGAAAGAGCCTCGTATTATAAAAAAAAGCTAAAAGAAAAGCCATTCGTAGTTCAACTTTTTGAATCCTTCTCAAATTCAAGGTACGCCTTCATGGCTATCGAGTTTGCCGAATTAGGAGATTTACGATCAGTGATGGAAAAAGTTTGCCCGATGGATTATACTCCGACGGTTAAATATCTTGTTCAAATTTCGGCTGGACTTGATTCACTTCATTCTTTTGAGATTATCTATCGGGACCTCAAACCTCAAAACGTTCTTCTGACTGGCTCAGGTCAGGTGAGACTTGGAGATTTCGGTTTATCCAAAGATCTTTCGGGTACAGATGAACGAACCAAGTCTGTATGTGGAACGGTTCGTTATATGGCACTTGAAGTGATTTGGGGTAAAGATTATACTTACTCCGTAGATTGGTACTCACTCGGTATCCTTACACATGACTTATAAACTAGAGCTTTACCAACTCAGGGCGTGAATTTGAAAAAAACAAAACAAAAAAACAATCGAATCAACAACTGATATGATCTGGGCTAGCCCTTTAAAAAAAAAAAATCAAAAATCTCAAGAGATTGATAAAGATGGTCAAGATTTTATTCGTTGGCTTACAAAGTCTGATCCTAAAGAACGACCTCTGAACATTTCTGAAATCAAAACACATCCTTGGGTCAGAGAACTTCCATGGTCAGAAATTATGGAGGGAAAGGTCGTTCCACCTTATATTTTAACTTTACACGATATCTTCATGACTCGGATGGTCTACCCTGAAGAAGGTCCCTCTGAGACGTTTGAAGCGAGTGTGGTGAATGATGATGCCTTTGATAATTTTTGGTTCACTCAAGCTTAATTGTCATTTGAAATCATCTATAATCCTACACACACACACACTACAAAAGTTTTCCATTTTTCCTAGGGGAAAAATTTTGACCTTATGAATTATCAGTGGGCCAGATAGAGAAGGCTTCTTGGCAATAAGGTCAAAAATTTTCCCCTAGGAAAAATGGAAAACTTTTGGAAAAATTTTGACCTTATGAATTATCAATGGGCCAGATAGAGAAGGCTTCTTGGCCATAAGGTCAAAAATTTTCCCCTAGGAAAAATGGAAAACTTTTGTAGTGACACACACACACCAGTATTGTTATATATATCTTCAACTTTCATGATTCCTTTCAGTTTATTGGTTCACAATATCTTGTGTAAGATGATTATTTTACAAAAAAA
>MU167217.1:652608-663231 GCA_015951145.1 Cronartium quercuum f. sp. fusiforme G11
ATTATGTTATTGATAAGAATTAATTAATTGATTATAGGGAGTAAAAAAAATAAAATGAAAAAGTAAGATTAATGAAAAAAAAAAAAAAAAAAAAAAAAAAAAACTCATCACGTATAATAATTGTTAACTACGACCATTTTTTTTTTTTCTTTTTTTTTACACCCAAAATTCAATTAAGATTTAGAGAAAGAGAGAGAGAGAGAGAAAAGTCCCTTTGATAGATGGAAAAAGTATCAAAAAAAATACTTAAAAGCATATATATATATATATATATATATAAAGCACTTAAAACACCAGTTTTTTTTTTTCTTTTTACAAAATTCCTAAATAAAAAGAAAAGGAGAGAAAATTTTACTGATTCCTTACCGTTTTTAACATTCTATTAAAGTGGAATGGTATAATGTTCTTTTTGTTTAAAACTAATTTTTTTAAAAGTACATAACATCGAGTCAGGATAGAGAGAGAGAGAGAGAGAGAGAGAGAAGATTTTTTTCGACTCAGTTAAAAAAAAAAAAAAAAAGTTAAACGTATAATGACCAATTTTTTTTTTTTTTTATGTATTTATTTATCTTTGTGAATCTTACCCTATTCCAGCTTACAACCTCCTAAAATTCAATTTAATGAGATTATTATGATATCAACACCTGATCAGATGATAATAATAATAATAAAATTCTTCAACATCATTTGAAAAAAATTATAAACTCATCAACCTAATATCAACTGAAAACTGAAAACCTATCAGTAAAATAATAATAATAATAATTTATTGTTTACCTATTATATATTTTCTACAACCTATATTCTTTCATCCTACTACTACTACTACTACTACTACTACTATGTGACTTTGGTCAAAAAAAAAGAAAAACCCCTTTTGCTAAGTGGCGCTGTGGTGTTGGTGTTGGTGGGTCATTGGGTGCTTTGAAACTTTTTTTTTTTTGGATTTTCTGAATATATATATTTCAAGGCCAGTTCAGTAAGGGTTTTAAATTTATTGCTAAGTGGGATATAGAGTATAGGATCGTTACATACATTGGTCCTACTATATGTTAATATACCTCAGTATCTCAAAAAAGCCAAAAAAAAAAAAAAAAATCATAAACCTTTACAAACCTGTTAAGGAACTGTGGAGGTTCTTTTTTTTTATTTAATTTCCATGCCCTATTTCCTGTACAACATATTATAACTCATTTGACCAACACTTCTGACCCAATTTTTAAAGTTTCAAAGGTATATGTGATTTGCCAAGTTGGTAAAGAACATGGTACATTGTTTGACAAGTTTTGTACCACAACTCTCAGAAGCTACCAGTTGAACAGGAGAGCAAGATGATGATGAAAAAAACAGGTCTGCATCTTCTGTAAGATCAAAAGCTGAGTGCCCGAACTCATGCATGCAATGTGATTGTCAGGATGCATCCATGAACCATTTTGTGGGTGGGGAAAGGTGAGCTGAATGTGAAGGAACGTGATAGACAGTAGTCGACAAAGAGATCAACGGCAGAGGTGAACACATCAATGTAAAGTCCATAATATGGTTTCAAGTCCAAAGGTGTGCCTGGGGTATTTCTTTTGTATACTGAAGAGGATTCGTTAAGTACCGCCCGAAATGAAGATAGATTTTCCATGCAACATTGAAAAATTGGTAGTGGCAAATGCGCGATCCATGCAAGGCTCTTCTATGCTCCTATGCAAGGACGAGTATGATTCCAACCGCTTTAGCGTCGAAGAGCAGAGATTTTGTTAAAAAATTGTTCACAACATTTTCTTCATGATTTCATCGGTGACTTGGTCCGTTGAAGAGTTTCCTCCTAGGTCGGGTGTGAGAACTTTACCTTCATCGAGCACCGCGTTGACAGCTTTATAGATCACAGAGGCTGGTTTGGTATAGCCCAAGTATTCTAACATCATTGCGGCTGATCTGATGGATGCCATTGGGTTCGCAATTGAAGGGGTGTGGTTGACAATATCTGGTGCGGAGCCGTGCACAGGCTCGCCCTATTGGATCACCGACATCAACCGAAAAGCAACGTCATCAAAGAAAAATTACTGGTGCAGACTCACCATAATGAAGTTATCACCAGCGTTCACGGAGGGTACCAGACCAAGTGAGCCGACCAACGCCGCTCCGGCATCACTATCATCGGGAGGACAGATTAAAATTTGCACAACCAAGACCCAAAGATTGAAGGTATCCAATCAAACGGTCCACTTACGAAACAATATCACCATACAAGTTGGGGCAGACAAGTACGTTGAATTTTTGAGGGGTTCGGATCAAGTTGTAGATCAGGCTGTCAACGATTCCCTCATCTACCTCGATTGACTCAAATCGAGGGTTACGCTTTTCGCTAAAGATTGAGCGCACCGATTCTCGAAAGAGTCCATCGGAGACAGAAAGAACGTTGGACTTGTGAACAATCGTCACTTTCGATGGCCCCTTGATTTTTGCACATGTGATATTTGGTCATCAGGGACATTATTCGATATAAACTTGCAAAAAAAAAAAAAAAAAAAAAAAAAAACAAATCACGAGACTGACTTTCCAGATGCGCTCAGCCTCAGGAAGCTGACTACGAACTTCAGCTCCCCTCAGGGCGACCTCGCCTGCCATTCTTCCAATCCGCTCACTTGCACGCTGTGTGATCTGTCGTACGGCAAGGGCCACCTTCCCACCCCCAAATGCGGGAGGCTGTTCGTTCAAGGTTTCCTGTTTGATGTAGAGGCATTCCGTATTTTCCCTGACGACGGTGATCTCGAGTCCACGCGAAGTGGAATGAATGGGTCGGATGTTGGCATACAGATCGAGTTCTTTTCGGAGCTTCACGATCGGAGAGCTGTAGCCTTCAACTTTGTGGGACGGGGATGAGACAGCGCCGAAGAGAGCGGCGGTGCAGTCAGAGCGCAGACTTGAGACTGTTTCCGGCGGGAGTGAGAGCCCAGTCCGAGTGAAAAGTTCGAAGCCAGCCTCAAGGTTAATGAAAGATGGGCTGGGAATGCCTGGTGTAGCCTGGAGTACACGTTGGGCTGCCTTGATGATGGATTGAAGACGGAAAGGAATTTGAGGAGATCAGCCAATGAACAATTGCCATTTTATTTTATTTTATTTGATTTGATTTGATTCTGATAAGGCCACTCACAGGAATGACTAGTCGACCTATTCCGTCTCCAGGTATGAGTCCGATCTTCAGTCCCTTGAGAGCTGCGCCAGTCATGTTCTCTGTCTTGGGTATGGTTGTCGTGGTGATAAATTGGTCAAGAACAAAAAATAAATAAAAAAATAAAAAAGTCGAGTTGGCGATTATTTAAACTTATCATACTTAGCTAGACTTAGCTACGTCTACGTACCACTACTTAGTACTACATTACCTCATCAACTCTTTCAGATCCGAATCGGTTCTTGTCTTTCTACCAAAAAAGCCTTTCAGTTCGACATTGACCTCCAACATGTCTGCCACACGATCAGCCAGAGTGCAGAGAAAGACAAAGGAAACGGACATCGAGCTCGATTTGACGCTGGACCTACCAATCGGGACTCAACAGGTGATTCAAATCGATACTGGCATCGGCTTCCTAGACCATGTCAGTGAGTGCCTGGATCTCTCCTACTAACTCTCTGGCACGCGCTTTTAAAAAAAACATACTCATGACCTGGTGTATGTAGATGCTCGATGCTCTTACCAAACATTCGGGAATGTCCCTCAAGCTGAAGTGTCGAGGTGACCTTCATATAGATGACCATCATACTACAGAGGATGTAGCTATTGCCTTTGGACAAGCATTTCATCAAGCCCTCTTCGGCGCAGATGGTCAGGGTGTGAGAGGGATTAAGCGCTTTGGTACAGGCTTTGCGCCATTGGACGAGGTATGTTGATGTGTTCTCCATACCAAAACATTCTTATGATATTACCACGAAAGGATAGCCAACTGATTGATCTTTTTTCCCACATTCCCCAGGCCTTGGCTCGAGCAGTCGTCGACATTTCCAACCGACCTTCGTGCTCGACAGACTTGAAGTTGAAACGAGAAAAGATCGGAGATCTTTCTTGCGAAATGATTCCACACGTATTCTACTCCTTTGCGATGGGAGCCATGATTACCATACATGTGGATGTCCTCAAAGGAGACAATGACCATCATAAGTAGGTTGAAGGACGATTCTATAAATTCATTCCAGTCACTGATTGTTAAAATCCGTACTACACCAACCCAGAGCGGAAGCGAGTTTCAAAGCATTTGCTTTAGCACTAAAGCAAGCCATTGAAAAAACAGGATCCAACGAAGTCCCCAGTACAAAGGGTACTCTCAATGTCTGAGGACAAATGTCACACTCATTGTGTAAATGACGAGTTTGAATTAACTCATTAACCTTTGCCTGTCTCTTAATGAGATAGATGTAAAGGTGGGCGTACAGTTGAAAATATCCCTCCATGTGTCGCTTGTACCTTTACCGTGTAATGTCTGATGGCGAAGAGCTTCCCACGGAATGTTGTGAAGATGGACTCCAAGCTGTAAAGCAAGAGCGCGAAGCGTATCTCATTATTGAGCTTGCTGTTTGAAAAAGTGTTCCCAGCTCCATTAGAGTACCTTAGATCGATAGCCAAGTCTAAGTGGTTCAGAAGTAGCATATGGGCACCCTGCCATCAAACCAGTATCTTCGACCTCAGCCGTTGTTTGTTCTGTCCGCTTTGATTACTCCAAAGCTTGTAAATTGGCTCATTCCCCTGAAATTAAACAACGATTGTTTTTTTCTTTGTAACGCAATATCCAAAGCCACCTATGCCACGGAAAGATCTGGTGCAGCAAGAACAACTGTCATCGACATATTTGAATCATATCTTTCTTTGAAGATAACTTTTTGCCATGAGTTCTCTAAAGCTTACAAATTGAACCATTCCTTTCAAGTCGAACGGCCTTTTTTTTTTGTGGAGCGCAATGTCCAAAACCGAACGCACCGCGGAGACATTTTGTTTGATAAAGAAACTCGCAAGCCATTTTTTTTTTTTTTTTTTTTTTTTTTAGATTATGTCGATTTCTTGATGTGGCTTTTTTTGTAAAGCTCAGGAGTGGTTTACTACGCTTTTATTTTTTGGCCTAATATATCTTATGGAAAGGACCCTCACCGGTGTAATTCTAAACTTAGAGATGCCGATATTAGGATAAGAAAGGCGGTTGAGCTAGACCGCGAAACCCAAACTGCGCCGTCCGTGGAAAAGTTTGCGATGGGGAAGTTAATCAATAGATTTTTTTAATTTTTTTTTTTTTTTCAGCCGCGAAGAGTTGTGCCATCATTTTTTTAAAAGAAAAAGATTCAAAGTACTTTACCAAATGTATCAGCACAGTCATGTATCGTGGATGCTAAGGTCGCCAATATTTGCTGATGCTGAGACGGGGCCCACCAACCATTACAGGCTACTTCAAATCTACTTATCAACTCACCCTAAACCCCTCGCTCTCCTAATCAGCACCACCTTATACATCAATCAACATGTCGCGACGTAATCGAGGAATGACCATCACCCCAGCAAGTACCACTACAGCCCCCAATGTGCGAGGCCCTTTCACCCCCTTGCTTAGAACCAACTTCCACGACCGTCAGCAACCGACCACTACGTGTGAACCTTCTAAAATCTCAGGCTATTGTTTGGTAGAAAATTTTGGAAGTGGCACGTTCGGTAAGGTATGATTAGCCAAGGCGAAGCGCGATTCACAACTTTGTGCCATTAAGGTACTCGAAAAAGCGAAGGATTTTGACTCTCAAATTGTAAAGGAACATTGGTACATGAATCAAAAATTATGAAAAAAGTTAAACTGGAAAAAAATTTATAATTTCAACTTTTTAGAATCCTTTTCGAAACCCTGAATTTTTTATTTTTATTTTTATTTTTTTAATTCTTAGCGCTCCCCGAATTAAGAGAGATGGGTAACTTGTAGAAATTTGTTAGCCAAGATATTAGATATATGAAGTTCGATGAAATTGCTTATTACCTTGTTCAGATCGTAACCGGTTTAAATGCGATTTCACAATGCTCAAATTGGATTCAAGTACCGTGACCTTAAGCCTTCGAATGTACTCTTGATAGCTGAGGGGAAGGTTAAGCTCGCTGACTTTGGACTCTCCCAAAAATGTTGCTTCCCGAAACGGTCGAGCAAACTCGATGTGTGAATCGCTGCTCTACATGGCCCCAGAGGTGATTAGGGGTGGTGACCTCTATAGTTACTCGGCTAACTGGTACTCTTTTTGGTATTGTGATTCACCAACTTTACGTTGGAAACGGTTCATACGGACGAGGGGAAATATTATAGGTATGGATTTACTATATTCATTAACTATCTCTTACCTTACTGATTAACGCGTTCAAACACCCGATATCTGAACTTTTTATTCATTATTATTATTATTACTATTATTTTGTTACTTTTTCTCCAGATTCGCGCACAGATTTTATTTAAAAACCGTTTTAACTGGAACATGTTAAACTGAGTCAATTGATTGATCCTCAAGGGCTGTGACTTTTTCCATGCGTTGACTTACCACAATATGTATCCCGAAAAAAAAAAAAAAACGACCTCGAAGCCTTAATGAGTTAATGAAACATCCTTAGGTAGATGAAATCGCATGGGTAGACATTTTACATCAACAGGTTAAACCACCCGCAGGTTTTATTCACTTCCCTTGGGGATCAGACCTTTTTTTTAAAAAAAAAAAAGAAAAAAAACCAAGTTGATCACTCAAAGCAGTATGAGACAAAAGACTTTGAAGTGAATTTGTACAGTTCTGATTTTAGTGACTTGTTTTTTTAAAAAAAAAAACAAAAGCTATTCTCATTATCCAGTTCTTGTAAAAAAGAATTCATAAAGCTAGAAAATCCTGTTTAATCTCGACACTTATCCAAAGTCCATCCCTGAGCACCTGTAATTGTTCAATAAATAGCTAGGGGTACAACAAGGGGTCTTAAAAATTCTAAAGAGAGGGAAGCTGGAATTGTTCTTCAACATGGTTTCATATATGCTCAAAAGTTCCTTGTATGTAGCAAATGTTTATGCAAGGTATCATCATCACCCTTCTGGAAGTGCTCAGGAAGTCACCAAGTATGGTACTGATCGCCTGAATGATTCTGTCAGATGAAGGTCTGGACACCTTTTTTTTTTTCCTGGCTCACAACAGAAAGGTATAGGAGAATGATAATTTCGTGGAGGGCCAAGTCAGAGAATGAACATCTTAAAACTTGAGCACATAACTATGAGTCAAAAGTCATGTCGCAATGTGCTTCCTGACCTGGCTCATGAGCGCTGTGGTATGCCTTGATGATGTAGGATCGAGCGTTGGTTTGAGTGTATGGGAGATGGTGATGAGGGAGTGACCCTTTTTTCTTTGTTCTCACCCGTATCCTATTCATCACAACTCACTGACCTATCTTCCATCCTTGAGTACAAGTTCAAGCTTTGTCTCGCACGCTAAAAAACGACGTCGAGAGCGAGATTTTTCCAATTTATTTTCAGGCTGCTTCGTGTGACTTTGAAGGACCAGTGAGATATCAGCAGACTCATACGATATCGATCAGCTCAACCACACAACTGAAGCCTTGACCTTATTCACGATAATCTCACTCGTTACGATCCAAGGATTACGATCCAGTACGTCGTTTTCCTGGTACTTGTAGGATTGATGATCAAGGGCCAAGTAGCCCGAAAATTTATCATGATGGTGACCGGTCTCTTGTCTTTTGACCAAACTTTTTTATTTGATTTTATTTATTTTTTCTGAACTCGATTGGCGTACTCTTCATCCTCGACAGTCAACCCGACCATGATTATGTTCATCTCATTCCGCCAACGTTTCCTGGGAACCCTCGCCCTTGGTGTGATTCTACTCGCTATCGTCAGCTGTGAGGGTGATCAGAAGTCCAATATATCGACCAGTGATCAGAAGGGTACGACTACCCTGAATTGTGATGGGGAGAAGGTCAACATAACGGATCTGGTGAGTGGCCATGGTATTAACTAGATAAATTAACCCAGGGCGTCGGTTTGGTACTAAATCAACAACGTACCTATCTCAATCATTTCAGGCGGTCTGTAACGGCACCTTACCTTTTGGATATCTCACTCCGGATTTTGGTTTCTATCTTCCTAACCAATGTCCTAAGATGGCCTCTGGGACCTGCAGTTGCGGTGAGGAAGGATCTACTTCACCCTTTAGGTGTAACGTTTCACCGGACGTCTTTCCCAATGTTGGGAAGATTACGCTCACCTGCTCAGCACATCACGATTGTCCTTCACCGAACCTTTGAATATTACTGAGGTAAATGGCTTAAGGCTTAATTTTTACGACAATTTTTTTTTTAAGAGAAAAAAAGTGCCTTCTACATTCCGGTGCACATTCTTCCGTTTTAGATTTTCAAGTTAACTTTGTGATGAAATTTGTCTTGCCTTGTTTGGAATGCTGGAATAATATGATTCTCTTTACTTGACTTTCAGAACTAATATCTGCCAACTTATGCCCTATCACTTTGTGAGTGTTACAACTAACCCAGATATTTTTTGTCACGGCATGTTTAGCTGTGCGGCAATTCCCTCCAATTCTTTTTGATGCCGTTGCTTTTTATTTTTATTTTTTTTGGAGTGCTATTGCTTCAACATTCCGCACTATAAAAACTGGATATGATATCGGTAGAACAGCACTGCAGCTTCTCTGAATGTCTCTTATCGTGGTTGGACCTTGATCAGTCTTCACAACAAGCTCTCTAGTCGAAAGATAGTTTGAAATATATACAAAAAATAGAAGTTAAAGAAGAATAAAGGAACAAAAGAGGTCATGGCATAGTGTTCTTAAATTAATGTGCTGAGTAGGTTTTGGAATGAATAAATCGTTCCGTAGCCTTCACGTAGTCCGCCACATGGGAGAAAGTCTTCGGGTTGTCCAACATTGCCATCGCCGAGTTCGTGTTAACTCGTATTTTGTCTTGTCTTGAGTTTTTTCAAAGTCGTTGCTTGACTCTGTCCAAGATCATGTACCGATTTTTTTTTTTTTTTTCTTTTGTGATTTTTAAAGCTCAGGCCTCGATATCTGGATGCTCTTCCCTTAAAGTGTTCTTCATCTGTGTTTTCGGCGTGCGCACTGATTAGGTACTTGGCCTTCGCTCATCTGTGCTATTGATTCAAACTGGACCCACAGCACGACATTGGATCTCTCCCAAAACTCCATTTGCTTCTCACATCCAACATGAACCAACCGCTCTCAAAAGAGCTAGTTGCTTTGTAAGCTCAGGTTGAAGCAGTAAACAACAGAGGATTCGAATGGAATAAGAAATTCGTCCTCAGTATCTTGACCCGAGTTGGATCTTATGGGTCTGCCGCATCCAATCCAAAACCAGGTGATTGAGTAGTAAGACTTTTGCTTCTTATGCAAGCAACAGCGCCCCGATCCTTAATAGCCGCCAGGATTTCGCTGTCATTGTTCAGAAAAAACTATAAGCTGTGCAAGTCTTGGTTATGGAAGATAAGCTCCTCAAGCCTGGTCTGCGGGATGGCACCCTTCTATTTAAAGACAATGACATATTAAACTCACAGCTTGAATCACCGGAAATTGATGTTCCCAACCAGGATGCTGTGCCACGTGGGCCTCTAGAAAAAGAATCTATGACCCAATTTGGCCATCTTCTGCAGTCCCTCTCAATTGACATCAACGACATTCACATGACCAGTTGTCAGCAAGTAGCTTCTGTTAGGCTACTCTCCTGGCTTATTTATGATGTAGGTACTAGGGTACCTATATGATCTGCTGAGCTGGAAGTACTGGGATCACCCAAGTACTGACTTCAGCTAGACAACCTCTTAAAAGAGGGTTTAAACCCTTTCTCTGGGTTGTGAATAGGAGGAATCTATTGAGGAGCTCTCAAAAGGGGATTTATCTCTTCAACCCTTATATGGCTCTTGCTCCTCAATGTACAAGCTACAGTCACTTTGTTGCTTGGGTTTATGGACTCCAACCTTGCTTTCCTAAGGCAATGGCTCTCTGAGTCTAGGTTACCAACCTATTAAGATGACCCTCTCTTTACTACACCTAGTAACACAGAGCTCTATTGAGCAGATATCTTTATTGATAAAGAATCCTCAATGTTGAGCAATTTGTGTTTTTGAAGGTGGTGGTAAAAGGTTAGGAGAGGGGGGGGGAACTTTTGGAGTGAGGAGGAGGGTTTATATACCCCGCTCTCACTCTGGTCCCTCACTATTAGACTATTGGTCCACTTGTGGTTGCCAGTATGGTTATGAAGGCCCTAGGTTTGTTCTTCAGTACAGTAGATTCGGAAACTTTCGGTTTTTCGAGTCAGAATCGACATCGAGAAATCAGCGCAGACCGCAGCAGATACCTTCGGAAACAGTCCAGGTGGCCCTGTATTACAGGGCCACCCTTCGCCCATCTTCCAACAGGGCTGAAACCCGCAGCCAGTGTTTGTAGCCAAACTAATGCGGAGCCCAGGGTGAGCCTGACACCGAGTGGATTTATCCATCTTCTTTCAGGCCCTCCCTTGCTTCTCAGCCAGTGCTATTCAAAATATTCCACTTTTTATTCAACCCTACTCAAGCTCAAGATGGACAAGACCCAAAGTTACACTGG
>MU167217.1:678243-699820 GCA_015951145.1 Cronartium quercuum f. sp. fusiforme G11
TGATGCAGTGTCAGTAGGATTAGGTGCAATGGAATTACACTGCAATATGGTGTCAGAGCATTAGATACCGATAGTAATTCCATCGCACCTAATCCTACTGACACTGCATCGCATATCTTGGGGTGATAGAACATCAGATAGGCCCATCTGATACAAATATCTTGGCAGTGCAGGGCTGACACTGGTCAACTTGTGTTTGTGTACTTAAGTGATAAGTCCTGTTATGTGGCTCTTGTCATAAGTACTTTACTCTTATGACTCTTGAAACTGGGCCTGAGGTGAAGTTTCATATTACTACATCAATGCTACATATGTATTACACTATGTACTGTGTGTGTAATACCTATGTTACACTTTGTGTTCCCATGTGTTTATTATGTATTACATTCTGTTACATTTAGTTATTGTATGTAATCATGTGGTACATCAGTCTGTGAGACTGCTGCACAGTCCTCAGGGCTGACACTATCATATCCAATCCCTTCACTCTGAGCAGGTTAGCCCATCCCTACACTCATCATTTTTGTGCTCATTGTTCCCACATTGTTCACTTACAAGAGATACACTCTCTAGACTGTTATAGGCTTTTGTTCACTATACTTGCTTCTGTTTAGCAAGTGACCTCACTGATAATTTGAGAAATATTATGGCTGCAGAGATCAAAGGAGGTTGGTGGGTTCTTATGCAGCTCAGATGCCTAGGAATGTTTCCTAAAATCCAGATGAGTACTGAATCTCACTACAAAAGTTTTCCATTTTTCCTAGGGGAAAAATTTTGACCTTATGAATTATCAGTGGGCCAGATAGAGAAGGCTTCTTGGCCATAAGGTCAAAAATTTTCCCCTAAGAAAAATGGAAAACTAGTGTAGTGTCTATCTAGTGAAGGAACTAGATGTCCACAAATTTAGTAAAGCTTCACACAGATCTTTTATAACCTGTGCTGTCTTGAAGCAAGAACACTTAGCTTTCATCCTCTACCACACACTGCTTCACTCTTGAGAACCCTTCTGTGAGAGTAAGACAGTCACTAGTGATGAACCAAAGGTGGTCAAGAAAACAAAACAGCTGGTAAAGACCAGTAAAAGAACTAGACTACTTTTAAATGGCATAGGAGAGTTTTCCACTATCATTCTAGTGGAAAAGTTCACTTGCATAAAATTCTACTTTCCCAGGGTCCAGATTGAAATTTCTGCTACAATTCCATGAAATTCTAGCATAAGGGATTTTGTTGTAAAAAATACTAGTGTAAAAATCTCACACCTGGCTTCCAAATCAAATTTTACACCAGTTGTTTTTATGCTAAGATAATGGCATAAAACTAATTTGAATAAAAGTCATCCCTCATTAACACCAACTTGAATTTTCCCCTATTCACTTTTATGCAACTTTGACTTTACCACACCTGAACCTGTGCTGGACAACAACCCATCAACCCAAAATATCACATCATGTGCATGCACCTTGACAGAGGAAGTTCATCACCACCTCCATCTCACATCTGCACTCTATCTATGAATGCATGAAAGGATTTTTACAACACTACAATTGGTCATCACCTTTGAACCAGACAATGGAACTCTCCTCACTCACATCTTTGTCTTGTCCTCATTTGCCTACTTTGGATATTCCACTAGCCTCAGGTTCAAATGCTGAGCCTTCGATCACTCAACTCAGATCAGTATCACCAGCTGAGGATGGAAACCAATGTGATGAAGTAGATTGGAATGATCAAGGTTAATTGTGTTTTAATCAGTGACTGCAGAATCTCAGAAGAAGGAAGCCCATAATATCCTGGAGGGGTATTCAGACTGTTAAGGTTTATTGTGATGATTCAGAGAGGGGAAGTGTTCAAGCAGGTATGGTCCTCTTTTTATACTTTGAGCCTTCACTCTTCCTTCTCTATGAACATTTTACTCAGTAGAAGATAAATCCAATCTTGTATCTCTAAATTTTCAGTAATGATGTATGAGTACCCTTGAAATTTACTATTATGGGTTACAGCAGGTTATTTCATGTATGGCTCTTGAAACTGAGCTATGAGGTGTCTACAATATAATTATGCTATATCTTGTAGTCCCATGGTACTTGTTAAGTACTGAGGGGCTGACAAATGAGTTGTCTGGTTAGACACACTCATGTAAGCATTTATTCAAAATTTCAACAAGCTCCTACTTGCTCTCAAGACCTCTTTGGATGTATTTGGTATCTTTTGGGTGTCCTATAATCTTCAAATTACTCTGGGGAAGTTTCTGTAGATATTCAATTGACTGAAGAAGAGTTTTTCCCATAAGGTCAAATGAATAGGAGAACTAGGAGAATACAAGGAGTACAGTACCAGAGAAACAATGGAGAGCTGTACAAAAAGAAACAATGATTTAGCAACAATATTCAACCACAACAAATGGCTTGACTAGTTTCAACAAAATCTAGTATAAGGAGCCAAGCATATGGACATGCACTTATCTTTCCCCATCTTGGGAAAGAGAAGTATGTACTCTTCAATTTTTTCCCTTTCTTTATTTTTCTCTTATATATATATGTCAAAGGATCTAGTCTTAATTTCAACCTAACCAGGTATTCCTCAGATCCTAATCTCACATCTCATCCTTCTTGCTTTCTCACTAAAACTTGCTGAACCCATGTACCAGGTACATACATATCTACATATATATACATCTCTATCTTACCCTTAACCATCTTTCTTATCTCTCCTATTTGTGTTGATGTATGCTAGGTCAGCTCCTCATTGCAGAGATCAGAAAGGACTTAATTGCATTGCTCACCTGTTGTCATCATCTCATCAGTGTTCAGATCCAGCTAGACTTTCTCAGTTTCTCTTTGATCATTCCACTTATGACATCTAGGTACAATATGTCTTGGTTTGGTTTATTGTTGTGGATCTTTTTGTATCTTATTTTAGATTTTGACTCATGTATTTGTGGTAAATGAATTTTCTTTATGCTTATTACACTTCTATGATTGTACTCAAAATTGGAATGCTCCATGGAATTTTATAACCTATAGGGCCACAGGCCAAAAAAGGATTAGAGACTTATTGTTAAAATTTTGCCAAATTTCCACTCAGGATTGGCATAGGACTGGAATTCAATTTTTTTTCTGTGATGAATACCTACATCTAGAAATATGTCTACATGTTGAACTGTGTCATACAAGATAATCATGTAGCCCAGAAATTTTAGTTTCATACATATTAATGCTCATCCAGTGACACAACAATGGGAGAAATATGTGATTTCCACTGATGGAAAATTGTGTTTTCCCATCTATTTGAAGCATTTTACACATCTGAAAATCACCTAATTTTGGAAATATGAAATAGATAACAGAAATGCATGGAGAAATACAAATCACCAAGAAAAATAAGCTCCAATGTTTGTGTTTCTTACACATTTGATTATAAAATCAAAGTCCTACTTACACCAACAGGATTCACAATTAGTGTGATTGAAGAAGAAAACAAAAAAAAATTGTAGCACATTGACTACACACCTTTCTTTTTACACACATTTTGAAATTTACTTTACCAAAGAATATACATGTACTGTTTCTTATTCTCAACTTCATCTATACTTGTGTGTTGACACTTAATGGCAATCAAAACATGAAGTGAGAAACCTATTGAGTGGTTCTACTTTATCATCTAAAGATTTGGTTTAAGAATTTAGAATTTTTGTCCCCAGAAAAAAAAAAAAAAAAAAAAAAAAAAAAAAAAAAAAAAAAAAAAAAAAAAAAAAAAAAAAAAAACTGAAAAAGGCATTAAATCATTTACCCATCAGGAAAATAAACAAATGATTCATATATTGTATCATCTTCATTATTTTCAATTATTCACCAAGTTCAATTTTCTAAGGCCTTTTTTAACTTTGCTAACAATTTTCATGAAATGAATTTCAGGCTCAAGGTATTTCTTTTCTTTTTCTTTTTTTTTTTTTTTGGAAGTTACCACAACTTTCAAGTTCATCACTAATTGATATCTCTTTGGTGTACTTTGAGAGTGTGCATGGTTTGCATTTGAGAGTATTCACACTCCAAAATAACCCAATGTGTGTAAAATGAATGTTTCAAAATCACTGGGAAAATACATAGTACAAAACTCAATTGAAACATGGTAGATAGAAATTAATTAAGATAAAAGAGATAAAATTGAAAAACTTTGATATTTCAAACCCAATGTCCTACATAGAGTGGATATTTGAATTGTATATGTAAGCATGTGAATTTTTAGACACACCAAAAAAACACAAAAATCACATCTCATATTATTTGTATCAAGAATGATTAAATCATCAATAGTTTTATATTTACATATCAAGTAATCCAGCAAACAGGAACCTTTTTTTTTTTCTTTACTTATTGAACAATGAAATGAAAATAATACATATGAAGTGTACATAAAAATCAAAATAAAAAAAATACAATAAGATGTATTATAAGATGATACTTGATAGATCAGACCCTTGTATATGATCTCCTTCATAGGAATACAAATAAATGGATTTATAGTGAAATCAAGTTTTTATGTTATGAGATTTAACTTGAAAACCTGACCAAGTATAAAGAAACCAAATATTCCAAGTTAGAGTTCAATTCTTAAGACCCTAAATTGATGTATCACCTCAGCTAAAATCAAATACCAAAGCTCAAAAAAAGTCATGAAACCTGTTGTTTCCTGAGTAAGCTATAACTAATGACTAGGTGGTAAAAGACAACAAATGGTCAGAGGATATAAGTTTGTAATGAGGACCCTAGTCTGACTAGGACAACTTGGTCCAGTTTTAGATGTAGAAGAATCTGCTTTGTACTTTGGTATAATAACATATGAATCACCGCCAGCAAAAATTACTCGGACAAGGCTGTCCGAGGTGTTCTCGGACAGTGAAGTCCGAGTTGATCTCGGACCGTGGTTGACCGAGATTTTCTCATCTTGGTGTGCTCAGACTACCACCGACCGAGATGAGAAAATCTCGATCAACCACAGTCCGAGATCAACTCGGACTTCACTGTCCGAGAACACCTCGGACAGCCTTGTCCGAGTAATTTTTGCTGGCGGTGAATGCTGTTAGTCTAAAATCAGTTTGATTTTCCTCCTCACCTGGAATATCATTACCAAAAATTTATTGATGAACCATTGAAAATTTATTCTAGCTCATTTACAGTCACTTTTCAAGATCTACTATCATTCTTTAACCTGATATTCTCATCCTTTTTTTTTTTTTTTTTTTTTTTTTTAAAATTTTTTATCTACTTTAAAAGCTTTACTTGTGACAAATCTCTAAGACAGAATAAATCATTTCCATCTTTCTTATCTATATATATATTTTTTTTAAAAAAAAAAAAACATTTTCCATAACTTTTTTCTTCATTTAGATCATAAACACAATATCTAATAACCAGATTATAACCTTTTTATCTATTTATTTATTTTTATTTGATGTTCAAACAGTCACTAAAAAAAAAAAAAAAAAAAAAAAAAAAAAATCTGATTTATACTAGAATAGTCATCCAGAATCCTCTCTGTTTTTTATTTTTATTTTTTATTTTTTTTATACATCTTACACAACCTTACAAAATTCCAAGAGCTGAGGAAAAAAAAAAATTCTGTCCAGGAGACGAAACCCAAGCTTTCAAGGATCAATTTCACATTGGGGAAGACGACTTGAGTTAAGTTAGGTTTTTTTTTAATAAAAAATTTTCTTGAGGAAATCACTAGAAAATGTAATAATATGTGTGGGAATAGAAATTAAACTCGTAGTTCATAGGTGTAGTAGGCTCATGTATATTTTTTTTTTTTTTTTTACTTCTTGAATTGACTATCAAACTTTGGTTTTATTTCAAAGTTTCTCTAACCCACAAAAAAAAAAAAACCAATAAAAAACCAATAAAAAACCAATAAAAAACACCTTTACGTACATATTGATTTCATATTCAATAGTGAGACAAACCTCACAATCCAATTGATAAGTTTCTTGGCTTCTCAAATGACACTCATAGTTATGATTGTTGAAATACAGTGAGACGCATATAGGGAAGCATAATATAGTCTTTCTTTCCCTTTTTAATATCCCAGGCTGATCAGTGTACACGCTCGTACCTAGGTCAGCGAGCTGTGTTAAACGTCCCAGGTTAGAGAGTTGCTCACCCGTATTCGGACCTTATTGTACCAGGCCCTCATTTATAGGAGTAAAGCAATTCTTTACAATGATCTCTCACTGGTCTGTTTCAACCAAATAACAAAGGACGATTCTGAAAATAATTTCTTTGAATGAACCTTCATAAACTCACACACACACACACAAACTAACCAACTTTTTGTATCATTTAAACAAAAGCGTATCCAAAAAAAGAAAAAGAACTATATACAATAACGCTTGGATCAAAAGAATATCACTCAATTTTCCACGCACTCCTCATCTTCAGCTGGTGCAGTGGTATTACCACTCACACTCAGTTCATTAGTGGCATTCACTGCGGAAGTTGTGTTAGCCAACGGGGTCGAGTTGTCATCAGGGGAAGTCGCAGTGCTCGTCGCATTTGTGATGTTAGAACCTGAATCAGATGAGTTTGCGATTGGGGAAGTAGCATTGACGGACGAATCCGAGACAGCCGCAGAGGGATCCATGGTAGTAGCGAGTGACGCATTGGACATGTTTTCCATCCCCATAGCCATTCCCATATCAGTTCCATTGGTTTGAGAAGCATCCTGATCACTATCTTCCTCGTTCTTGGGGGAAGTAGCGTTAGGCGAAGTAGTAGTGGTGCTGGGGGGAGACGCATCGGTGGAGTTGGCTGTGCTATTGGCATCCGCAGTTTCGGAGATCACGGGAGCAGACGAAGTGGGGGAATCGGCTGTCGTAGAAGGGGTAGCAGGAGCTGTGCTGTTGCCGGTAGCTGCCGTGTCAGCCCCATCTCCCTTAACCCCACCCTTGGCACCAGTATTAGAGATACGAGACGCGGCATCGGCTGAAGTAGCTGTTAGAATCAAGAGTCAATTATGAGCTTCTTTATGTGAATCTAAGTTTAAAAACCAAAACTTACTGCAACCGGGAACCGTACCAGCTTTCAATAATAAGGCTGTAATAATCAAATTTAAAAGATTTTGAGATCAGTAAGAGTGAATCAGAAAGGGTGTAACGAAGAAAAAAACATACGTAATTCAAAGCAAGAGGTAGGCGGGGCACAACCTGTCTGGACATATTTGCCCGCAACACATTGAGCGAAACCGCCTTGGATGCAGGCATTATCACCGACTTGACAGGGTGTGTCCAAACTCATACCTGCGTACTTGGCGTTGAGGCTTTGAGCAAGTTGACCATTCTTCAGGAGTACATCAGGCGAGATAGCCCGGCGATGTAGTTCTTGTACGCGAGCAGGTGCAAGGATAGATTCAATCCCTTGAGGGCGAGCTGAAACTGCGGTGAGAGTGAGAACGAAGCAGATGCTGAGGTTGACCATGATGATTGATTTTAGGAAAGGTGTTCGGTCGAGAATATTGGGGTTTGGGGTGCGAATTTTTAGATGATTTGCTTTGAGATATTTGATAGTGCGATGTGAAGGTAGTGCGTAAAGATGAAAGGTATTTGGTTATATGGCGTTGGTTGTTATATGAGTAGATGTGTGTTGGATGGAGTGAATGGGTTGGTGGATCAACGAAGCAAGGGATGTAGTCTGCCTTTTTATACTCGTCAAACCTGCGTTCCATTTTGCTGAGGACTCTGATCAGTAAGGGGTGCGTTGAGAAGCTGATGACCAGTCTTGATGAGCAAAAGCACTCAACTTTCTAAAGCTGGATAAGTACGGATAAGCACTTTGGAATTTGATTTGGCTACGAAAGCAACGCACCCGGTCGTGTGGACAGCATTCCATGAACCGCTCTCTGAACATCAACTTGATGTTGCTTATCTCGCACAAGTAGCAAATGTTCAGATCGCTCGTGCCTGACAATGGTATAAGTTATAGAAACAAGAGGAGCATGCGTCCAGGCTATCCAGAAATGCAGGTAGAGACTTTTGGACGATCTGGCGAACTAGAACAGTCTTTCAAGCGATAGAAACCGGAGCTTCCGTATTCGGTAATCTGGCGGTCAGAGCCGTTGCAGTATGTACCCTGATATCGGAGTGAATGACATCTCCTGCTATGAGTGCAATTATTTCCCGTTGATAAGGCTTTACTGAACTTTGACTCTTGAAAGGCAAAAGCTTCACAATGTTCCTTCATTATGTACATAAAATTTTGCTTGGCGCTGAGTCCTGATGGATGACACAGGGATTTTTTTTTTTCAAAGGACACAAGAAATTCTTGTTAGCACTGCAGCCATACAATAGTCACGATTTTCCTTAGGGAAAAGTCATTTGTCTGAGGGGGGGAAATCCAGGGCCAATGCTCCCCCCCCCCTCCCCCTTTGACCAGATGACTTTCTCCTAAAGAAAAAGCATGAATGTTTCCGGTGTAGCGAGCGTCATTAGTGAAGTTCGTGGCACTCCTGTCCCATCCAATGATCCAGGCTATTGCATCTGAATGGGTGAAGAGCAGTATAAGAAAGTCGTATGGTTTTGATGATGATCCCTACAGAAAGTGTCAGGAAATGATGATGACCCAAGGAAACATATCTTCTACCCAAACTTTCTCAATAGCAAAATTTACAAGACATGGATGCAAAGTTGACCTGTACAAGACCCACACCCATCATTCTTGAAACAGCCCTAAAAAAAAAAACAAATCTTCAAAATTCATCTTGAACTCCTTCCTCACTACAGGATTGAGGACTCGTGTGCTTTTTGAAACCACTCACAGTTTGAAGGGCGTGAGAATTGACAGTCATAGTACTTATGTGCTTTTCTCACTTTAGAAAAAGCAAAACTAAACAAAACTTTGCACTCTTTCAAATCACGCTCACATCCGGACCTGGCAACAGGCTGGCATCAATTATCTTGGGCAGCCACGGAGCGTCTCGGGCCAAGTCTGAAGGTCCCTTCCATGCAACTTTATGCAGGAATGCATATACTTGTGCATCCGGCTTCCCTTTGGTCATCATTGTAATGATTTAATGCTTTTCTTATTCTGATATTTCTCTTTTCACAAGTTTCCGAACACATGACTCAGTTTACAGTTATATTTCCTATGTTTCATGTTGTATTTCACATCTGATGACCTTTTCAAAATGTCTCTTTTTATCTACTTTCTACTCATAAACGAAGAGTTCGATGAACTTCGACTGAGCAGAGCAACGCATCAGATGCGTATCACTCTACTATACATAGTCTGAAGTTTGTCTTCATGTTCTTCTCTTTTTCCTTCGTGGAATTCTTTTGTCTCACTTTTTATTTACAAAAACAAATTTACAATATTTTGTCTTTTAAAGAATTACACATTAAAGTCTGTATCTGATTCATATCGTAACTAAAACTTAAGCTACACCATTACAATCATCCCCACTAAGTATCACTATGCCGACAAGTACCCTTGCATCCCACCTGCACCTGCCCGGACTCATCAGTCCTTTCTCCCTTGAGAACCTGCCCACCTTTCTCCCCTTCCGTCTTCTCTTCAAGCTACTCTTGTACGGGCCGTACGCTGCCCATGGACAATACCAGGGCAGTTTTGATTACTCGGTATTGTCGACGGGCCCCAACGATCTATTCATGTGGGGCGGAAGACCTCCTTCATTTGCACACCAATCAATCCTCTTTCTCACTGAATACCCCTACGCCATATCCCACAACATATGCAGCTTGACCGTGTAGACTATAGTAAGCCAAGTAAAGGTGATTTCCATCAGTCTGAGAATGCAAGTTAAAAAGAAGGCGAAGAACGTACTGCCAAGGATGTGCTTCCGATACTCTTGTAGTCAAAGCACAACAACCTCGCCCAACTTGATCGGTTATAAGCCCCCAATGTAGGGTCAAATCCATTGTTCTGAGCTGCTGCAACATAATCAGGTTTGAATCTGGTCGTATATGCGCGAACGAGGAAAGGAAGTTCTGGCTCGGTTTCAATATACTGATGACGAGAGAATGATAGGAAATTCAGTCTGAGCAATTTGCTTGGACGCCCTCTAGAGCTGCCCGGGGCGCCCCTAGAGACCAGGGCTTCAGGGCCGATGCCTTACAGTCCCGGTGCAAGGGTAGGGCGCCCGAGGCATGCCCAGCCCCGGTTTTTTTTTCAAAAAAAAAAGTGCGTTTTGCTTGTACATTTCACACTGTTACACTTAAAATTTAGACGTACCTCCTTAGGGGGATAGAGAGGAGCCTAAGTACCAATGTATATCTATCTACCCAGCTCCAAATGTGAGCATGAGTTTCAAAGATTGTCCGCATTTACGATGATAATATGTATACAAACTGAAAAATAAAAAAAATAAAAGAAAAAGCAAAGCCGAAAAATGAAAGACAACAGAAAAAAAAGGATTGGATGTTTCAAAAGGGAAGAAAGATAAAAAAAAAAAAAATGCTCATGCAGTTGAAGCTGAAGATGATGCAGCAGCAATGGCTTCCTGCCCTTCCTGCATTACACGCTCAAGCAAGCGGTTATGACGCTCCGGTACCTGCGAACACAAGGCGTGCCCACCGTCTTCCCATACGACCAGCTCGGCACCAGGCAGACAAGAGTGAAGTTTGAGACAATCCGCTAATGGAACAACGTCATCAGCTGTGCCCATCAGGACCAGTATCTTTGCGGGCGCGACGGATGCAACGAGCCGACCAAGAGCTTCAGGTGAGCACATATGGCTCGTGACTGCTGACAGTTGCCCGAGCAGACCAGAGAGGGGCTGTGGGCGACGCGTGTAATGGTGGGAGAGCAAGAGTTCTTCCTTGACTTCTCGATTGGTCCGTCCGCTTCCGTCCGATGCCGGCGCATCGAGAAAGGCGGCCGGGAAGAGGCGATTGACGAAGAGCGACATGCGCTCTTCGGGTGACGACTTGCTCATTAAGATCCGTCCAAACATGAAAACAACATTTAACTGTGAAAAAAAAAGTCGTGTGTAAGTCAGCCTCTGGACGCAGAGGAACAGACAGTTTGACACGATGTTAAGCGAGGATGGATTGAGTAAATCATATTCAACGTACGGGAGGGAAGCTCAACTTGTCGCCTGCCTTGGTGCTCGTGAATACGACGGATATGATTCGGCCAGGAATGAGCAGACACTGAAGCACCATCGATACCTCAAAGATCAGTAAGCCGACCAAAGGCCTTCATTTCCGGGTAAAACGCACCAGCTCTTGTAGGATCATACCACCCATGGAGACACCTATGATGATTGTGGATAGAGTCCTTCGTTAGCCAAAGGCCTCAGGGCATTAAAAAATGTTTTGGAAAATGAATCTCTGACGCACCTATCAAATGAAGCGAGCGGGAAACATTCCAGCCTAGGAAGTCTAAGAGGTCAACCACATCTCGAGCCATGTCAGATGTCTTGTATAATCCAATAGGACCTGTACTGCATCCGAGTAAACAAGGGTGAGATCGAGGTGATATGCGTGCGTAGGTGAGAACTCAAGATGACTGACTCGCTGTTGCCCACGCCTCTGTTGTCAAAGACTAATACTGCGTGATCGGGCTTCTTGGCAAAATACTCGACTTGATTCGACCAGGCAAAGCAAGTGTTGTTGAAGCCTATCCACATATATGTCACGTTTGAGTATATGGTCGAGCGTGTTGCAGTTGGTAAGGAAAGTGGACAGCAGAACTCACCCATGACTAGAGCACAAGTTTGAGATTCAAGCGAACGATGTTTGGGTGAGTAAAGGTGTACGGATGATTGTCACCTGTAGCCATAAATCCAAAGCCGACATGAAGATTCGAATGAGTACTGACTAAAGACCATTTTGTGAGTAGCCTCGAGCGATCCATGGACCTCGTAGTAAATCCTGTAGCTAGTCGAACCTCTGGACTTGCCCACGGGGCAACGCCCTTTCCGGACGCATGTCTTCTCGTCGAGCACGGTGGGGTATTCCAGTGAATCTGCCGCAGCCTAGATTGGTTGCCCAATTGTTTTGTAATTAGCGATTGAGCTTGAGAAGCGGACAGCACTCTGTTTTCAGCTAACGCACCGTTGCGGGTGCTGTGAGACTGGATGTGGCCATTTTCGAGTTTTGTATGAAGTGTGGTGGTGGTAGAATGGATTGATGATGGACTAAATAGTGGGAGAGAATGCTTTTTGGAGAGAGAAAGAGAATGGTGAGTCGGTTTCATACACCAAATTCGAGTTCAGACAGACGCAAAAGGAAGAGGATAGTCAAAGAAACCAACTCAGACCGACTCACTGACCACCCGTCGTTTGCACCGATTGAGACTCCTCAAATGACCTCTTGACCCCAACGAACTGAATCGAACGATCGAAATCAGTTGGATACCTCACCGCCTCTCTCGATGACGTCATCACAATCCCACAGTCTAGACTACGACCTATGAACTGTCCCAGGTTCGGTGCGCCGTACGCTGTTCAATGGATGTTGTGCTGGTGAAGATTTGTGATTAAGGTAATCCAAGGGCTGCCAGGCGAGAGTTCCAGAAGATCTGTGTCATGTGGGAGCCACTGTGGGAGTCGCGTCCCATCTTTTCATTAAGGTAGTGACATTGGCAAAACCATCAAGAGCACCGCATACGTGAGATCAGAATTACCGTACATACCTGCTGTTGGTTAGGCCTGATCCAATGTATTTATCCATATTCCTTTTGCCTATTCAGGCCTGTTCATACATCCAGGACTATGGAATTCAATCCTTCTTCTTTCCTTATCTTCATGTTTGAGCTTTGTTCAAAGACCTGTATGAGAAGAAACCCACATAGATTATGTAGAAATGTCTTACCTATATCACAAACAGTCGTACAAAATGTGGAATGTCGAAACCAATACCACTTGAAAAAAAATAAAAAAAAAGGAATACCATTTGCTTGGGCCTTACCTCTATGCGAAGCATGCCATTGAGCCTACCAAGTGACAGCCTTTCCTTGTTCGACCAGAGCCTGAGAAGGAAAACATTTGCGCCACCCGTTCGGAAGTCCTTGGCGCAAAGACAAATAGGCTTGTAGGATAAGCAACTTTCCATGATTTAAAGTCTCCGGAACCCTTTCATCTCATCTTTCACACCCTTTTCTGTCTATCTCTGTCCTTGTGTGCTTTATACACAAGAATATCTCGTATCTGTTAATCTTTCAAGCTATCTACAGATCTCAGAACTAAATATTTACTGTATTTGGGGTCATAAAACTTGTTCCATCATTTGATGACTGGGTTTCTATTCCCGTAATGACTGAATATAAATTTCACTATCAGAGTTTCTGTTACAACGTTATAATTTGAATTGAAAACTTGTGATGATCAAATTAATGAAGACCTATAACAATGCACGGTAACATGACAAATGGATGTTGCAATTCAATCGACAGTATAAATGAGCTACAAACATAATAGAAGAGCCTTATAGAAGGGGCCCAACTTTCCCATCAAACAAAAGCCCCCCCCTCTCCCACCGAAAAAGAACACGTACGTACCCCACCCTATCAAATCCCTATTTATCACATTCCCGTATATATCCTACCAACTCCAATTAAGGTTCTGACCTTACTATGGCCTGTCCCAGTTCACTGTTCCATTCTCGGATCACAAGCACATCTAGCTCACCATCCCCTGAACTTGTTTCTCGTGTTGTACCTTATAGGCCAGCACTCACCTTAGCAGGTCAGAGGGAGCGCATAGAGGACTTGTACCTCACCATCTTATCTATACCAGAGGCATATGGTAAAAAAGGGTGTTTCAAGATCATTCGCAATGGATAGATCATTGTAAATATAACAACCTGTAAACTTAGAAAGAAGCACGTGTGTTTAATATTTTTAAATACAAACAAAAATATTGCTATATGAAATATAGCGGATGTTTGTAGTTGTGATTTTCTCATCAATATATTATCTTTGTTCTAGTCGTATTTCCACTCGTATTCACAAGTCAATAAAGCAATAAAATGCTCATCCTAGAATAAGCATAACGATCCTGGACTCCGGTTATTACAGAACTCTCATTTATGAATTAGCTTGATGAGATTGTCAACAAGAAAAACCTTGTTCTTCAAACCAGCAATGCCGAATAGAAGTGCAATATAGAGCTTGGTATCTGGGATCATAACACCAAAAGGTTTAGTAACTTGATGGAAAGGTCCGGCGGTTGACATGGAGCTTACTTTGGGTCATCCCAAGGCCTGTTTGGTGGCATGTGTCATAGTTAATATGACAGCCGAAGTGTACCCATAATGAAAGAAGGGCACTGCGGGAGCCACCAGGGAGCCGGCCCCAACCCACAAAGACCTTCGGGATTTCTGTGCCAGGCGAGCCAAGCAAAGCCCCCACGGGACCCGTGAGCCGAGCGCTCTTCGGGTTCAGAGGCCTGAAGGTCAGGGTGGTAGCTAGTGTGGTAGTCATCAACTTTATCTGGGGAACAACAGTAGTCATCAAATAGCAAATATTGTTAACTGAGAAAAGACCACAAAGGAATTAGCATTGCAACATTTAAATTTACCATTATACTTTTGGAAAGGAATCGCAGTCTGCATAAATTCAGGAATGTATTTGAATAAAACATTTATTGAAAAGTAAAAAATTAAAGAAATGAAGCCAATCCTTGGACTTTTCACAAGAAACCTTTTACCTTGATCCAGATTATATTTTGAATTACTTTACAAGAGATGAATGCTATAAATTTAAATACACTCAAAATAAAAAATAAAATAAAATAAAAAGGATGTTCAAATAAAGCTAATTTTATTATGAGTTTTTTTTTTTTTTTTTTTTTTAATATTTCCTCCTGTTCAATCTACTACTGATTTTTCTATCTTGTCTAAACCAGAAAGCCTTGATTTCCTTAAACCTTGTGTCATAGAATCAAGAGTCTTTAATATCTTCTTTTGATCACAACCTCCCCATTTAAATTTAATAACAAATGTCAAAGTTTGTTTTAAATAATTCATGGTAGGTATTAACACATAACCTTCAAGGTCTGGATGATTCTTTTGATCTTGAATTAAATGATAGAAACTTTTATATGAACCAAATTTTCCTCTAAATTCATCACGTGTTGTACCCATGAGAGCTGCAGTCTTATCTAACATTAACTCTAAATTTTTTGAGAACCGACTTTTATACATTCCAATCATAAATGAAGATGTTGCTGGAGCTCCATCTATTGCCGTATCAATCACATCCAAAATCGTGACCTTGGGTTCATTCAATAGCTCAAATCCTAAATTTAGAAAAGAATACATTGGTTCAAGCCATTTTGGATCTAGATCATTATTATCAGTTTTTTATTTTTTATTTTTACTTTTCAGTTCTCAAGATTTTAGAAGATTAAAAGAGGGTAATGATATACCTTGCATTATTCCTGTTTTCCCTGATAACTTGGTCATGAAACTTTTCATTTCTTCTTCTAAATAACATCAGCAAAGATCAATAAAATATCCCCTAAGTGAAAAAAAAAAAAAAAAAAAAAAAAAAAAAAAAAAAAAAAAAAAAAAAAAAAAAAAAAAAAAAAAAAAAAAAAAAAAAAAAACCATAATAAAGAAGGATTACCTTCCAATTTCTCAGCATTGTCCAAGCTTTGTGCATTTTTTAACTCTATCAGTCACCAAATTAACCAAATTAAGTGTCTAGGAATTAGCATGAGTCTGATTTATAAATGGATTTTAAAAAGTAGACACATTATATTCCTGAAAATTGTATCCTGAACCAAGTTTTTTTTTTTTTTTTTTTTTTTTTTTTTTTTTTTTTTTTTTTTTGACTTACCAAGTTTTTCAGCCTCTTGGAGAAAATTCTTCCCTTCAGTTGTACTACTACTATTATTACTGTTACCTTTTTTATCATTATTTCTATTAAAAAATTTTTTACCAATCCATTTCAAAAAATTGATCAAAATTTCCCCTAATTTAGGTATAACACCTTTTTTAGGTTTTAAATTAACATGATTATTATGATTATCATTTTTATATTTCGATTTACTAATCAAATTAGTACGAGATCCTAATTTCTCATTTCCTTTAATAAAATTAATTTCTAAACTTTCATTTCTTTTTTCATTCTCATCTTCTTCAATTTCATCATGATCATTTTTTAAATTAAATTGATCGGATTCATTTAATAATTGTTCAATACATCTGTAAGACTTTTTTTTATGTTGTAAATTTGATTTAAAAAAGTTTTGATTCCCTTTAATGAATTCATGATCCCAAGTTGAAGCACTTGAAATGAAGATTTCATCTGGTGCACATGTTACCCATAGAGAGGTGCTTAACCAAAGTAAAAAAGTTGAGGTACTCAAAATTAGAAAGATTTGGTAGTAAGAGCTCAAGTTGTTCATAGTCATAAAGCCTTTAGAGGAAGGAGGATTGATTAAATGTACCAATGACTTATAAAATGTAAAATGTATTTCTTTGGAACCTTGAATGGGGTACTGCATGATGATGTGGGTCTATGTGAAAATTCTTTTCTTTGCTTAGGAAGAGGGACATGCTCCGCTGAAAAAAACAAAAAACAAAACTGGATCAAACCTTCGGGTTCAGGACTTACAATTTGTTAAGCTTACTGCATTTGCGCAGCAAAAGACAATGTTTCAGGAAGAGGGGTAATGCTTGTACAAGGAAGATTGATCAAACATGTCTGATTTTGATGCGTGTTCATTCAAAAAGTCACTGTGGCTGTTTGAGCAGTGAGCGACCCCCAAGATTGAGGGCACTCGGCATAGGTACTGTGACTGGAAAGGTGTAACAGAAACAAGGTGTCCAACGGGAGAATGCTGGCAGCTTAAATCCAACTCCTTACCGACATGAAGGAAATCCCATTAAATACAAAAAAACTATTGTATGCCCACCGCTATATCAACAAGACGAGATGCAGTTGGGGTGGTGTAGACAGCCTGTGAAATAACAGGGTGCGCGAGCAAGATTCTGAGCTAGTCATAAACCAGCCACGTTCATATTTCTCAGCGTTCTTGAAATCATCACAACGAGGCGGGAGAAGAAAGCGCTCCTCGTGACCTGTTGACCTCCACTTGAATCACCTACAGTATTTTTATACGAGCCTAAAAATATACATTTCTATCAAAATGAAGAACTAGAGGGAAATGACATAGCAACTAAATTACGCCAACCCATCAAAAAACCCAGCTGAAACCGCGTCGACCGGGGCCAGCTGCAAGCCCTCTGGCTGATTATCTCCTTCTGTATCTTCCTTTTGTTTCTGACGTTTTGACCGCTGAAGCGCTCTTTTCTCCTTCACTAATTCTTTCCAATCTACTTCCTCATCTCCATCGGAGTCACCGTCAACAGGTGGTTTAGGCTCATGCGCTCGAATACGTTTAAGCCTTCGCTGTTCCTTATCAATCTTCTTATTGTGTTGATTTGACCATGCCACGTTGGACGGCAATTTCTTTGCCTCCAGCTCGAGGAGCTTTTCATTTACTGGTGTCAGAGGTTTCATCCTTGGCTCGGGCTCGACTGGCTTGCGGGACTTGGTTTGTTCCGCTTGACGCTTCTCGAGTCGATTTTGTTCTTTGATCGGATCCAAATAGCCATACTCACCCCACTACGTTGAGCCAGAGGGAAGGATGTCAGATCGCTTTCAACAACGGAAGGATGAGTCTTGAAGCGTCATTCAAACTCACATCGAAATCGGTCATGTTTCTTAGGAACCCTTCAGGGGTTAATGGACCATCTTTACCCTGATAATTTTTTAGTTCGGGCATCTTGGGCAATCGGATCAATCCAAATCCTTCAAAGCCCAACTGTAGAAGATCTAGGTGCTTCAGCTGAAAAATGTAGGATGCCTCATGCTTAGAGTAGAATCGAATATATGACACAAATGCATTGATAGCCTGAAAATGTGAAGGCAAATAAGGAGAAACGCATCAGTAATACTATCGAGACGCAATCAGATGTGGTAGGTTATAAGATGATGAGTTTATGAGGCATACTCTATCGTGTAGGTCGCGATCGGTTTTCACTATTGCTTTAATTCTGTTATTCAAATCATCTGCTTCCTCGTCGGTTTCGAGAGAATTTGGTCGCACGGTTCCCAAATTCATTTTCGATTTTTTGTTCTTGCCAGTCTGTCGGGGCAGGACATCAGCTGCAGAATCGACCTGAAAAGCAATTGGTTGGCTGCTTGTACGCAAGTAAGGCCGCGGTTCAAGATTGATCTTCTTCATCTTGAGGTAGTCTAGAAAGTGATTCAAAGGTTAGAGGTTGAGAGATCGATGTGTAACAGATGTGCCTACAGTCACTTTTAAAATACACCTACCCACGTAGTCCAATTCTCTACCGCTTTGAAGGAAAACAACCGCCTTCCCACCCCGGCCGACTCTAGCAGTGCGTCCGATGCGATGAAAAAAGTCGCGCACATCCTTAGGAGGATCGTATTGAATGACGGCATCGACATCAGGTAAGTCTAGTCCCCTGGCAACGAGATCGGTACACAATAGTAGAGTGGGTGTGGAGGGGGAGGATGTCTTGAAGGAGTTGAACGTGATTGAACGTCTAGTGGGAGACTGCTTGGCATGAAGTGAGTATACTGCGAAGGTTTGAAGCTCCGGCAGTTGGGACAAGATCTATAAAACGATTGAGAAAATGAAAATATATATCATCGTAAATGAACTGAGCCTGAGACCAACTCAGGGAATGTTGAACACTCGAGGTAGATGCAGGGTCGAAAAGACTTCATTGGACCCACTTTGTAGTAGTAGTCTACACAAGCGCAAGTAGAGAAGTACACAATGAACTTGTGAGCACCATCTCCTTTCGGTTTCGGGATAACCATCTGATTCAACAGTCTGATCAGTTGAGGCATCTTCCATGCGACTTTTGGCACCTCCAAGAAGTAGTTGATTAATCCACTTGGACCTCGATCGTCCTCAGTCACAAGTTGTTTATCGGTCTGAACTTTAACCACAATCTTCACAGGATTGCGAAGACCTACCCTGATAAGTTCAGTAAGGCCGTCGTTCAATAGCGTTGCTGAGAAGAGTCCGGTACGCCTCTGCTTTGGAAAATGGCTCATGACGTTGGTCAAGACAGGAGCGAATCCCAAATCTAGCAGTCTGGGTAGCGGGGTGTGCAGAATCAATGTCAGCTAAGATGCAAAATCTATTTTGGGTTAATAGAATATTGTACCTATCAGCTTCATCGAGAACTAAAATCTCTAAAGCTTTCAGATTGATATGCGGCTTGCCACTCGAGGTTGACTTTTGTTTGCCCTTCGACAGACTACTGTAACCCAGTAGGAATTCTTCCAATCGACCCGGTGTGGCGACCAAGACGTCCGCGCCGCCTTCACGGAAATCGATCAGGTCTTTCTTGATCGACCTTGGCCCTGTACCACCTATCAACAACATAGCTTTCACAGCTGGTGGAATAGAGGCATCCTGTAACACGCTTTTGGGGTCTTCTTCGGCTTGATCGCTGTTTGTGGGTTGGCAGCGTATGAATGAAGAGAACACTTCAAATATTTGGCTGGCCAGCTCTCTGTAGTATCAATAGCATGATATTACGGAATCTCTTGATCAGTCTTGACTCAGAATCCTTCACATCAGATGAAACGCATGCTCATATACACCAAAGACTTACCTGGTGGGACTGACGACTATAGCACGGATTTCGCTTTTTTCTTGTCGTTCAAGAGATAGTATTTTTTCCAAGATCGGAATGACAAACGAAAGTGTTTTTCCAGACCCAGTGACGGCCTATACTAAAAGGGATAAAAAAAAAGGTTGTGGATCCATTAGCCATCCTGTGGGATAATGTGATACCGATCGTGATATCCTGTTCAAGGCCAAGGCATCAAGAAATCAACGTGCCTCTACCACCACGTCTTTGTTCTGCATGAATAGGGGTATGGTGTTGGCCTGCACGGGTGTCATTTGCGAAAAGCCCATTGCTGCGACCGCATCCACGCTGTAAGGAAGTCATATGTGGTCAGGTCATTTATGTGTCGGAATCAAATTAGCTAGCGAGAACTCACATCCACGGGGTGATGGGAGGGTCTAATGAGGCAAATGTCCCTGCTTTTGTGTTGGTTTTCAAAGTCATCGGTTCACGGGTTAATCGAGGCTCAAGTGGTGGAATTTGATGTGATAAATTTTTTTTTTTGGAGCGTCGAGTATGACCTCCCTAGTTTTTTTTTCCAGAGGTGGTTCCAGTTGGAACCGTAGTACTTAGACTGTAGCAGTACCGAAAATCGGACCCGAATTTGTCAATGGGGATCGGGCTTAGGGACCGTTCTTTTGAGGACCACAAAGCTTCACATGGGAGGTGTTCCTGATGGATAGTGTACAGCTTTGAGAGTATTTAAAAGTATCCAAACTGAAAACTTTGGCTTTGGCTTTGGATATATAGATTTATGTTTTTCCTTTATAAATCCCCTTTAACTTTGTTACAAATTTATTTTGAACCCTTGAGCATATATTGAAATGAGATGTGAGTACACTTTCTTACACACACACACAAAAAAAAACCAAGTCAGCCTTTTTTGTATAAGCCCAAAATAAGAATATGTTTAACTTAAATTACAAAAGTTTGATCAAAGGCATTTTTTTTTTTTTTCAAAAAGATCAAAAACTAAATCTTGGTAGTGTGTTGTGTGAAGGTCAAATAACTTCAAAAGTTCCTAAATCAAAAATAAACTGCTTAATTTATTAAAATAACCAACCAGTTCATAAACGAGAACTTATCCTTTAAGGGTACATTTGGAAACTGACTTCAACCAAAGTTTTCTAACTTCAAATTCAAGTTTGAAGTCAGGTAAATAGCCAAAAAAAAAAAAAAAAAAAAAAAAAAAAAAAAAACAGTGAGAGGTTTGGTACCATAAGAAAATGGATTCTGGAGTCAAAAAAACCAACTTTCATCCAAATTCAGAGAATCCAGTTTTTTTTTTTTTTTTTTCTAGAATTCTACTAGATTCTTGAAGTCAATTCTTAAATTCTTCTCACATCAATCTGCACTCTCAGCTTCTATTGACCCTTCAGACTTATCCACAACCAATCAAAAACCACTTTACTCAAACACCCTCCCTCCCTCACTCAACTCAACCATCCAACACTATTGAGATGCCACCAAAGAAAAACCTCAAGAGGCACTTTGATTACCAATCCAAATAAGTTGAAACCAGTTGGAGAAGTGTTGGACTCATCCGAGTCACTTGATAGGTCTGAATCAGTTGAGCTGTCTGAATTCCCTGAATTGGACATGTTCCAGATCCTTGTTTGAGTGGTTGGTTTGATGAAAGGTGGGATGATAGGGAGATAAGGTTGAGAGTGGTTGTGAATGCTTGAAGGGATTGAGACTGTTTGCCATGAGGGAAGACTTGTTCAGGTTTTTCATGTAAGACCTAGTAAATTAACTTTGGAGTTGGTTAACCAAATCTGAAGTTGATTCACTAAGATTTACCCAAATCAACCCCAAATTTGGGTAGAATGACTTTTCACACATGAAAAGTGATTCATGTTTAGAGTTGGTTGCCACCAAATGCACCCTAAGTGTAATTCTCTACAATGTTGATTTACACTTTTGGATTTTCCATTA
>MU167217.1:699920-727935 GCA_015951145.1 Cronartium quercuum f. sp. fusiforme G11
CTAATTAATCAAAAAAAAAAAAAAAAAAAAAAAATCTGAACAATGCTTCAATGCTCAGACACCTAATTGATTATATAGGGTAAAAAAAGAAAAAGAAAAACTTTTGGTCAAAGTCCTTTTATATCTTTACTCAAACTCTTATTCTCAATTTGATATATATATATAATTCATACTTTCAAGCCCTCAAAAACACCTTTAGAAGTTTTTTTCTTTTTTTTTAAAGAAAAAAAAAAAGGTATCAATCCTCTTTGATTTCAAAATTGAGGAAAATTTCAAAACCTTACAAAGATCTTCCAAGCCCAGAAAAAATTGAGACCCAGAATCAATTTACAGGAATATCCACAATTGTCATTAGGGTCTTTAAAGGTCTGTATTCCCTCTGTATGTATGTATGTATGTAGTGTTCAAGATATTCCTGAACACATTTTCTGGATACAAACTTTATGAGGTTTGAAACCCTCAAATGTAACCAAAAAAAAACATTCCCAAGCAGTGTTTTTTTTTTTTTTTTTTTTTTTTTTTTCATATAATTATATACTCCTTTTCAAAACTCAAGGTTCCTTGCGAAATTCAATAAAATCTATCTATCTACCTATCTATATTTGATGATGATCATAATCACCAAGGTCAATAAGAAAAGAGAGAGAGAGAGAGAGAGAGAGAGAGAGTATGTGTATATGTATATGTATGTGTTTGTTTGTGTGAAAGAGAAAGAGATAGAGATAGAAAAAGAGAAAGAGGACCTTTAAAATGATTAATAAATGTGTTAGTAATTTATTTGTTTTCCTCCTTTCTTTTCATGTACTTGTTCTTTGAAGAAAAAAAAGAAAAAACAAAAAAACACCGGTATTGGAATATATATTAAGATTGACACTTCACTCACCTCCTTGGCTCTCCCCATCCTAGTAAACGAATGATGTACTTTTTCTGATACGTGAAATTGTTTGTGCTTCTTTTTCCCCCCTTTTCTAGTTGATTGGTTGTGTGTGTGTGTATGTGTGTGCGATAGAGTGTGAGAGGGCCACTGAGGCAGCACAAGAAAATTGGGATCAAAAGAAGGCAACCTAGTTCCTTGGTTCATAGGGATCCTTCCTCACTCTCACATTCCAAACGCGAAATTCAGTATACGCTCACCCCCGCCCCCCAACCCATTCACTTTTAAATACCAAAAGCAAACAGATTGCCTTCCTTGGGTTCTACGTGGAAAAAATCAAAGTGCAGATGGCATCACAATATAGAGCAGTAAGATGAATTTCGTACCCATCACACACACACCCACACACGACGCATCCATAGATAAAGAATAGAAAAAAGATATTCAAGAGAAAGAAGAAATATACAAAAAGTCCTTTTGTTGTTAATAAGTTCACCGCAGTGTCATGAACTTTTCCAATCTGCGTGCGGCGTCGCCCAGAGTATGTTAAATAAATAAAAAGTAATAGGAGACGAATCTTTGCCTCTCACGAAATGAAGCATGCGCCCTACCCTGCCTGCGTATAGAGAAGTGCCCCGAAAAAAAAAGATGTAAATTCAAAAAAGAGACATCTTTCAATTCCTGCTCTTTCAACTTATCCGCGGCCTCTCGCTCAGCATACGAGGTATTGAAATGTGCGTGTGGGTGTGTGCGTACTAATGTGGTTGGGTAGGAAAACGACTTGAAACATGATAGAGACAGCAACTTCGGCACGAAGAACAAAACTCGAATTTCTTTGCATGCAGAAGATCCATGTGAGGTAGTGTATGAGCGCAAGCCATCATCCTTAGAGTCGAGAAAGAGTGCATAGGGGCATCCAGGACCCAAGTCTTCTTCGGCTTATGGTTTTTCTGCTTCTTTTTCCTTTTCATTCTTTACCGGCGTGAGATGAGATCAGTTAAGGGAAGCCAGGGTTATTTTCCTTCGGCGAGCGGTGGTCCAGTATTTTTGGCGTATGAACATGTACGTAGAGAGGAAGTGAGACGAGCAGGAGAGAAGAAGAGAATTGGGAGGGAGGTGAGAGAGAAGAAACGTGAAGGGCAGAAGTGAGAGGGGCATGTCAAGACCATCACTATCGTGTGTACTGATCGGTATAGTACGTTTGTCGTTTTTGTTCTTCTGTTTATCGTGCCATAGGCCCGGAGAAGCGTAGAGGGAGGGAGGGGGAGGGAAGAAATTAAGTGGAGCAACAGAAATTTAAAAAGAAGAAGAAAGGAAAATTAGATCGATTGAAAGAGCCAGCGACCAAGCGCTATCTTCAACTCGGCGTCTCATCCTTGTAAATCCCATCGAGCGCACTAAACGCCAATCGGTAGGGTAAGCTCCTCACAATATCCGTGGCCTTTTTCACGACCTTCTCCATCGGCACCCCACCCTCCAACGCTGTCTCAATCGACAGTCGATAGAGCCCCAGCACCGCCAGCGACACTTGCGTCTGCTGTTCCGGGTAGGGCGCATGGAGTGTGGCAGCCTGTTGAACAATCAACGGCATCGGGTGATGTGGGTTGGTGTGACCCGAGCGAACAACACGCAAAAGGATCTCGATGATGATGTCGACATTCTTAATCACGTGTCGATCGATGAAGCGTTGGCGAGTGTCGATCGAACCAAGGGTTGAAGTGGTGAGCCAAGTGTCGAGGAGGTGTTGGATTGTTGGTGGCTACGAGTAAGATACGCAGGCCGAACCGTCTGGATCAGTTTTTCATATTGAAAGATCAATTTTGGAGGCTAATTTGATTTTTGAGGACTTACCGGATCTGGATCCACTACTGTGATCTTCCTCCTCCATCCACACTCCGTCTTGTCCTCAGGCTTGAAGATCCGTCCGGTCATCTGCGAGATCCAAGAGTCCACATCGCCTGTTCGTACCCACTTGGCTTCGGTGAGCGGATTGGCAGTATCTAGCCTGGCGACGACAAGAATCATGTCTTGCTTGAAACTCGTGGTGACTTTCAGCTCTTCTTCCTCACCACCGATCGCCTTGAAGAGCCGATGAAGGGGCGGCAGGAGTGGGTCATGAATAACTTCTTCGTTTTCTTCGTCTTCGGCCTCTTCAACCGCTCCAGCCTCTTCACCGTTGACACTCTTCTTCATTGGCGACTCTGATTCTGATTTGACTCTCGATTTAGATTCTTCAGCATTCCAGGTGGCTTCGAGTGTCGCACGATCAATGATCACATAATCGTCGATCTCTTGGTCAAGTGCCTCCACCTATATCATCCTCAACTCCTTGTAAATCAATTCCGAACTGAAACCAAACAAAAAAAGAAAAGAAAAGAAAAAGGAAGACGTACCAAAACCCCTTTACAGACTCGATACTCATCCATCTCCCCATCGTACTTCCCACCTTGAATCACAGCCGGTACCAACCTGAGCATGACCTCAATCTTATGCTCAGCCCTATAGACCTTAATCCACTCAACCACGTCCGCATCGATGACCATCCGACGGGTATTCCGCGCATAGGAGATTGAGAGTCTATCTGGCTGAGGCTCGGGTACCGGCGGGCCCTCATAGTCTTCATCTTCCTCCTCGTAGTCCCCATCTGCATCCTCGTCTGCATCTTCTTCTTCATGTCGGGATTGCTCCGCGCCTCCTGGTGCCGGAACATCAGCTTGCTTCGGATCAGTTGATGGTGCGGCTACGGGTTGGTCATCTTTAGCTATTGAGAAAGATGGACAAATACATCAACAAATCGTCCTTTAGATTTTATGTGAGAGCTATGACAACGTACTAGTTCCATCAGTGATTGATGTGGCTTCCTTCTCCTTTGTTTGCGTCTCTTCAGTGCTCGCCGTTGGCTCAATTTCCAATTCTTTCACTTCCTTATCACTCTCCTTCGTCCCCGCTTTCACCTCCGCAACCTCATTGGGCTCTACTGTCGCTACCCTCGGTGCCTTATTTAGGTTAACCATCGGTGAAGAACCACGCCCTCCGATACGCGTGTCCACACTCATAGCCGAATGAGCTGAGATCGACAGTTTGCGCTTCCCGCCTTGTCCACCACCGCCCGACGTTAGCATCGGCGTTGGGGTCATCATCGGTTTACTGGGTAGACCCGGTGGGGCAGGTAAAGGTTCGACCGTCGGTGATGAGAAGTAAAGCCTCAACCTACTGTTCTCCCTTCCAGCAGGAATGGTCGGTTTAGAGTAAGAATGTACCCTTTCTTTCTCCCGTTGCTGAGGTTCGTCTGTAACAACAGGACCATTCGTAGTAGTAGTAGTAGTAGTAGTAGGTGTAGGTGTATGTAAAAGTTGGGCTTTCACCTCATCACTCTCTCCTTGCTCACTAACTTGATCATCAGTAACAGTTAAATTAAGACCTTTCACAGCTGAAGCGGCCTCCTCGTCAATCTTCTTTGCTAACTCCACGCTCGCTTCTGATTTAACTTTTTTAGTCGTAGTTGTTGCAGTGACGGTAGAAGATGAGTGGGCGGGTGAATGATCGCCACCTGATTCATCTCGACCATGTTTACTACCGACCGCTTGCGACTTGGACTCTTCAACCGTTGTGGATACCACCGGAGTTGGGTCTGAACTTTCAGCTAGCCAGGACCAATTCAACTCTTGCAATTCCAATGCATTGATCCTAAAGTCCGTAAGCGTGCGTTTAGCAGGCGCAACTATGAAGATTTTTTTTTTTTTTTTTAAGAAAAAAAAAAAGAATACCATGAGTATATTGTCAAATTTTGACCAGAAAATTAAGGGGGAAAGAAGATCTTCTTACCTTCTTCCTTCTTCTCTTGTACTTTTTCTCTTTCCCCAAACTCTTTAAATTGTGCTCCCCAACCATTTCTAACTCTCGTACTTGTCCCACTGGGTCCACTACCACTACCACCAGCCCCTCCAGTTGTATGTTGAGTTGTTCCAACCCTTGGTGTTCGATGATTAGATTGACTTCGTCCTTCTTCAAACTTACCTCTCCTCCCTCCTCCTCCTGCTCGAGGACCGTTACCGTTACCACCTCCGATAGGAGGATTTGAAAATCTGCCATTGTTCCTTCTTTCGGGTTTTCCTGGGGGCGTTGAAAGGTTCTGAATACTTCGTGAAGCGCGAAGTCGGTTGTTGTCATCATATCGATGGTGATTTGGTGGTCGTCGCGCGTTGTTATTATTACTATTGTTGTTATTGGCTCGATCTCCGCGTCCGTTATTGTTGCTATGACTCGACGGTCCACGCATCCCACCACCACCGTAGTCACTTCCTCGATCACGCGTACCACGTCCTCCCGATCCACTACTCCTGAAGCCCCCTCTACCCTGTCGACTACTAGTCCCGCGCTCGTCATTGAAGCCGTAATGGTGCTCGCCTGCGTTTGAAGCTGGTTGAGAAGAATAACTTGTATCAGGCTGCGCAAAAGTGCTCGTACCATGATTAGGTCCAGAGTGACTATGATCCGCATTATTGGTAGCGTTAAAATTTGGTCCATGGTGCGGAGTAGGGTGTGAAGAGTAATTAGCACCGCTGTTGTTGTTAAATGTGTTCGATTGGTAATGCTGTGCAGGTGGTGGTTGATGATGAGCGGGTAAAGGATGTGACAAATGAGGCGGTGGATGAGCATGATTAGACCCATCAAAATGTGGCGCCCCCGTCCCATCAAAACTTCCAAGCGAACCCGGATTGAGACGGATGGGTGAATTATTTCCAAATGCGCCCCCACTTGTTCTTGGACCTCTTCCACCGCCACCCCCGAACCCACCTCTATGGCTGCTATTAGTGTTGGCTCCCATCCGAATCGGAGTAGGACTTGAATGAGCCATCGAGTTCTGGTTCCTTAACGGGGGTAGCGCTGGAGGGGGGAGGTTGTGGTTCGGGGCCGGGTTTGGTGGATAACCGCCATGAGTCGGATGTGTGTTGGGGCCGGAGTAGCCAGTTCCACTTCCGCCTGCCTCATACCTAGGCCGTTTATAAGGCGGTGGGGCCACACTCCCGGGAGAACCTTGTAGCCCCGCACCGGCGTTAGGTTGACCGGTCGGATAGGCTGTGTAAGGGTTGGGTGGAATGTTTGGGTTATTGGGATTGGCATACTGCGTAGTCTGGGGATGATAAGCTGTATTAGTTTGCGGTCCCTGATGGATAGTCGAAGGAAGCGAATCATAAGGCATGACAATAGGTGGATTGGATACATTTGGATTAGCAGGCAGTTGGTTTGAATTAGGCTGATGGGGGTAGGGTTGATAAGGCTGGCCGACCTGCTGGATGAAGATGAATAGAATGGATGAGAATGATTGAAAAAAGACTATATAGCGGGTCTTAGTTTCGAATCTGAGCTCACCTTTGGCGGTTGCTGTGAACCGGGTGTAGCGCCATATCCGTAATTAGGAAAGGCGGGATGTTGAGGTTGTTGAGGTTGTTGATGTGGAGCTTGCTGGTGTTGGTGTTGCTGAGGATTTTGGGGCAATTGAGGAGTGTAACCGTAGTGACCTATACCGGGAGCGACTGGGCCGATGGGAGCCGTATAAGGCTGGCCAGCCTGCTGCTGAGGCGGATAACCGGGGTACTGACCATAAGGAGCCGCTGCGGCATACTGTGAGTTGTATTGATAAGGCTGGGATGAGGATGGGAGAGGGATGGGGTTGGAGGAGGTCTGGTACTGAGGGTTGTTGGAGACAGCTGACGGGTTAGGCGGGCCGGAAGAGCTTGTTGCGGGCTGAGGAGGAGGGGCACCTGAAGGCAGAGGAGGATAAGAGAGGGGGGCAGCTGGGGAAGAGAGCAAGATCCAGTTAGTGAGGGAGGAGAAGAAGAGAGTGGATGAGTGAGTGATCGTACCTGGAACTGGAACCCTCAACCGGGTTCGAATTTGATGTGGATGAAGGGAAACAAAAACGAGAATGAGATGAGTGATGAGATGATGTTTGAAGATGAGAAGATACTAACGATTGTGAGTAGTTTGACCTGAACCAGAGTAACCCTGATAAGTTCGCTTCATGTTGTGGAGTTGAATGATGAAGGATGGGAAAGCAAATCAAACCAAAGTTGGAGTTGGAGGATGGCGATCGAAAATTAAACCAAGCGTTGTGATACAGTAAATCAGTTATCAAACGATCGGTGAGACACTCGAGATTGGGATCATTATGTAAAATGCTTAACTTGAATACTCAGTCACTGTAAACATCACAACTCACTTTGATTATCACAACCATAGCGTGCTGATGGATTGCAAGATGAACCAAACATGAACTTTATGTCTTTATAGCAATACATCTCTGTAAAGTTTACCCTTAATATAAACTACTTTTGCTCTCAAAATTTGTGCGCAATCCTAGTAAAACAAATTTGATGTCATAATTAGATGTAGGCCAACAGATGAAAAAAAAAAAAAAACCTACTGGAAGGTGTCCGTTGAAATTTACTCTAAAAGCTCAAGCAAAGGAAATGAAGGTTCAATACATAACATAATTAAATTGACTCCTTATGTAAATTACTATACTTTTTACTTTTATTTTTTGGTTAAAGTTAAAATATTTAGTTTCAGAATTAATAGTAGTACAAAGTGTACTTTAAAGTCTTGCTTCCTTGTTGTGTACATGTAACAAGAAAGCAAGCAAAAAAAAAAAAAGAGGCATTGATCTTTCAAAGTAATTTATGTAGAGCAATTTGATATCTTTCAAATTTTTAATGGACAAGTTTTTTTTTTTTACTTTTTTTTTCTTTACAAAATTGGCTATATCATATATGCTTCATTATTAATATCTCAAGAATATTCAGCATCGAGATTGTTGATCAGGCTTACACTATCCCTACATATGAAAGGAGGTGTGAGACAAGTGATAAGTGTGAGAATTAAATTTGATACATGTAAGAGAGAGAGAGAGAGAGAGAGAGAGAGAGAGAGAGAGAGAGAGAGATGAGACGTGTGGGGAGACGAATGTTGTAGACATTTGTAGTAGTCTAAAACATATAAATCGTCGTGCTGGCGGCGGGATCAGAGTTTATTCGTCATCTTGAACGAGGAACTTCTGACCCTCACTGTGCCTTCAAACGCCATCCTCGGCACATACTAGTTATAACAGATTTTATTGTAGATTCGAAAAATGTTGTCACCGGCTCTTCACTGAAGTTGGCTGGCCACGCACGGACCATCAGTGAAGAGCCGGTGACAACATTTGTCAAATCTACAGTACCATTATCTTGACAAATATATATATATATATAATTGAATGAAATCCTCAACTCGACACATACACTTAATTACTGGACAAACTCAATAAAATGAGAGGTTTATGTAATAAAAACCTCAACATCTAAAATCCCTAGCTCAACCACAATTTACCGGGATTTTCTCTACAAAGAAGAGAAAGAAAAAAAAAAAAACAATCAGATCACCATGAAACCCAAATCGGAATGAACCAGGATCATGATAAAAAAAAAATCATATTCAATAGGTATATTCTTCAATTTGATACTACCTTTTTTTTTTTTTGATTTTATGTAATAATGGTTTCTATAGCACTATCTAATCCAGAACTGTAAACTAAAGTAAAAAAAAAAAAAAAAACAAGATCAAATAACTCGAAGGTTATAATAAAATCGACTCCAAAAGTGGTATCAGAGGATGAAAAAAAAAAAGAAAGAAAGAAAGACTATAGGGGAATTTAAAATCATGAAAAAACAAAAAACAAAAAAACAATTAACGCATTAAAAATAGTGGTTCTCAACTTATGGACCTGGTTGCCGAAAAAAACTCCGGTAGACCCAGTCGATTTTTTTTTTTTTTTGATTTTTTTTTGGCTATAACTGGGTGAACTGACGTCATACTTCAGACCCCATCACCCAGTTGTCCCCCTTCCCTCCCTCCCTCGCCTTGATTACTTACTTACCACCACTAGAGTCAACTCTCTCCTTGGTCGGCGCAGTCACTCTGGAACAACTCAAAAGCCGAAGAAGACCCAACTGAGGTCAATCTCCAACACAACCGTCATCTTGATTTCCTTACTACGTATACACTGCTCATCACATCATCTTTAGGTTTCAGAGGCTGGGAAGGCCTCTCTCTCAAAAACGCAAACAAACAGAGGATGAAACTCTGCTTGTAAATCTTGAGGCATGGCCTGGTATCAAGCACATCATTCAGCGCTACTCGGCCTCACGAATCCAACAGATCTCACGAGATGAAGATAGCCAAGCGTGTATGGTGGAGCTTACGGACCCCAGATTGGTTGGTCCTTCGAAGCCAACAGACATATTCTGAGGGTTAGAGCTGCAGATAGTTTTGTTGGACAAGCGAGGGGCCGTCAGGAGCGACTTCAGAACTCTTCTTGTTGCTTTCTCGTAGCATGCTCGGTCATAACGGCAGAAGCCTTGGGGTGGCCCTTGAGGGGTGGGTTCATTTAAAAAAGTCGGTGGTCCCTACTTTGGAAATTTACCCGTCCGCGCTCAGTACACCCCGTCTCAAACTCAACTGGGTGTACCGGGTATTTTAGCCCCCGGGTCATAGTTTGAGAACGACTCAAAAATGATTCGAGACGGAAGTGAAATCGTGTAAGTACATACATACTTGACTTAATTATGTTGTATGTACTTGTATCCGTTTTTTTTTTTGTCTGTTTCCCATTGTATAAGTTCTTAAACCACTTTATACGCCACACTGGCGTCTTTTTTAAACACAAGGCTGTGCTTATGCACTGGCAGAGGAAAAAAAGCAATGGGGCCATGACGATGACAACAAGAATTACCACTTGGATCTGTTTTTTTCCGTGGTTCTAGAATCACTCAATGGAAGTATAATCAAAAGAAACTTGAAGAATATGGACCTTATCCTTTTTCCATTCTATGAACGCCTCATTAGATCTTTTTGTCCCCTAAATCAAACTTCTGATTGTGGGTACCTATTGGTCCGTGAAACACGCCAAAAGGGTTTGCTTACACCCCAAGTCTCAGTGAAGGCTCGGTGCCATGCCGGCGCTCATATGAATCTACCCGTCCGTTGTTGATGGCAAACGGTAAAAATGAAGTCCGATTGGATCATTCACTGCTGCGGTGGGTTCGAATCTGCATTTTCACAGACGCTCGATGGCTGAGGTCCTAGGTCGATGTCATCTTAGGATTGCGTATCCTGAGCTCACATCAGAGTACACTCCTTGAGACTTGGAACAGGCAGAGTACAGGTTAGTACTGCTCAGTAGAAGCCAATGACTTGCGTTGGATGACAGACGCGACTGTCGCACCAACAAATCGCGGTTGGTTGAAAAGTAGGTATGTACAGTACTTTCAATAAACCTTGTCACCGGCTCTTCACTGATCGTCCGCGCGCGGCCAGCCAATCTGCAGTGAAGAAAAGAGCCGGTGACAAGATTTTTCGAAAGTACTGTATCTATCTTCGAACGTTTGTTGTGAGGGCATGAACTCACACATGGTATCCGATCGATTCAATTGAGCCGAAGGCGTCATACGGAACTCCGGCAGGCGCATTCATGGCGTCTCGCTTTGTTAATTCTGGCGAAATGACTTGCTTACATGGATTGAAGGCATATGACGTGAAAAAGGTTCAATTCCGCACTCTAGACCCTTACTTTGACAAACAGAGGCTGAGATCTTTTCTTCCTTTGCTTTCTTTGCTTTACCTCCCTCTTGTCGTGACGCGTGAAGAAGAGGTCCAAGTTGACAGCGAGGGACTTTTTTGGGGTGCTCCTTCATGGTGTACTATGCGTTCTCTACGCGTATAAATAGCCTACAACTTCATGCCCAACTTTTCAATCCTCCAGTTCGACATCGGTTCATCTCTCTCTATAACTCACAGTCTGGTTCTATCATCAAACCAACCTTTCTTACATTAAATATCTAAACTTGAGCTCTGTGAAGCCAATCCTTTATTATTATTTTTTCTATTTTTTTTTTGGATTTCCTCATCTCCTAACCAAACTTCAAACCGAACAACTTTCATTCAATCACTTTTTTACAAGATGAAATTCATTTCGATTTGTATCATCTCTTTATCCATTGGCGCTGCTTATGGTTTAGTAGCTGCACCTCGAAAATTGATGGTCAGTAGTAATCTTCTTGCCTGCTTCTATCAAAAAAAAAACAAATATGATTTGGTTCTCCTAATCACTTATTCCCGATTATTCCATTTACATTCATAGGCACGAGACAATCCTCCAACAAGAACAGAGGACGAGGAACAACTTGTTCAAAACAGAAACGAAAAGCTTACCAATGGTGAAAAACCTTTTGAAAAGCCAATTTCTGATTTTGGTTATCCGGCCAAGCCTATAACGTCCAATTCCCCTACTACTGAGACCGAACATCATCAAGCAGAAGTTGATACCCTTGCTTCGAAGATTCGGAAAACTGAAGAGAATCTTCGTCAGTATAAAAAGAAGTATTTTGCTTTAACGGGAAAAGCCTACACTAACCGTACACCTAAACAAGAATCTCAGGTTTGTCAATCATCATTTCTCTCTCTCTCTCTCTCTCTCTCTCTCTCTCTCTCCCCTTGCCTGTGTTATCTTTCTCAATATTTAAGCTAACTTTTTTTTTTTTTTTCCTTCTTCTTCTTCTTCTTCTTCTTCTTTTCTTTTCTTTCTTCTTTCTTGATTTTTTTAGTTACCCCGAACTCAAAGCCCCCCTAAAGTGACCTACCCACTTGGCCATTCGAATAACCATAAGCCGGGCATCGTAAATTACAGCGATGATATTTGGCATCCAGCTACCGAGACCGAGACCGTGAACAATAACAATAAGAAGGACAATAAAAATGGCGGTGGCTCCTGATTGGCGGAGGAATCTGTCGATGCGAACCGTACAAGGCATTGATACTAAAAAAAGAATTTAGTTACCATAAACTATCTCGAAGTATTTATTTATGTATATATATACAAAATTGAAATTCCCCATTCATTTTTGTATATTTTTTTTTTTCTTGATAGTTTTTTCCTCTTTTTCTTTTTGCCTTCCTGATGGTCTTTGTGATCTTGTTCTCTCTCATATCCTTTCTTTTCTTATTCACTCTTACTTTATTAAACTTACCTTGTCTGAGACATGTGTTTGTAAAATGTTTTCAATGGACTTCTCTTGATGTTATGGTGTTTCTTTTTTTTTCCTTCTTCTATATCAAGGACAAGTTTAGTGATAGGATGTACTGTTTTACCTCTTCATCGCGAATTTGTATTCACTCTTGATGAAGCCCCTTTGTACTGTCTTTTGTTGCTTGGATTAAAAAAAGAAAAAAAGGAGAAAAAAAGTGTGTTTTTTTTTTGGAAGCTCTTCTCTTTGTGGAGAACACTCAAAGTTGTTGCACGTTTTCTGAAACAATTTAAAGAGAAAACTGTAAAGCGTGAAGCACCTCGTGAACTTGCAATCTTTATTGCAAATTTGTTGTTCATTTCAGAGGTTGGTGAGCTTAGAATAATTCTCCACTCCACATTTGGAGTGTTCTATTCACTTTTCCCTAACGAGTAATGGGTGGTAATGATGCAGATTAAATGGCTCCTACAAACAGATCAAAAGCGATGGAGGCACTCCGAAGCACCGCAGGGCCATTGAGCGGCAAGCTTCACGTCATGGTTGGAGAATCTAATTGATTACAACTTCTCACCCCTAAATGATTAAAACTGGTTGAAACTTTATTTTTGACTCACTTAAAACCCATCAAAGGAATTTCTTCACTACCAAGAACCCACTATAAAAAAACCAACGGCCTCTGTGATTGATTCTAGATCACACATATCCGAAATAAATGTACTAATAAAGTACAATCGGGCTACCTATCCAAAATTTTGATTCAATTGTAAAAATTCAACTGTAAGAGACAAACTGAATGTAAGTCTTCCCCAAAAATCGAAATCCAACAACCGAAAAGGCAAGCTTACAAATCCTTTTTTGTTATGAGCATGGAGGCATCATCAGTGCGTGGTAGTTTAAATAAAAGAAAAGAGGATAAGTCTAAGTTGCGGTCCGAGCACATCGTAGTATTGCCAGTATACAGTTATATTAGGGTTTTGGATAAGTTCAAACAAGTTCTCGCTCTTGTAAAATATTGAACTCCGCTACAGCATTTTTCAATTCTAGTCCGCTTTCTTCTTCAATTGAGAGTCTAAGATCATATTCGCAAGCTCTTCGTCGGACATGGTCACTCCAGAGGATAGCCGCGCCAAAGTAACCGACTGCGATGGCTGCGGTCATGATTACTATGTTAAATGAGTAAATCGATGAATATATTTAGAAGGTCAACATCCGGAGCTTTCAGCAAAGAATGGCGATCAAGAAACATACCCAAGTTGAAGGCTGGTGGCCAGTTTGCATGTTCACCAGATACCCAGCCACCAAACATCATTCCATTAGCCAATCCAAGGCATATCAACGCGGCTAGTGGTCTTCTTGAATATGGAACTTTGGGAATACAAGGGGAGAAAATGTGAAGATGAGATTTCAGGACTGATGAGGGGTATGGACTTGAAAAGGCAGAAATGAGACATACTAACTATTATCCGGCCTCGGTGGAGCTCAGTGTATGCCACAAAATTTGGTAATGAAATTGCTAGTAATGATGTTCCGACGGCCAGAGGTAGGAAGGTCAGTCGTATCAGTCTTACTCGCGCGCCTGATGAGAAGTAGTACTCTGATATGTGCGAATCCATGACATTGGGGGGAGATCGATGAATGATGATGTAGTGAAGATGCACAGGTTAGTTCATCGACAAATCGCGTAAGTGACAGGGTATGTAAATCAAAATTGACGAACGGCTGATGGCATCACCTATCGTGATGAGAGAGGCAGCCGATATTGAGATGACCTTGAGAGTCCAACCGAATCGAAAATAAACGCGAGTTACCGCACTCCCAAAACCTAACGAGGCGATTATGACACTAAGGGCGCCGACGACAGCTAGGACAGTACCTGAAGTAATGCCAGAGTGTTGAGGTTCGGGTGGTGTATAGGCAGCCTGAATGGCCAATGCGGCTCCAAAGCCTAGAAACGTACGATGGGTTGCAGGTGTTAATGGCATATAAAATTCTTGATGAGATTATGAGAAAGTGAATAAACTTGCCCATGATAATTTTACCACCGCAAGCAAGTGCAAAATATAACACGGCAACAAGGCTTCGCTTATTTTCACTATGGCGGTAGCTGAGAGCCATGACTTTCTGACTGGGGGTAAGGGGAATCGGTGGTGGCTTTTGAACAATTACCTGGTGATGATGAAAATTGGGTTTGATAGGTGTCAGGTCCTCGAAATTCAACGACCCTTTGACGGAATCGAGAAACTGCTGGTGTTATATAGGATAGTGTCCCGAAGAATGCTTACATCTTGAATGACTTGTCCCCTTGAAACGTCATGTCTATTTGTCGAGCTGGACATGGTCAATCTTGGAACCCTTGGTCTTAGAATCACGTCGTACTCGGGTAGATCACCACGCGCCGGTATCAGGAACTTGGTTTCTTCAGGGAGACCTCCACGCTCCTCCTTTATGCTCTGAAATGGAACTTTGAAAGTGTAATGGTCGTCAAAAGATTTCAAAGATTGTGGCTCGATGATTTGTTCTTGGGTTGCGCTATCTTCCTGGAGCTGAGCTTGTGAGTGAGCGGGAGTGGAAGTTGAGGGTAGATGCGATAAGCTGATTGATTTTAGTTCGGGGCTGATCGTGTTTTCCATGTTGAGGAAGTGGGGGTAAGGCCAATATTGGTTTGACCTGTGCTGATCTTTGGGGACTTGTTGCCAAGGTTGAGAGAAACAGTTGGACGCTGCAATTTAGATTTGTTGTGTTCTCCGCGGGTGTTTTGATAGAAAACGATTGAGACTGATAAAAATCGAAGGTTCGTTTGGGTTTGAGGGAAGTAGGTCAATTCAACGCTCAGGGTTCAGCGTGTCGGATCTGAGTAAGAAATGGTAAGTGCCACTGTGGTCAAAGTTGGACGAAAAAGATGGCAAGGCAAAATGAGCGAATGTTTTGGGTGACCATGAGACTGGGCGTTGTTATACGGTCAAAGGTTGATGATGAGGAAGACGAGTTGTGTTACTTTTGACCGAATCAATCCTTAATCAGCTTGAAAAATTTCACAGGTTGGCCACATCCACCTCAGCTTACTTCAACTTTGCCTTCTCATTCATGGCCCAGGCTAGTCATCTCATCCATCTCAACAATCTAATCGAGTCAGCACCTTCCGCGGTTTGTCGTTGGATGACCCATCAGAGCAACTCACAAGCCCAAACTTGGACAGTCACATAACTGGGATCCGAGCATGTACACAAGTGTCCGCATCATTCACAATAGCCATTGCCGGGATTGAAATTAAATAAACGATTGTAATACGATCTCATCCAGTCACTCGATCTCACTAGCCTGGTATCCCTTTGGTGCATCATCACTACTGATTCTAGACCAGGAAAAAGGGGAAAAAAACAAAACGAAGCAATCAAACCCATTCTCAACCATACTGAATCAAGTCATTTACTGAAAAGTGTTTGCAAAAAGTTTGGTCTCGAAACTCACAATCAGTCTTAGTCAAGAGGTGTGTTTCAAGATGTAAAAAAAAAAAAAAAAAAAAAAATGCAAGGAATAAAAGTATAAAAAGAAATATCATATTGCTAAATTGTCCCTATCACCTTTATCCCTCTTTTTTTTTTCCCTTGATCCTCATCCTTCTCTTTCGTTCCTTTCTCATCACCTCCGGTTCAATTGCCATTACCTGAGTCATTACCACTTTCTTGGCTAGTAATAATAGCAGATCCGGTTCCCTATCAAAAACTCAGTAGATTCACATTATTCAGTTTTGGGTTTTTGAATGACACTTCCCAAACCACCTGAAATTACGTGAAACCATTTACAAAGTTGAAGGACTCGTAGTATACTAATTTACGAACCTAGACTCCGGGCTTGCTGTGTTGCTCTGAAAATCCTGTAACATAATAAATTGTAAATTACATTTGGGTACTTATTGAATTATTCTTTCCTTTGTTAGAATATTATATCTGTATTCCTTGCAACATCCTTTTGTATACCCGGAACACTTCATATGCTTCTATATAGCTATGCTTATAAATAGCCTTAGTCCAGGATCCTAAAGATCTGGGGGAGCTTTGGAATATGTTTATGCCAAAGCACATTTCCAAGGCCCCTGACTCAAAAAAAATCATCGTGCTTCTCATAGTGATGCCTAAAATCCCTTAATAAGTGTGCATGTGAAGCCTACGGTCTTGTATAGACATGATAGACGGGCCATATTTTTTGTTTTTGTTTTTATGTTCACAGTACTTCAGAATAGCGATGGTAATAAGAAAGACAATCAATGACAGCAACAGACCACTTTCGAATCAAACTCCTATATGTATGACTATTTTCATAGTTCTTGGGTGGATTTTTGAGGACTTTTTTATATCTTGCTCAAATACGCAGAGTACATATGTTAGTGTAATATTCAAACTTTACCACCAGAATAGTACCCAACAGAAAGGAACACTTTAGTAGATGGTGAAGAGCCTATCACCATCATTATTTTTCCGGGCTGAATTTTTTGGTGGAAATGGAACACAGGGAGCACATTAGTGGAATGCAACGGTGTGTAATCTGATATTGAATTTTGACATACTCTTCCCGGGCACTGCCGTAAAAGACTATGAAAGCTGGATTGTAAGTGAACTCGAGGACTGAAGAAAAAAACAAAAATCCAATGCACAGTTTGATCAAGTTTAAGCATCAAGCATATACTAAAAAAACAAAACAAAAAAACAGGTTGACTTACACCGCAATGTTTTCCCCGTTTTGAGATTGGATCAAGATCTGTTTTATAAACAAAGAGGATTTGATGAAATTTTTGTAGTCATGTCAAGGCTCCGAAAAGAGGTATAATTAGTTTTGATTAGTTCAAGAAAAAATTTGAACTCACTTGACAAGTAGGACAAGATTGAGAAGTAGTAGGTTGTCCGTATTTGATGAGTCCGTCCTCAGACTTGAAGTTTTTAAAAGCACTAAAATGGTAATAGGACAAGGTTTAGTTTAAATGATATCCGTGAGCGAAGAGAGTTTTTGAGTTTGATACATCAACAGGGACAATAAGCTGCCAGGAGACGTAGCCAGATAGATCAGATACTACTCACGAATGGCAATTAGAGATCTCAGGCTTGTTTTTATCTACTTCGCCGCAACTACATTCTTGTGAGGCACCGGAGGGACCCGAATATCCTTGGATTTGATTTTTTCCAGGAATCTCAAACGAGGGCGGATGCGCGAATTCCTCTGTCGGCAGTGGAGGAAAATTTTTATTTGTGGATAGCGAAGTGTTTTTCGGTGAAGTGGTTTCATTCATTGACAGAGGGACAGAAGTAATCGGCGGAGGAAGAGCTGTCGGTGAGGAAGGGGTGGTCGGCGGAGGAGGAGCTTCATTGGTTGATGGAGGTGTACTTTGTTCCGCTGGCGAAGTTGTCTCGACCTTACCACCACATGAGCCCACTTCCTTGTTGCCGCATGAACCTATTTCGGTGCTCTGGGGAGGGGTGACGGGAGAACTCGGCGCCGTCGGATATTGATAGGTGTCTTGCTTGTGACATGGGGATGAGACGACGTCCGGCTCTGTGTTGCCGATGGGGCACCCGTGGGCAATAATCGCGATGAAGACAATAGTTAAAAAGATGGAGCATTGACCAATCATCTCCAATTGAATACTGGGGAAATCTTTCAAATAAATGCCTAGCTAAGCTTGATAATCAACTCAAGATAATTGGTGGTGGAGAGCATTCAAAACCAGGGAATAGGTGGATGGGAATGAGGAAGGGCACGAGCGGTGCCAAAGTCCAGCCTCCTTTTATATACTCTTCGATGCTCAATGATGATGGCCAGGACGAGCCAGAACACTTCCCACAGGCAGGCAGCCTCTACTCATTCGCTCGTCGGACTCTCCTGGATCATCCTCCGTTGATATGAAGCACAGTTTCAGCCGACCGACAAAGCCAAGGAATTGTAATTGGGCAAAGACCACCAATCAGATCTCCAGGGCTGTCTGCGCTGCCCTTTGACGGTTTCCAACGGAACCCATTTTTTTCTTCGTACCGACCGCCTTCACTCAACGCCCTCCCCTTTGTCCTTTGACATCCCCGAAGCTTATCTCCATCGATCATATCTGGGTTGTACGGGGTCGCAGCGGTGAATATGAATCGCGAGCTACGTCTGCAAGTCCATTATTCAGATCTTTCGTAAAATATATGGCTATTTGAGCCAGATATGTAGATACCCATTGCTTTTCATCGCCTTTGAACTGCCCACAGAGGTACAGTTGCGGATGGTAGAGAGTCGTATATTGAGCGACTCAATCAATATATAAAGTTCACGAAGGTTTTAACAAAGGAACATAGGGTGAAAAACCATGGCTCCCATATTGCTTTTGAATAAGCTTTTTCCGAGGGAAAAGGCGGGAGCAAATGTTGTGCTACCGAAGATACATGCCGTCCTTGGCCTAGGCCACTGAGTTTCCCCAAGACTCGAGTCCTCAAGAATGGAAACAACAAAAAAGGTTACAACATACCACAGATCCCTTAATTGGATTCTAGAAGCAGCAACTTGTGGCTAAAAGCAGAAGCTTGGCATGACATGTGCTCAGTAAATATGCTCCGCAAGATCTATATTGTGCTGTGAATACACATGTTAGTAGGTGAGCCAGTACACAGTATCTTTTTAGAGATACAACTTGCGCTTTTGTATCTGGTCTCCAGAACACTCAAAGAGCTCTCTTCTCCATCTTTCTCTCTGATTTTTTCATTGACTTGGCTCAAACTGAGGTTGGTTGTCAATGTCTAATCGACGAAATCAAAGACAAGAAGGTAGCTGTAAAGAGACGGCTAAACCAATTCAAGAATGCAAGCAGAGAAGGATGTAGAGTTGGTTGAAATACTGATATGTCCCAAAGCACGAGGACAGAGGACTCAACAACGCCAACCCACTCGAAAGTGCACAGACCATATAGACACAAGATATATATAGTTAGGACATCAACACATCTAGGTCTCTTTCCCCATCTTGGGAAAGAGACCGTACGTACAACTCACTTCTCTATAATCACCCGTCCAGATCTTCTTCCTTTTCTCATTTCTTTTCTCTATCTATTTCTCTCTCTCTCTTTCATTTTCTCTCAAATCACTTTCCAGTTCTGACAAGCACGAGCGTCATATTGACAAGCTATCTAGCATTTTTTTTTCAGTTTAATCCTGGCAACCAAAGATCACTCACAAGTTACCGCTCCACTCTCTACGTATCTCCTTGCTGTACCTTACCCTAGGTCAGCACTTGGTTAGGGAGTAAAGTAGGGACATGCACATACTCACAAGAGCTGTCATCAGTTCCACCCTGTCCCTAGGCTCTTAAAATTTCTCATTAATTCTCTTGTAACAGTTTTGGTCTTGGTCTCAAAGTTTCACAATCTCCACACTCAACTTTTTTTTTTTTGGCTCTTTCGACCTGCCTTCATGCCCAAAAACCATCTGAGCACCACCACCCCACATGTCCTCTACGCTATGGCATTGGTGGGGGCATTTTCAGAAAAAAATTCTGCAAAATTAATTGCTCTCTAAGACAATATTCGCCTAAACTACAATTATGTTGTCTTATTCCAGGGGAGCTCTATCTGTGCGGAACCTGATACAAAGGTCCAGTAGCTGGGTGAGCAACTCTCTAACCCAGAGGACAATCCACACACGCTGACCTAGATTCGAGTGTGGATGGGTATCAGCCTGGGACACTTTTAGAGAGAATATTATGAAGGAGTTTTTCTACAAGTGTAAGAGCCAGGCTCGATCAGATCAGGTGAGAAGAAAACATACAACGTTAAGAATGAAATAAAATAAGAGAAATGACTTACTCTTTCCCTATTGAGTTTTAAAATAGGGAAAGAGCAAGTTGGTGATTTGACACGTCTGGAGTAAGGACTGGATCAGTTTTATTATAAGCATATTCCTCTATCCAATCATCAAGAGCGTGCACCACTGGATTTCAACATTTTCTTGGGATTTTACAATACAATCTGAGAGGTATCTTTTCAGGGAGGACATCATTTGAGGACACCTTTCCAATGAAAACTACCGCAACAAGATTTTTCTCAGAATTTTAAGACAAGATTTTTTCTCAAACAGATTTTTTTCTATTCTGAACCAGAAAAAAAAAAAAAAAAACTTGTCTGAGAAACTCTAGGAAAAGTTTGTCTGGGTATGTACTCTTTTTTTGGTGGCGAAATTAAATATTAAATTATCAGTTCAAAGACTTTTTTTGTATCACTTGATATACCTACTCTCTGTTTTTTTTTGGATTGAAAAAAAAAAAAAAAAAAAAACACCTAGAATGTGAGGTGAAAGAGCAACAATCAAGTTTTGATCCAAGAAGTCCTTGAAAGTGAACCAAAAGAGACACTAATTTGATGCCTTTTACCAAGGGTCCAAGGTAGTGTCCATACAAAGACACCTTCGGATCTTGGAATTTACAGAGTGATCCCAATCACTGCCAGTGGTAGCTTAGACAACGTAACTTTAACATAAGGCTCGTTTTATTAGGGGGGGGTTCAAGTTGGCGTTTTAGGCTGCTCAAATGTCTTATAAAACAAATTCCTCGATTCCGTCAATTTAACGTAAATTTTACAACAAAACGAGCCACCTTGTAAAGTCGCTCGATTGGTTTCGAGCAGAGCCTAAGACGGAAACAAGCAGAAAGTGAGCGGTGCCTCATTGACATAGGCCGCTACAATGTTGGCTTGAAGGCTCTATCGGTGCCGTGGAAGTGCATCTGAATCAGGGCATCCCACCTGTGGATGCAGAACCCAGTCCAGGCACTACGACGCTGCGAGCAGCGGGGCCTATGCAAACGAGTTAGACCTCATCCAAAATTCGAGCAGAAACACTTCATTAATAGTTTTTTTTTATGACTGCTCGAATTTTTCCAAACTTTCACTCTCCTACTGGAACATTTTCATTTGAATCAACCGTTTCTTTACGGCCATACATGCTCAAACAAACACATGACATCTTGAGTTAGACATCTCCATCCAACGTACTGAAGGCAGTATCTCAGCAACAGCCTTCAACTTGAAGTTCTGGAAAGTTGACCTCACCACACCTTTCTTCGCATTTGGAAATGACGTTTCGACAGAGAATCATCAAAATTCCAGAGCACTTTCAATTCAGACTCAACTCAAGTTCTACAAATACTTCAAAACACGAATTCAAGCCTGCCTCCACACGGGGGGGTTCTAGCTCATCGGTAGAGCGCTCGCTTAGCATGCAACTGCGAGAGGCGCTGGGTTCGATTCCCAGGTACTCCAAAGTCCGATTTCTTTTTGGCTAACGTTGCCAGCGGAGTTTCAGGGCAACGAGTCTAGTCCCCACCCTCCTTTTCCTCGAGGAACGTATTGGTCGGCCGACATTGTTCCCGCGGTTTTGAGGGCCCTTTTTTCATTCTGTGTAGAATTTAGAAGGCTCAAGGACAAAAAACAAACAATTGGTATAGAACATTATTTCTTTTCACGTGCTATGGTTGGGTTATGTTTTCTTCATCGTCACCCTGTTCTGCATGAAGAGCAGCTTGATAGGCAGTGGTGGAAGAAGTGAGGAGGAAGGGTATGTAATTTGACAGGGGGCCAGGGTCGGGGCCGGACGTTTGGTCAAAGTGGGTGTCAAGAGACCAGAGAGGTCGATGACAGGAACGGTATGTATGACTGCTACCATGTAGTAATTTTGTGTGTCTCATAGTATCGTGCGCAGCAAGTCAAAACCTATACAAAGCTGTACCTGTCACAAATCAGTTGACGAACCCTAGACCCGGCCCTGTCCCCGCTTTCTCCGTTGGGCTCCGTGATCCAATGTTCATGCGCCACTGACCACTCGAATGAGACCTCTTGACCCCTTTGTTGGCGCAAATGGTGAGCCTCTCCTTCTTTCTTTTCTTCCTTCGAGCGTAACATGATGAGTTTATCAGGTTATCTATTGGAGCTGTCATGAATCATGGCCACCGGTAGTGTATGATCCGAGATCACCTCGCAAGTGTCCAGCCTGTTGAGAAAACCTTTCACTCTGAACTTGCTCACTGCGAATCTTTCGCTATATCACTTGATGCCTGCCATCGCTGACCCTGTGTAGCGTAGCTGATCATTATCACTCTCCGTTTTCTGCTCGGTCGTCCACCTATCTTCGTACAAATGTTGAAGCGATTTGTCATAGACTATGGCTTCCAATGATCCCAGGTTACGCGCCCGCCTTGCTGCTGCCAACGCGACCCCACCTCCGACCCAACCCACTACACCAGCCCCAGTCGATTCTGCTCTGCCTCCGCCATCCGAGTCTTTAAATAATGGCACATCAGAAAATGAAAGAGAATTAAAACTTGCGTCCCGTAACTGGACCTTCTGCGTAGTGTGCGCAAGTAATCAGGTAGGTGATACCTATTTAGTTTCTCTTCCTCTCCTACTCTTCTTACCGGTTTAGGGCACAGTCTCGTGCGAAAATCCAAAATTTCGACGCGCTTGACCCTTGCTTGTTCAGAGCATTGTGGATTCGGTAGCGTTGTGGACATATACAGTACAACAAGCCCGTTAAGGCCTGCTTTGTATTCCGTGTGTATCTGTCATCACATTCACCAACAACGGATTGTCTTGTCCCCTTATCATGTTCATCTATCGAGAGCCTAATGTAGTCTCAAATAATGTAATGATATATAAAGTTCAAGAGCCTTAGTTGATATTGAGTGCACCTTTTTGCCCGTTCGCTCGTCATTTACTCTTTACTGGCGCAGAATCGTTCGATGGAGGGTCACAATGTGCTGGCTCGAGAAGCTTTCCGCGTCACATCCGCCGGCACTGGCTCCATGGTTCGGCTACCCGGGCCCGCCATCGATAAGCCGAACGTATACCCCTTCGGGACTCCGTACGATGACATGTATCAAGATCTGAAGAACAAGGATGAGCGATTGTGAGTTGTCTCTTATCTTTTTTATCACTCATCCTTGTCCCCAACCTTGATTTAGTTGTAGCACGTGCCGTCACAATTTGTCGACCCATTTGACGGTCTTTTATAAACAAATAACATTGCAAGACTAATCATGTCCCAACTTGACAGATATATGGCCAACGGTATCCTCCCTATGCTCGATCGCAATCGACGATTAAAGCGCGCACCTGAGCGATGGCAGGAAGGTGCATCCGGTCAAGCAGACATCATCATCACTTGTGAAGAGCGATGCTTTGATGCCGTTTGTGATGATTTGTTTAATCGAGGTGGTGAGCTCAACAAGCCTGTTCATCTGATCAATGTAGAGATCAAAGATAACCACGAAGAAGCCCTTTTGGCTGGTAAAGCTTTGCTTGAGCTCTGTGGACGTATCGAAGAATGTACCGACCTAGATGGGGAGTTGGAAGGCATTCTCGAACGACAAATGGAGAAACATCCCCATCAGCTAATTCATACAGGTAAGCTTGTCCAATTGTCATCGACAATCACATAAGTATCTTTTTGTTTTGTCTTGTGTATTGACTCGCACCTTTCTTCATTCAGTCGCATATTACTAGTACCTTACCATCCACGATAGTAAAAATCAAGGTTACTTGGGCATGCAGAGTGATCACCCTGTAGTCTTACAGACATAAAGTCTGATGGATATACCGGTGTAGACTTGATGGGTGACATAAAGCATGTACTGAGGTTTCGCGCACCCGGAGTCGTATCAGACTGTTAAAACGGTTTTCTCATTTGTCTTTCGGTCTGGACTATAAATTTATTTGTGATGGGTATCTTTGTTTAGTGTTGGCTTTGCCTATATCAAGTTAATAATTTTCATGTTGAAACTAACATGCTCACGGTTGGCTTCGAAATGGGTGATCTCTCTGAATGTCGGTCTAACATAGTGGGTGCGTTAATGGGTAATGTACTCTATGCCCGGTCACCATGGTGCGCTGAGAGGGGGACTTTTAGCCACCGACGCCGGTTCAGCCTTCACCTGGTGTGATAGAACACTTTTATGTGGAGTCTGACTTTTCTTAGGGGGGGGGATTACGTACATCAAGAGATGCTACTATGGGTTGAGTTCATTTACACACTTTGAATTATTAGGCAATAGTTTAGTAGACTTGATTTTTGCCACCGTTATCCTTATTTCTTTTTATGTTGGAATCGGGAACTTTGTTCTCCTCAACTCAATCAGGCTATGGGGTTTGTTGACCGAAAAAGGGTCAGACTATTTTTTTTTTTCTTCTTATCTCATGGTTCGAAATGGGTTAGGCCGATGTTGATGAACGTTCAATCAGGACCCTAGAAAGGCTACCTAAAAAAAAAAAGGAATTTTTTTTTTTTTAGCTTTTCATCTAGAGTCCTCTCTTCAGCCCCCACGTCCCAAGAAGGTCTTGTTTTTTGTCCAAATTCCAATAAGATTCTCGACACGTCGCGGCTTTCCTTTTTTTTTTGTTCAGGCACATATGTTCAAAAACTATTACGTATTCCCACCCATGGCCCATGGAACGTGTCTGGGTCTTTCCCCACCTCGACTGCGTAGCTAACCTAAAAAAAAAACAAAAAAGACCGACCGAAGCGTTCGAAGGCGGAGGATACTTGAGAAAAATATTGTTCAGGGTCAACGAGAGAAACTACGAAGGTAGATCACTTGTGGCGATGAAGGCGAAGAGCTAGGGCCGGAACAACGTACTGTATGTATGCAAGTTGTTGTGACCCTTCTCTGGGACCGAAGAAGGTCTCTATGGAGCCATCGAGCAGTCGGAGAACTAAACTAGTCCAAGGGTAAGCACGACAGTAGTGTGCCAGTTACGGGGAGGGTTGGATCTATCGAAACCGCTTCTGGTGTCTCATTGGCAGGTGGCTACCACTTAAGAGGGGGCTTGGCGTTATCTGAATCAAGGTTTCAGTTGACGACGGGAAACACGGCAGGTGTTGTTAGTGACGAGGGCGGTTCCTCGCGTTTGGTTTGAGAGTGATATTGGTTGAGCTAGTGTTAGTCTTGGTGACTGGCTGACTGACTGACTGGCTGACTGACTGGCTGACTGATTGACGGTCTTATAACCTGGCTCTGGTTCCCCTCAGTCGACCCATCTCTCATCGTCTTTCCACATTCCTTCCATCTGAACCTCAATCGTTCCCTCCATACTGTATATATCTTGTCTTGCTTTCAGTCTTGAGTTTTGTGTCGTACCACTAAACCGTCAATTCTTAAAGCGACACCTTCCAATCGTTGTTCTTTAGTCAATACCAAATGCCTATCTCACTCTATACTCTCCTTTCAGCGGTCTTCCTATGCGCCATTAATACGGCCAAGGCGGGTGCGTCGATCGTTCGAATACTCACCTTTTCTCGATTCTTGATTACATATCACTGATCCATCAAAACCATGCAGGCGCACCCCATAGATGTACCCATGAAGGGCCTGCTGGCACTACAATGACCCAACAATTCGTCATGTATTCCGCCACGGTCACATACTACCAGAAAACCACCACAATCCATTCTGGCCAGCCAGTCAAGCGTCGTCGTGCTCGCCGCCAGGCTGGGGGTTCAGGTATGACTGATTACACCGATACCAACACTCAAAATAACACCGGGCTCTACCCCAGCACTCCGTCTGGTGGCAGCACGGGTGCCCAATCAAGCCTCAATCTCACCACTATCGACCTGACTCCCGCTGAGCCTAATGCTTGGGATTGCTATGCCGGCAAGCCATCTCACCTTTATACCCTCCAGTATTTCTGCTGCCCTCTGCTTCGCTGACACAGCCCCATTGGCGTTCTATGCTGCCGGGGTCTCTTTCAACAGGCAGCTTTCAACCGCCTAGCTCCGTGAGTCGTAGCACACTTCAATTCCATGTGCTACCCAAACTGATGAGGCTGTCAAAATTACTTGTAGGCCGATTGCGATGTTGTGATTTCTGCTCAGTTGTACAACTCCACTGGGAGTCTGGTGGCCGACCCAGGTGTGCACTCACTTTTTCATCCCGGTTGCAAATGGGAAAATCTGACTATTCTTTGGATTCAAACTCCACCATGATCAGGCACCTATGTATTCGTTACCTTCGGAACCTGCGTGACCGTCTTGTACGTATTTGATTCATCAGTTTTTCACTTTCTCCTCTCGGTAGTCAGTATGACTGAAATGAGCGCCCATTAACTCCTCAAGCCAAAATCCCGAACCGTCTCCCTACAGCCTTCAAGTTGAGTCTCTTATTTCTCCAAGATAGACCCAAGGCAAGCCCTGTGATCTCACGTATCTTCTCATTCCCCCCCCCCATTCCAGTACAACTGGGCAGAACTCGGTAAAACTGCCCAAAGGATCAAGACTAGTTGCTTGACAGCTGAGATGAACAACATCGGTGGGGCGGCGATGTATGACAACTACCTCGACTTTTCGTTCACAGATGTAAGGCACTTACACCTAAAAACTTCTTTCAAACTGATAATGAATGAATTTTTTTTATCATACGGAACTAACCCAAAAAATCCTCAATTGCTTTTATAGGTTTTGATCTCTCTTCAGAGATATGATTCTGGCACAAACCCCGAGCCTGCCTCCAATGCGACCGCTCCCGATCAATCTCAAAATGGTGCCTCTTCGAACCCGCCCCCAAATACGATCCCTTATGATCAAACGCAACTTCCCATCTCTTCGGATCAATCTCAAAATTCGACCGGTTTGGAAGCAAATCAAGTTCCAATCGTCATCCCTGTGAATCAACCTCAAAATTACAGCGCTCTGGAACAACCTCCAGCTACCATCCCTAACCAAGCTCAAAATTACAGCGGTCTGGAACAACCTCCAGTTACCATCCCTAACCAAGCTCAAAATTACAGCGGTCTGGAACAACCTCAAGTTACTATCTCTACGAATCAAGTTCAAAATTACAGCGGTCTGGAACAACCTCCAGTTACCACCCCTACGGATCAAGCTCAAAATTACAGCGGTCTGGAACAAACTTCAGTTAAGCCCTCTGCGGCGGCATCTGGGAATCTCTACCAACTTGCCGCTCAAGACCAAGATGCGGCTGATAAAGAACAAAATACGGCTGATCAAGATCACTAAAGATCATGGCCATCGAATTGATTCGCAGCTTATTTTGTACCTGTGCCTAATCGTGAATAAGCGTAGCATGTACTTTTTTACATCACGTCTATCATTTAAATGCCTTACAACCTCCGTTATTCCTTTTGGATCCCGCTACAAAAACCATATCACATACAATAACCCAATGTACAAAGGCTCTTCCCTTCCGGATTGACAGATAAATCTGGACGTTCAATCTTTCTCTGACCTTTTTTTGTATCCCACATCTGTCTTTTTACTGACCAATCCTTCACAAACAAACGAAAAAAATAACATAAAATAAAATAAAATAAAAAGAGCTTGACGAACAAGAAAAGTTGAAACTTTTTTTTTCACTCTCATTTGATGAATACTATATGTGTGTGTGTCTTTTTGTTTTTGTTTTTGTTTTTTTAGCTAAATCAGGACCGCAAAGTTATCCGTATGCTTTTTTTTTTTTTTTTCTTTGTGAAAACTTGCATTGGGTTTTATAAACATGTCCAAAAAAAAAAAAAGAAAAGAAAAGAAAAAGAAAAGCCTACTTTAAAAGCTCTTTTTAGATTGCCTAAGTAAATGTTTTGCAAAAGAAATAAAATAAAGATTACTAAGTCACTTTGATAACCTCCTTACCTGTTACATAAGAGAGTTGAAGATGATTGTATACGACGAGTCAGATGGGTTTTCGTTACACAAACGCCTAACGTCTTGTATGAATTCAAAACCTTTTTTTTTTTGTATACCTCATGAACAGTCTACGAGAAAAAAGGAAAAAGAAAAGAAAAGAAAAGAAAAGAAAAGAATAAAGGAGCGGGTTGAGGCCTCTTCCTTTATAAAGATTCACTCCTTCGACGCCATCAGTTTAGGTTTTATTCTTTATGATAGGGTATAAATATATATCTCAAAGAACTATATATATATATACTCAAATGGTTTTTTTCTTTTTCTTTTTCTTTTCTTTTTTTTTTTTTTTTTTGAAGATTACTCCCCCCCCTATCAAACCATTTAAGCTTCGATTCACCTTATCCTTGGGCGTAAAATGAAGTATGATTTTTTTCAACTAA
>MU167217.1:751156-778999 GCA_015951145.1 Cronartium quercuum f. sp. fusiforme G11
AATTCCATCGCACCTAATCCTACTGACACTGCATCGCATATCTCGGGGTGATAGAACATCGGATAGGCCCATCCGATACAAATATCTTGGCAGTGGTGTATCAAATGTAGACTAGATTACCAGCCAAGATGTGGCTTGACAGAAGCCACTCTCAGAAAGTGTACAACATGAGTAGTTGGTCCTATCAGTCAAACTCTTCATGGGTGAAAATGAATCAGGAATTCAATCACCAATCTTCAGAAGGTGGAAAATTATTCATAGGAGAAGGAAACTTCTGGAAAGAAACTTATACTTACCTTTAGATGAAGAATTCTGAAGAATGAGTGATTGGTTGGGGCAGTGTGTTTTTCTATTTATCATATTAGTTGCTTGTTGTGGCCTACTCTGATACATTTTTCTTCATCAAAAATTCAATCAGGGTAAGTAGTCTTTATTTTCATTTGCTAGTCCTTAGTAAAAGTAGTATCTGATTATGTGGCATTTAGATTTATTCTTTTCATTTTTATCTACTTCAATTTCTACTTGATCACTCACTGCACTCAGTCTCACAGGTCAATCTTGTTTTTCAAGCCCTTGCCTCAACCTCACCTCCTCTCCTTACCGTAGCTTGCAGGGCTAACTGCCTGCTTGTACCAGGAAATCCTATTTGATGAGCTCATACCCTTGTATCAAATCTTTACACTATGAACCTTCATTTTAATTACAGTAGTTAATCAATACATGAATACCAGCTATTTGATATCAATCCCCATTTAGATATACCTTCATAATCACACCTTTGTCAAAACTTTCCTCGGTCTAGTCATTAGACAATGTCTCTCAATTGATTTGCTTTACTTGTGTCTCTAAGTCCAACTTGACTGAGTTCAATTTTTTACTGCTCATTGACCATGTATATCTTCACAAATAAGACCATCTTAGCTGCTGAATATACATGCCCTCTGACAGTCTCCATCTTTTCCAATGATTCCTGGTTGAGCACAACACAGCGCTCATCTCTTTGTCTGATACAACATGACATCAAGGCAAGTATGAGTGCCCATTTGATTTCTTCATACATAGTCTATGTTGAATTTCACTCGGCAGGTTTGGTGTTTGATTATGAAAGAGTGCCCACAAGTTCCCTTCAGGGTAAAAAAAAGGGGTGTACTCTTATTAATGTGAAAGGCTCAATTCAGACACAGTGTAGATGAGATCATTTAACACTTTTTGGTTTTATAATTTTTGGGAAAAGGTCATAATGTAATCATTCTCTTTTCTAATATGTCAAAGGTAATAATTGTGAATGACACAGAACATGGTACCCATGGTATTTAAGTTCAAATTTGAGAAAGTTGTTTTTTTCTTTTTTCTTTTTTTTTTTTTTTTAAAAAAAAAAAAAAAAAAATCCATACAGTTGAGTTTTTTGTAATATAAGTTTTGGTGGAATATGAAATTTGTAGCATTTTTTTTTTTTTGGAGCACATATCTTTTTTAATTCTCTCTTATATACACCAATTTTCTTAATCACATTGAAATTCTATAAAGTTTACGGGAAAAAGAAGAAAAAAGAAATAAAAAATAAAAATTTCATGAGAAAGTATGTAATCACAAACATTGAGTTTTTTTTTTTTTTTTTTTTTTGCTTTTTCAAAAAGTAGCTCACAATAGTGTAAAAGAGACAAAGAAACATTTAATTAGAGTTTACCAGGAATAAATATTGTTTTACTATCTCATAAATTTGTCAATCCAAGTCTACCCATGATTATTGATCCTTTTGTTTTTCTAAAAAAAGAGGGAGAAAAAAAAAAATGATATGGCAAGTCAATGGCTAAAAATTTTGTTTTTAGAATAAATAACCACACCATCAGATTTGAAGAAGAAAAGAAAAAAAAATTCCCTAGCTGAAATTACATAAATTTGATCAATGCTTTTGTGTAAGATGATGTCAATAAGAGGGGTTTTTGTTTTTTTCCCCCCTAAATATCTGACTGAAGCTAGATGTGATAGGTTGTGTTAGACATGTCATGATCCAGCTGATTCTTTTGTGACGCCATAGGAATGAGTTTAGGTTCATCATACACACACACACACCGGATTGAGATGGTGTTTTTTGGGAATTGAGGTCATTTTGCCTTTGTATGGATGATATAGCATCTCCCATTAACAAAAACTCTACCCGTGTTACATGTATCCAATCCTCGTTCCCTATAAAAGTTTGACGGTCACACTTTGTCATGATTCGGTTTTCAGACTGCGCCCCCACCCGACCCCGGGCTTAAGACTTGACCCTAACTGACCCGAACGCCTGATCGTCTGTGAAAGGTTTGCGTCGCACTAAGTAGCAAACTACACTGCTACGTACGTAGTCGTAGTTAGTGGTGACGGACCTTTTATCAAGTCCCAAAGTGAAACCGTGGCAGTCTCCTCCTCCCCTTCCCCCCCCCTTCTTGAGTTCATCGCGGGACTACTCGGCGCTATGAAACCTACCGCAATGACTTGTTGAGATTGAAGAAATGAATGATCTAATGGTAAGTTTAGTGTACTGTACTGTACTGTACTGTAATCCCAGTTGGACTGCCTGGATGTAGATCAACTTGTCAATGCCAAGGTGATGAAGGTAGTGGCAATACGCGGTCATCTTGGAAATTCGCACGGTCAAGTCAAGATAGACATTGTCATTTACCGTAAGTAGCGTGGTCCTATGGTGTGATAGAGTGGATTCTTTGAATTGATACTTTATGATGGATAATTCTTGATTTGAGGATTGTGTGAGACATGGTACATGGTATTGTATGTTTCCAAATCTCAAAAGTTGTTCAGGTGAGGTTTCATCTGAAGGCATTTTCAGTCAAATGTTTTAGGTGATGATGAGGATCTTGATATTTTTTTTTTTTAATTAATTAACCTCTGGGCTTCAATCCAGAACTGTGAGCTGAGCTGAGCTGAGCTGAGCAGAAGTGTGTTTCCTAATTCAGCCCACTTTGAATCGTTCTTTTACTTGTCGCTTACGGAAAGAAACTCAAAATAACTCAGATTCAGCTTCCACTCTTTTTAATTAAGCTTGATGAAAAAAAAAAAAAAGAACATAACCCGTTGTCCCTCCATTTACCCCTCCCTACTTTAAATCTACCGCCTGGGTTGACCACCCCTTGATTGGTGCACTTCTAAGTTGTATTCTTAACCGTCACTCACCGTCGGTCCATCGACTCACCCCAATCTTTTCGAATCTTGCCTTTCTTCTCGAATCTTCTGCCTCAAACAACACTTCAAACCTCTCCTTTCCCTGCGCTTCATCATCCTTTCACAACGGAAACAATTCTACCGTTGGCTTGCCCTTTTCGCTTGGCTCCGATTTCCCTCTTTTGTGATAAAGTGATTTGAAAGATTCCTATTTTGATATCTTCGATAACAAACCACCCTCTTCTATCAACATGTCTTACCCACATCATCCGCCCTACCCATCCCAGCCTGTGCGTGCCCATTCGCCCAACTATCCGTCTCCAACCCGAGGTCCTTCACCATATAGCCAACATCCTAACCTCGGCAGCCCGCAGATGGGACCTTACCAACAGAGCTCTAGCCAGGTCTTTTACGGTGACGAGGTCGGAGAGAAGGTCCCTCTCACCGCCACTGCCGCTCCTATCGCCGGTCAACACGTTCCGGCAAACTATTACAATGGCCACCCACACCAAAATCCGCAACCTGGATATCCTCCTCATCGGGCTTACAGCCAAGGCACGCAATCAATTGCTGCCAGTGAAGATGACTGGAGACGACGCGCTCGGCCCATCCAGCGTGGTATCACTCGTCGAGTAAAGCTTACGCAGGGTAACTTTATCAACGATTACCCGTAAGTTACGCTTTCCTCCCCCACCTGTTCATACTCTAGACATTGAACTCAGAAGCACTTGCTTCTGAACATACAGCGTACCCAAGGCGATCTCGAATTCGATTGAAAAAAAGTACCTCGAACAGGCTGGTGACTCCAAGGAGTTCACACATTTACGCTATGTCGCCGCGACATGTGATCCGGATGACTTTACGCCACAGCACGGGTGGCGGCTGAGAACTGCGCGAGAGGATCGGGAGACAGAATTGCTCATCGCAATCACTTACTACAATGAGGACAAGATCTTGTTTGCGCGAACGATGCATGGTGTGATGATGAATGTAAGTTTGGGTATCATCAATCGCGGTGGCTCTCTATTTTTCTTTTTCAGCTGACGTCGGGCTTACATCTTGATGGCGGTTTTGTGTGTTTATGCGGAACAATTTGCGGTCACGGCACTTATTAGATTCGTGATATTTGTAAATCAAATTCGAAGTTTTGGAACGGCAAGGGCGGTGCAGAGCAGGGCAAGAAGACCGGAGAGGGATGGAAGAGGATAGTGGTGTCGTTGATTTTTGACGGCATCGGGCCGTGTGACAAGGTCAGTTAGGTCAAAAATGAAGCACACGTACATCTTCTCTGACTGGCCATCTCTCACTCTCTCACAGAACGTTCTGGACGTTCTTGCCACTCTTGGTGTCTACCAAGACGGGATCATGAAGAAGGAGATCGATGGCAAAGAGACGGTGGCCCATATTTTCGAATACACAACTCAACTCTCTATTGACTCCAAGCCTTCCCTCGTTGCGCCCGCCCTCGACAACTCCCCCGAATCAGCCAAGGCCAACCTCGTGCCTGTTCAACTTATTTTTTGTCTAAAGCAGAAGAACGCTAAAAAGATCAACTCTCATCGTTGGCTTTTCAATGCCATTGCCACCCAGCTCCGTCCCGAGGTCTGTATCCTTATCGACGCGGGTACCAAACCCGGCAAGCGCTCACTTTATTTTCTTTGGCAAGCCTTCCACAATAATCGCAACCTGGGCGGTGCTTGTGGTGAAGTCAGTCTTCCTCTTCCCCTCTCTGAGACCTCTTTTACCCGTGCCTTACTTTCTCGAATTTTGCTTGTCTTTCACCCAGATTTATGCCATGTTGAAGAGCGGAAAAAAGCTTGTGAATCCACTTGTGGCGGCCCAGAACTTTGAATATAAAATGTCCAACATTCTTGACAAGCCACTCGAGTCCGCCTTCGGTTATGTCTCCGTCCTTCCCGGTGCTTTCTCCGCCTACCGTTATGCTGCGTTACAGGGCCGGCCGCTTCAGCAGTATTTCCACGGTGACCATACGCTTGCCGACCGGCTTGGCAAGAAGGGTGTCAACGGCATGAACATCTTCACTAAGAACATGTTCTTGGCCGAGGACCGAATTTTGTGCTTCGAACTTGTCGCCAAGGCTAACAACGCTTGGGTGCTATCGTATGTAAAGGAGGCTAAGGGCGAGACGGACGTGCCCGAACAGGCTGCCGAGCTCATTTCACAACGCCGACGGTGGCTGAACGGTAGTTTTGCGGCTTCGGTCTATGCTACCATTCATTTCTTCAGGTTCTACAAGTCAGGACACAACCCCATTCGTGCGTCCTTGAACTGCATCCTGTGTACACTACGGTCATATTCATTAACGTGTTCTGAGATTTGGTTGCAGGTCTTCTGATGTTTCACGTGCAGGCGATCTTCAACCTTGCACAGCTTGTCTTCACTTGGTTTGCCCTTGGTCAGTCTTCTCTCGTCCTTTCCCTCCGGGTTCATTTTGACGCTGACAATCTCTCTATGCATTCAGCAAACTTATGGCTCACGTAAGTCGTCCTGGAATCATCATCACAGACTCTCGGAGCTAATCAAATGTCTTTATGGGCCACGATCCGCCACAGATTCAGTATTATCATTGCACTTTTGCCACACAACGGCATCTTCCTGTTCAAGAACGAAGTGATCACCCATTGGGTCAACCTTTGTACCGTCTGGGTCTATCTTGGTGCCCTAGCTCTCCAGGTTGGTTCACATTTTTGCCTTTTGTCCCGCTTCCTCACGCTAGCTAATCTCTCGATCCTACCTAGTTTGTTTTGGCACTCGGTAATCGTCCAAAAGGCGAACAGACCACCTACGTTATTTGTATGATTATCTTTGGAATCTTGTCTTACTATCTCCTTGTGAGCAAAATCTTGCCTTCCAATTCTTCCTGGATGTTCGAAACTTATCACGCTTTTGAATTCATCTAGGGCTGCGCTGCACTTTTGACCGTCAAAGCGTTCGAAGCCATCTCCTTCGAAAACTCCCCTACAATCAAAGAGAAGTTTATGGTCCTGATTGGTGGCACTAACGGGGTCCTACTAGCCGCGCTCGTTTCCACCTATGGCATTTAGTGCGTCTTCCTACTTATCCTCGTGCCGCTCAGCTTTGATAATTTCTGACACTTCTTCGCCGGGAAACATCAGCTTCATTGCGTCGTGCCTGTATGCTGACCCATGGCACATGTTCTCTTCCTTCCCACAATATATTGGTCGGTTTTTGACAGCTTTTCTCAAAGCCTTTAACAAAAGTCTGACATTTTTTATATTTCTTCTTATACAATTATAGCTTTGGCGCCCTCCTTCACCAACGTCCTTAATGTAAGCCATGATATCTTCATCGTCAGCCTGATATCTCAACTGACACACACTATGTGTCAACGATATGTAGGTCTACGCATTCTGCAATCTCCACGACGTATCATGTAAGCCTTCCGCTACCTCTCAGCCACTCCCTCTCCAACCCTAACATTATCTTCTATCTCTTGAAAACAGGGGGTACGAAAGGATCTGACAAAGCCGACGCGCTTCCTTCGGTAAAGTCTACAAAGGAAAAGAGTGAGGAAGCGACAGTACAGGATGTGGTGCGAACAGATGAAGATTTGGACGCAAACTTCAAGGCTGTTGTTGGACGCGCGATCTCAGCTTGGGACGCGGTTGAAGCACGCGAACGCCCGACTGAGGATGACGGGAATAAGACTTTCAGAACTAGACTCGTGTCTGTTTGGATGCTCTCAAATGCTGCATTGGCCGTTGCCATTGCGGTAAGTTTTCTTTTCTGTGTACTTTTTTTTTTTTTGTTTGGAATGTGGTCAGAATAATTTACTCTTTATTCGGTCTGATAGAACGTCAATGGCTTGAATACATCCGTAAGCGATGAAGAGAAGAAACAGTCAACATACTTTAGTCAGCCTCCCCTCTTTTTATATTGCGCGACTTGAGAGATAAAGCCTTGAGATGCGTGTTCTGACTCTCCTTTCAAAATAGACATCATCCTTTGGTCCACCTTTGGTTTATCGGCAGTCCGGTTCATCGGCTCTGTCTACTTTTGGATTGTCCGGCACGCGACAAAGTGTTGTAGAAAAACTTGAGGCCGTGCTTCTGGTTCTTCTTACCTCTTTTCCTTCTCTCTCATTCTCTCTACTACCTGTGTGTATATCACTCTACTACCTATGTGTATATCATCTTACTACCTGTGTGTTCATCACTCAGCTGTGCGTCTTTATATGTCTGTGACCTATCTCTGTCATTTGGTATCCGTTTCTTAGCAGTTTTCGTTGGTTTTTGTTCTAGTTACTTTTGTTCTTTGAGTGCGGTTGAGGCCTTAATAGAAACTCAATTACCGTTTTCCTCTTTTCACCTTTTTAGCTTTTTTCTCTTTCTTTCTTATTTATAAAAAAACCAATCACCCGGTGCCTATGGCACCATTATGAAAGATTCAGTGTTTTTCTTTTTTTCCGTTCATAGAAATGGGATGCAATCAGCTCAGTTTAGGACAATAAGAAGCGTTTGAAGATCTATGTATGATCTTTGACAGCTGAGCAGGTTGGCTTACCAACCAAGTGGTGATAGATGAAATGACAGTCTGATCATAGGATCTTATCGACTCCCTGAACTTTGTTCAATGAATCTAGAACACAACATATCTTTAGGGTAGACCCAGAAGATTGATAAAAGTGCTGTCCCGATGTAGAACTATAAAAGTGTTAGGCTGAATGGCAGAGCTTTAGAAGGGATGTGAATTCAAGATGATAAATATGCTCAACTGAAAAAAAATTAAAAAAAAAAAATAATAATAATAAAATTAAAATTAAAATTTTTTAAAAAAAAAAAAAAAAAAAAAATTAAAAAAAAATAAAATTTTTTTTTAAAAAAAAAAAAAAAAAAAAAAAAAAAAAAACACACAAAAAGTATTACACATACACACAAACAAACAAACAAAAAAGATTAAAGTGTAAACCTGAAGGGCTCAAAATTTATATATAAGACTGACTGACTGACTGACTGACTGACTCTCTCTCTCTCTTTCTCTTTCTCTTTCAAAAAAATAAAAATAAAAATAAAAAAAAATAAGAAGAAGAAGAAGAAGAAGAAAAAGAAAAAGAAGAAAAAGAAGAAAAAGAAGAAAAAGAAGAAAAAGAGAGGTGGTTGTGGTTTTTCTATTTTCTAATTTTTTTTTTTTTTTTGACTCAAGTAATTTAAAATAAAATTTCTCAAAAAAAAAAAAAAAAAAAAAAAAAAAAAACTCAAGTAAATAAACTTTCATTAATTTTTGTAAGAAAAAAAAAAAAATACTAAACTTTCCCTCCCACACACATATACACACACACACTCTCTCTGTCTCTCTCTGTCTCTCTCTTCTTAATCACACCTCATATAATTAATCTAATCAAGATATATATATCAAGTGAAATTTGAATATAAAATGCATAGAAAAAAAAATTGGAACCAACATCTAGATCACTTTTTTTTTTTTTTTTCTAAAAAAAAAAAAAAAAAAAAAAAAAATAACTGACAGCTTATCATTTTAAATGTTGGCTAGGGCAAAAAAAAAAAAAAAAAAAAAAAAAAAAAAAAAAGGTTGATGATGATGATGAAAACCGAATTTTTTTTTGCTCCCTAAAAGTTACAATCAATCAATAAAGAAACCAAAGCGTCCTTTGGACTTTGATAAAAGTCCATCAAACAAACCACACCATGTACTTCATCATGATCACTTGTGATCTCTCTCCTATCAGTTAACCAACGTGCAACTCTAGTATTCACACCTTGGATTCCTAAACCCAATTTAGGTAAACCGAATCCTTTAGCACAAATGTTGGGGAAACCCAAAATTAGAGAAGAAGCTGATAAATAATTTATAACCCAAGTAGGCTTATTTGAATTTGATCTACCAATAACGATCATAGTAGATGAACCTGTATCATCTTCTATTGTACTCTCGTCTACTTCTTCAATTTGTATAAGTGGTATAGATCCTGGTTGTCGAGATCTGATAGGTCCTGAATTTGGTCCTCTTAAAGCTCTACATAATGAAAGACATGCTATGGTAGATTTCTTTGGGATCGAAAGAAATGAACCAATGTTGTACCTTTTGAAAAACAGATGAAGAAATGATATATATCAGCCAACGTTCTAAAAAGGAAAACGTCTGCAGAGACTGCTAAATTGAAAGACACGTAGATCATGGTGAAAATCGCTTACCAATCTTGTACAGCAACATGTGCACCAGGAAGATCACTTTCCCATATCTCGGGTGAATTATTAGGCCAAATTGGTAACCTAACTCCACCTGATCATTCAAATTCCAAAAAAAAAAAAAAAAAAAAAAAAAAAAGAACCGAATTCAACTTTAGTTGAGAGAAATGTAGCCAAATAAAAAAAAAAAAAGAAAAAAATCACACCCACCCGTTTTATGACAATTAAATCTAGAAAAGAGTACTAGTTTTCCTCTAGCTTGAGAAAGTGTAGGTGGTAACTCAGTTTCGAGCCACCAAGTCGGTTCACCATCTTGAATCTCACGATTGACAGCTTCCGCGAAACCAGGTGTGAAATCTTCTTGCTTTATACTAACCACTACAGTCTCGAGTGGATGTTCTTTTAAAAATGTAGCGAGTATACAAAGAACACGACGGAATGTGATATGTTGAGTTTGAATACCGTGATATACAACTAAACCAGATCTACCTCCCTTAGGTTGAGCCAATCGAAGGTCGATAAAACGAATCCCATCTTCAAGTTGACGGGTGAGTGGACGAGTGTGACAGGTACCGATGGGCCAGCCATACAATGCGCAAGAGTTCTGTGATTCAAGAATGGTAAGAATGGCCCAATCAGGTTTTGAAAATGTACAACAAGCGGGATGAGATCAAGGGTATGAGTGATCAAAAAAATCAAATGGAGGCGAAAAAGGATTAAATACTGACATGAGAGCCAGGAAGTGTTAAAGAGGAGACAGGAAGTCCGTCTGGTAGTTCTGACATCCAATTTGACATATCCCTTGTAGTGATTACCATAAACGTCACCGATCCATCTTCAGCAATCTTCAGAGCGTACAAACGGGAGAAAGAAAATTTTAAAGAAAATTAAAATGATCAGATCATGGAAACTCCAAGTGGACAGGCGAAGCAAGCCATTCTGAATAATCTCATCAAAGATCTTGTGACTGAGCTGATTCACATACAGTTTGAAAAACTTGAAATCCTCCAGCCTCCTGAACTTTTTTCTCAGCCCGGGCTGGCACAGACCCGGTTGGAAGGGTTGATGAGGGTGGATTGAAGACGTCTAGTTTTCGGAATTTTCGACGATTGACTAACGAGATAGAGCGTTTGAATCGGATCTCGAGTCCTTGAGGATCGATGACTGCATAAGCTACCAGGTTCCGCAGAGGTAAACGGCTGGGAATGGCCTTGGTGAGCGTGGTGTGAAATGAAGGGACGAGGTCAGTGTAAGATTGGTGGGTGATCTTAATCTGGGATCTAGTACGGTTGGAAACTGTGACGGCGAGGTGACGGCCCATGATTTGATTTAATTTTTTGTTTTTTTTTTGTTTCGCCTTTACGTGGGTTGATTGACGTGTATGTTGAGTTGAAATTTTATAAAGTTGGAAATCAAGAAAATTTAATCAAAATGGTCTTTTTTTTTTTTGTTTTTTTGTTTTTGTGGACAGCCAAAGCGAGGGACGGAATACAGCAAGTAAACAAGCGGAAAAAAAAAAAAAAAAGGAAGCAAAAGTTGAAGTGTGTTTGCTTCTCAAGAGCGGAAGCGTATGAACAAAAGCACCGACGAATGGAGGGAGAAGAAGGCCAAAAAAAAAAAAAAAGGAATCGAACAAGATTTTGGTGGGATCAATCGAATCAACGAATTGTGGGTGTGGTTGAGAAAGTGTGAAAGGCGGCCGAGTGAAGATGTAAAAGATGAGGGAAATTAAATGACAAGCAGAATTGGGAGAGATGATTGAGGGGAGTGAACCGGAAAAAAGGGTTGAAGGTGAGAATCTGACCAAGCGGTTAGAATGAGCATCAATAACGAACGTTGTCGAGAACAATCCGAGGGAGTAGCAACAACCAAAAAAATAAAAATAAAATAAAAATCAAATCAAAAAGGTTTCAAGGGCCCGTCTAAACCAGAATGAGAAGGGGTCGAAGGTGGATGGAACTCAAAATGGAAACGGGTGAGTGAGTGAGTGAGTGGACCCTATCCTATCAAACGCTCGAGATTAGAAATGTTCTGGGTGGTATAAACTTGAGAAAAAGTCAAAGTCAGTCGTGGGTTAAGAAATGAGAAAAAAGTAAAAGTGATTTGATGAGATTTAGAAAACTGACCGTCTCATTATCATCATCAAACAAAAAATTAAATCAACATCATCAATCAGACTGGGTCGGTTTGACAATCAATTCCAAATTACTTAATACACTATCAAATCAATTCAGACCGCGCACCCCAAGGTTTGTTTTTTTTTTGGGGGGGGGGTTTTTTGATATATATCCACCGCTCATTCAAGTTCGTAGACCAAACTTTGACGTCTTTTGTTGAAAAAAATTGTAGAAAACTGAGAGACTTGAAGAAAATTTTATCATTTTAATTTAATTTTACATACTTTTATCATCATCATTATTATTATTTTATGATCAGTGTAAGAACTAAATTAATAGAAACCAAAAAAAAAAAAAAAAAATTAATTTTTTTTAATTGATTTACTTACTTGACTTTTTAGGTCAAGTAAGTATTTTTTTCAACTCACAAACTTTTTTCATTCAACCCTTTTTTTTTTTCTTATAGCTGGGTTCAATGATGATGATAATAATAACTCGGATATATAAATAGATTGACATAAAAGTCTTATATCCCTTATATATATAAAGCATTGCAAACCATTTCTTATGGTATAATCAAAACTAACAAGTGCTTTTTTTTTTTTTTTTTTTTTTCATTACTAAGAACTTGATAAGCTCATATCACACCAAGCTCATTTTCATGCACACCACAACCTTCCAACTCCATCAGCGCCCACACTAACAACCCAAGGCTCTTTCGGATGCCAACGCGCTTCGAGAACACCTAAGCTATCTTTGATCAAGTGTCCACGTAAGACCTTGAGTGGTACTATCAATGGATTCATCATCAGATCCGAATAAACCGTTCCATGAAAAATTTGAATCGTTCCATCATCCGATGTCGAAAGGAAGAGTGGAAACTTGGTCGAAAAATTAACGCATCGAATGGCTTTTTGATGATAACTGTGAGTGATCAAGAAAAGTGATAATTTAATTTAGCAATCTCAAAAAATATTTAAAAAAATTCGTCTTCAATTTCTTTTATAAAAAAAAAAATAAATAAAAGCCAACCGTAATGTTTTATAAGGTCTATCACTCAAATCCATATCATGCCAAACCAATCTTTTATCATAACTACCAATAACAACATTATCTCCCATCGGATGAACATCCAAACTTGAAATCCAACGAACTCCCGGTTGTAATGTCTTCATTAACGTCTGACCAAGGAGGTCATAGACCCTTACATATCGTTGAGTAGCCACAAAAAGGTGTGGTTTGAGAGGGTGAAACGTCACTTTTTGAACCGTTCCCTTCGTCCGTTTGAATGGACTTTGAGTTTGATGCTTGGACAGTTGATGGATCAAGACCGATTTATTGGCTGATTCGGAAGACACGCTCGCCAAGTAATCACCTCGTTTATGCCAAGTCACTTGTTTAGGTGTCCCTGGTACTGATATCTCAATCAAAACTCCCGTATCACGATCCTTCTCACTCGCACGCGACCATTTTGCATCCGAAATCGTGGGTGTATCGCTCGCGGTACTGAAACCAGCGTGGGCGGCCTCAATGGTACTCGTAGCCTGAGAGGGTGATAGAACAGATAAAGGGGATACCATAACCACCTTACCACCTCTTAATAGATGAAGAAGAAAACCCGAGTAAGAACAGGTCAAATCATCTTGTTAGGGCACTGATCTCATAGTCTTGGTCTTGGTAACAAAAACTCACACAGCTGCTGCCAATATACATTTGGTTGGGTCTGGACACCATTCCACAGCATAGACCGGTGTAGTCTCCTTTCCACACAATCTCCATTTCATCGCACATCTTCCAACCTTACATTCCCAAATTCTAATCTCACCATCTTCCGATCCCGTTGCAACCCACATCCCAGTAGGGTCAATCGAAACCGTCCTAACCCTGGCACCGTTCTCATGCACATATTCTATCGAGCAAACTGAGGGAAATGGTCGCAAGTCTTTAGGCGAGGGTAGCTTGGGCAGTAATTCAGATGGATCGCTGATATCCAACTTTGGCCTTCGTCTCAACATCCGTGGGGCGAGGTAAAGGTCCAAGCATCGTTCAAATCGCTCTTGTACAAAATTCTCATAACCAGGTACGAGTCGTAAATTGGTATATTTAGATGGTAAGAAATCAATCTTGCGATCACTCGGGTCGGCTTCCTCCCATTGTTTCTTCTCTTCATCATCGAAAAGATATTCGGCGGGTGGGTTATAACTTTCTACATGTCCGGGTAGCTTAAGCTTAGGCGCTGGCATGTACATCGGACCTGGTGCGCGAGGTTGATCATCGTTAGACCAGAGTGCATAGAATTGAGGTTTCTCAACTTTAGGCTTATTGGGAATGATCCGGCCTTGACGAATGGCTCGAACGATCTTCATGACTTTCTTGTGCTCCCACTTTGAAGGAATAAATCGACGTTTGGCTGTAAGAATAAATGAAAAAGTGAGATGAGCATTCACACAACGCTTCGAAAAGCTCATCACCTACGCTCAGGTTTTCCAGACAAGGGTGTGGTCATTTCTTTTCCTTTGCCCGTAAAAAATTCAATCATGGGCTCGTACGGATCAAATTCAGCGTCGGGCTTGAATTCCCAAAGGGATTGCATAAGTTCTCTGATTGATCATCTCTCTGAAGCGGGTCTATGGACCTTACATTTTCAGCTTTAGCCAGTTTATGAATCAGCTCGAGCTCTTCGTCTGTCAACTGTACGTTTTTATGCAGCAGCTTATCCTCAACACTCGTCCTACGGCATCACTCCGATTTAAGTAAACTATCACCAGGACTATGATCATGAAACAATATAACTTACCAGGCAGTGGGATCCTCGACACCAGCCAGGAATTTGTCCAATTCGTCGCCTTTCGCCGGTCTCATAATCTTTTTCCCATCAATGTCATAGCCGATATGTGGCATATCGTCATAAAAGTGTGCCGGAATGTTTCCTATACGATTTGCAGCCTATGATTGGGACCAAAACTTGGGGTTTAAATACCTGTCAACAGTTAGAAAACCACATTATTTGAACGTACATCTTCCGTCGAGCTCTCACTTCCATACCCGGGTTCGATTTCATCCCAGACCTTGACTGATATCCCATCAACAAATTCAGATGGTTTCGTTCTTGCCTTTTTCATATAGTCAATACTGTGACGACCAAATGTTTCAATCTCAGGCTCTTGTTCGTTTGGCTTGGAAGTGGAACGAGAAATGAAGGTATCGAGATCTTCATTGGGGTCACTCTCAGATGAGCTATCGAGTAAGCTACCAAGCTCGGCATCGTCCACCTCGTCTGAGAAGCTAATCGAGTCCTCAGATTGACTTCCTTCTGAATCTTCAGCATTCGGTTCTCCTTCATCAGAAAGGAATAGCTCGGGAAACGGACCATCGTCTTCACTCTCATCCGAATCTGAATCTGAGTCTGAGTTTTGGATGGCTTGAGCTACCTGAACACTAGAGCCTGAAGTGAGAGATTTTTGTTTGCCTTTGGATTTCGATACCGGGATAACTTTATCATCAGATTCGATTTCCATTGTTAGCTCGGGTTGTGGTATAAATTTGGATGGTAGGCAATCTTGATTTTTCGATTTGCGTTTCCTTTGGTTAGAATCCTTGGGCTCAACTTGAACAGCAGACAAAGTAATTTTTGGGGACGCCTTTGAGAAACTTGACTTTTGTATCGTCGTCGTCATCTTGTGAAAAGAATTGAAAAAAAAAAAAAAAAAGTAAAAAAGTTATCATTTTTATGGAAAAAAAAAAAAAAAAATAGCATTTATGTAATTGTAAATTTTTTAAAATTTTCCTTTATTCCCAATTGTTTTTTTTTTTTTTTTTTTTTTTTTTGGGGGGGGGGGTGGTGAAAGCGGTGGGTGAACATTTCCCGCGTTGTAGGCATACTGTAGTAATGATAGCACATGAATGCTAGTAGTGTTTACCAAAGATGACCCAGATCATCTTGATCCGCGGCTCTACGAGAATCGGGGTTAGGATAAAAAGACTCGACTCGACTCAACTCGAGTATTTCATTACAAACTCAGGTAAGTCAGTCAGTACACCCTAAAAAAAAAAAAAAAAAAAAAAAAACCATGCACCATTACAATGGTATGAGTGAGTGACCATTTCTACAACCTCAATGAGAAAAAGATATGATTTGAACTCATAGTCGTACCTCAAATTGAGTACAGTAGTGATCTTTAAGGCTACAGTGGCAAATGAAATAAACTTGACTCACAAAAAAAAAAAAAAAAAACCTCTTTTAATCAGTTATAATTAGAATTAAAAATTGTGTCTTCTCTTATGTGATGGCTAGAATAACATCTGGTTATAGAAAAAAAAAAAAAAAAAAAAAAGGTCGGAGGCATCTGGTTTTTCTTCATTTGATTTAATTGATAGATTTTTTTGTTTACTATTTTCTTTTTTTTCTTTTTTTTATCAACCTGCTTTTTTGATGGTGCTACTATCTCATGAATCTGAAATGATGTTGGCACTATTGATGATAAGGGATTAAGTGAAGGCCTTAAAACCCTATCTTTTGAGTATCTGACCTAGTGATCCTACATGAAAAAACATATTCATGTATGTACTTCACAAACACCCTATACTGTAACTCATATGTTCAATTTTTTTTTCAAAGGTAAAGGATACTGACAATGATAACTTTAAGGATTCAATCATCATTCTCAATATTCAAGTTAGTGAGGCAGGATGAGAGCTAATAAGTACTTTGAAAAGATCTAAATGGTAAAGTGCTAGACTGAAGTCACCAGGTAGATAGGTACCAATTGAGTGACAGCAACAACAAGAAATTGATTTCCAACTTCGCATTTTTTATCTTAAAAACCTGATGGGTTGAAATACTATATCAATTTCACCTTTTTATTTTCTTGTTACTTGAGAACCAAGTAACTGGGTTCTTTTTCTTTGGGATTTTTTTTTTTGTCCCAATCTGTTGTGGTTCAAGTCAACACCAAGATTTCTGATGTTCAATTTTGATCAACATCCGCGATGACAGCAAATTCTAGCCATTTTTCAATCTTGGGTAGTTTGTATTCCCTCAATTCTATTGACTTTTAGCATATACTACTAACTGAGGACCATCAAGATAGCCAGTCAAAGTGTTTAATCCCATAGAAAGTTTCAATGGTTGAGAAATTTCCTTTTTGAAATCATTTGCTTATCTGAAAGGTTATGAAATGTAATTTTCACCATTTGGGGTTTCCAGATCCATGTTGAACTGTAAGCTGGAGAAACCCCACACACGTAAAAAGGACATTTCATAAGTTTTATAAATTTCACAATTTTTGAAAAAAAAAAAAAAAGATGAAGGTGGAAAGAAAGATAAGATGAAATTTTGACAAACCAAATGTTGAAGATGGTTTTGAGCACAAAAATTTGAGAGAGCCTGATAAAGTTCAAGATTAGAAGTAGCTTGGACGTAATTTATAAAACGAGCTGCTACTTCTACATCTTCACATGAAAAGGCAGTAATATAACGTTGATTAAAATGTTTTTGAATGTCCTTATCCCTCATTACTGCGGGCATGTGATATGATAATGCAGAAATAAGATTATCGGTGTCATCGAAAAAATCGTCCAACTTGATTGAAAGATTAGTGGCATTGGAAGGGGATGCTGCTTTTGTACAATTAAGAGAGGGGAAAAAAAAAAAAAAAATGTCGGGCACAATCAACTCTTTTCCAAACTCTCTCATCGCAACTTGATTGAAAATCACTTCTTTCCTACCTGTGGCTTGAGCCGGCTGTTTAAAAAGTTGATGTCCGGGAGCTTTAAGAAGAAGTGTTTTTTTATTATTCTTATTCAGTGTTGATCAATTTGCTCTTGACAAAAAGTATTTAGTTCAAACACTCACGTTTAAGAATGAAGTCTAAATCAGGTTGAGCTTTGACATAATCCAACACAGCTGACCTGAGCCCAACTCGAGCAGGTTCCATCATCAACTCGACAAGACGTTCCATCGCATCATAACTACTATCATCTCGTAGCATCTTCGTTCGTAATTTCTCACTTAATTGACCTGCGATCGAGCCAGTGGCAAGAATCTGAAGCCGGTGATCGATCAGAGCTCCGATGAGACTAGAGGTAGAGACGTAGGGTTCTAAATATGGACCTATTGATGAAGGTAACGTCAGACGAGAGTGAGTAAGAACGAGTGATATGGTCTTCAACTGGCAACTGACTTTCAGAAGCGGACATCGTTTGGTGAGTGGCTGGACTGTGCGCCCTTCGAAGCAAACAAACTGATGGTTTTCAAAGCGGAGGGCGATTGGGAGTCGGATAGCGTTCCGCTAGAACCTCATCAGCCTCGGTGTTGAGTACGAAAGCCGGCTTTACGAGTATACGAGGGCAGATGTGAAGATGTCGTCAAGGGACCCGCGGAGAAAATTAAAAGGGCACCACACTCTAGTCTCACACCACCAGCCTTTGTTCATAGCCACTTGGATTATGACTGAAACATGCCAGAAGGACTGATAAGGTCTAAAATGATTTGCTGATGATTGAGTTCTTGTGGTTCTCTTTTGTGAGACAACAGGATAAATAGGTAGGACTGAGTTTTGGTGACTGATTAAAACAATTCATCAATCACACAGTTTATTGAAAATAAATGAATAAATAATTAAATCATTTCATTTCATCCATTACTCAATTGATGATTTGTGCCAATAAGGACTGAGATTAGGTTGGTCATCCATCACATCCAAATCAAACCAAATCTCATTCTTAAGTGTGACGGTCATCTTGACACTCTACCTACAAATCGAAACACAATAAAACATGTGGAAATTCAAGTTTAAATCATCCACTACATCCGATAATCAGGACCGTACACCACTCTTACCATCACCAAACATCAATCCCGAGCTCGATGTAGGTCCGAGTAGGTTTGTCAATGTCAGTCATGGTTCAAGCTCATCTATGACCTCTTGATGGTTCGGTTTGGAAAGTCTGATCTCGAACGTATTCATATTTAGATCGAAGAACATCCGAACGTAGGCCGACAGACGACCCCCCTTCCTGTCAAACAACTCATGGTACTATGCATCATGAGGATTACGGGTCAGTAAACTATTTCGCTCTCATCTTGTTCAGTGCGTCTAGGCTGACTCTGTACGGTAATATACCTTACCTTCTACACTCCACAGAACCGGTTTCATTCACGGTCATCTTCCCGTTCATCAAGTGAATTTCCTTTCTTGCCGTTCGTGCTCGCATGTTACCAGTATGAGCGAGATTAGCAAAGGTGATCTTGTTATACACTTAATTAGCAGCTGATGCGTTCGATATCGGATCACCATCACTTCAATTGACCTTCACCAGTCAGATGATTGAGGACTTCAAAGTGACACCGGACCGTACCCAGGTTGGATCGTACGCAGGATTGATTGAAAGTCAGTCATCATCATCATATCAAACTGAGAGCGTCTCAGATCAGATCAAAGTCTCACAATCCAACTTTGACCTCTTTCGTTACCTCTAACATTTTCAGGTCTTTTTGCTATTTCTCAATTGTTTACCGGTAAGCTTTACTTGGCTACCTTATTTGATCAAACCTTTCACAAAATCAAAAGCTGAGATGAGAATCAGTCTTGTTTTGGGGACGGCTCTCGGATAGAATTGGGCGCAAGCCCATCTTGCTTAGCGGTTTAATTGGTCTTTCGATTGGGATGATCGCCTTCGGGTTTCAGCGCTCCTTTGTAGGGCTGATTCTTGCTCGCTCCTTTGCCGGTGCAATGAATGGTGAGTCCCGCCCCAACTAGTATACTGGAAAATTCTCTGATTTTGAACTCGTTTCAACGCTGATGCTTACGACTATTGAACAGGTAACATCGCAGTAATCAAGGTACGGTGAGATGGCTCATGTATATTTCACCATCGTCTGAGGTTTGTTTGTTTTTTCCCTAGAGCACCTTGGCTGAACTCACCGACGAAACCAATCAAGCACGGTAAACCTCAATCGTTAGATCTCTTGGGCTCGAGGTGAAAATTCTATGCTGACAAGTACCGACTGACATATGACCCTCGCAGAGCCTTTGCACTTCTTCCGCTATCTTATGCTATCGGGCTAGCAATTGGTCCTGCGATCGGAGGATACACGGCCAAACCCGCCGAACAGTATCCAGACTGGTTCGATTTCGATGGATTCTTTTCCCGATATCCTTATGCTCTACCATGTCTACTCGCCGGAAGCTTGAACATATTGGCAGTCTTGCTAGGGATTTTCTGCTTAGATGAGGTTGAGTCAAGACACTGAAAAATGCCTGAACTCGTTTTTTTTTTGGAACGTTGGCTTATTTTGTGTTTGGTTTTCGCCATTATTCATTAGACGCTACCTTCCAAGACGCCAGCTGCGTTGAAAATCGCAGCAGCGCGCGCACAGGATCAAGGAATTCGACCAGTACTCACGCCGCCGCCTTCCTTGCTATCCTTGCTCAACAAGCGCGTCATCCTGGTCCTTCTATGTTTTATATTCATGGCATTCGAGAACTCGTCTTGGAATGCCTTGGTCCCGTTGTTTTCATATACACGTGAGTATTGACCTTTCATTTCACTGCTTGCAGATCCGTCAACCGTTCTTATGCTGCAGAATACTTGAAATGACTTGTTGACAAGGGCTGTTCTGGTTGATGTGTCACACACATAGGTATTGAAGACGGAGGTCTGGGTTTGAACATGAACCAAATCGGTGAGTCCTATGTGGATCTTCAACTCCCAAACCAACCCATCCAATCGCTCACCTTTTTTTCTTCGGTACAATCAGGTACTACACTTAGCACAAGCGGCTCTGTCGCCGTGCTCGTCCAAATTGTGCTTCTTCCCATTCTCCAACGCAAATATGGCACGATCAATCTCTTGAGATGCGTAAAATTAGCATTTCCAATCTGTTTTCTCAGTTTGCCTCTCATCGGCCACTTCACGCGCGAAGCCTGTCCGGATGGGAAGACTGGAAACTCTCACTCTGTTCTAGTAGCGATGGTGGGTATGTCAATTACATTGGCCTTCAAGTGTTTCGGGAACATGTCGATCGGTATGTTTCAGACATTGTGCCCTTTGTACCTATTCCGAATGTTGGTCTAATCCGTTGAGCTTTTGTCAATATCTTTTTTTTCCTGTTTCTTTTAGTATGTATCACTCTGCTCATCAACGCTTCCTCTCCGAGTCCTGAGGCGCTCGGAACCGTTAATGGTTTAGCTCAGGTTGGTCCTATAATCAATCTTCTCATTTGATCTTTCACAAGCTCAATTCTGATATTAAATTTTCAATCGTAAAGTCTTGCGCTTCCTTAGCTCGCTCCTTCGCACCTGCAGTAACTGGATGGCTTTTTTCAGCCAGCATTGGCACACATGTATGGGGTGGTAATTTGATTTGGGTGGCTTTGATGGTCGTGAGTCTTGTTTCATGATGAGACCAATTAAAAATGACTTACTTTTGAATTTTGATGTCACAGATCTGCGCGGTTGGGTATTGGACTACTTGGACGGTGGAAGAGAATCGACCAAGTTGGAGGAAAGGAAGGGGATCTGTCCCGCCAGTTTCATCCGAGGGGAACAATAGCAGTGGGTATGGGACAATGTCTAGATGATGTGCTTGAAAGAATTTCTTGATAATTCACGACTGGCGGATTGATATATACCATACCATTGTTGTACGTCAGAGAGGCAAGGGAAGCAATTATTGGATTTGAACCAATTGTGATATAATTACCTAGGCAGCTGTGTCCGATGACTTTAGATTTTTTTTTTTTTTTTTTTTGTGGAATGTTATTCATGTATTGCTAAAATTTCAGTCTTTCTGAAACCAACTTACAATCCTGAACAACCTCTGACAACTTCCCCCAAGGCCTTATTTGGCTACTACCTAAAAGAGCTATCTGTGATACATATTGGTGCTTGCACGAAGGCTGACTCTTGACGCCGATCTTGAAGGTGAAGCATAAGTTACTACGCGTGAAAAGAAGTAAACCTTGGAGCATTCATACCCTCGCATAGCACTCTGTTCACGTTGTACCTGGCTGCTAACAAAACCTTTATCGGGATCTTTCGAGTGTTTTTTTTTTGGGGGGGGGGAGGAAACCGATATATATATCAATTATCACATGAAGTAGTAAATACAACGTCTTTTAATGGGTGTAATCAAGACTTGAAATTGAAACTAGACCAAGAAATCATTAAACAACTTTTTACATTCCATCAACAGCTTGATTAAGTGGACTACGTCCATCCCTCATGAAACCCAGTAGACCTTTTACGATAGGATTTTCACTAGGAAGACTATTGATAGAATTTGATTGAGCTTCCTTATTACTCTCATCCACTTCTACACGCATTTTCCATTCCCATACTTCCTCACCATCTGATCCTACATCATGACCACTTGATGAATCTAAAGTTTGATGATCGATTTTTCGACTGTAACGAGCTTTATGAAGTGAAGTACGACATTTAGAGATGTGCTGATCATGTATGGTTGTAAGATGTTTAACGTGTTTTAAAAGAGATGGGATCGTTGGTGGTGATGGATCTGTAGGAGGAGGTGGAGGAAGTAAATTCAAAAGTTCTTGTTCTACTTTCTCAATCTCAGGAGCCTAGAAAGAGGACCAAGAAAAAGAAAACAGGATTAAAAAAAAAAAAAAAATTGAGCAAACTCATCATGACTAAATCTGAGAAAGAAAAAAAAAAACTACTCACTAGTTTTGTACGAGTTAAAACTCCGACAATCCATTCTTTTCCATCTTCTAAGCCTTCCAATCCACGTGGTACAATAGCAAGATTACCTATTAAACTACGTTTACTAGGACCATCTTCCCATTTTGATCGCTCTTCACGTTCAGCACGAACTTGTGGAAGTTCGAAACGATTGAGTGGTTTAGAAGCTGCTGGTGTATTTAAAGCTTGTGATAAGGCTTCAGTATGATTGAGTAAGATGAGAAATTTAGATATGAGATCCGGGTAAGGAAGTGAATTTGGTGTGTGTGGTAAAGTCTCTAATTGAAAACGAAAGGTCTAATATGTTCATTCCAAGTTTAATATAGGTCAAACAATCAATCACTCAATCCTTTGTGATATAGTTTTATAAAGGGATATCTGACCGTGATAGCTTCAATAAGTTGAACAAGTTTAGAACGAATAGTATCTAGTGGATCGATAGGTAAACTCCTAAGTTGTTCTAATTCATGTGGTAGGAGTGAACTTGAGTTGATAAAAACCTTTGGATGAAGTTCTAGACCGTTTGTGTTGGGCACACTTGAAACGTTTGATGGTATTGTCGTTTGGCTCATCGTCTTGTCTGGTCTGGTCTGGAACCGATCCCAAATCCTCAACTCGTCAAAGATTAAATAATACCACTTCGGACCCAGGGACGGGGCCGGACAGCACGTCTGGATTACATAAGGAGACCGACCCGTAGTAGATGCAGGCGTCAGCGACCCACTGGCGCATTCGATTTTATTTTATTTTTATTTATTTAAGTAAATAAGTGCTATTGATTCAGCATTCCATTCTATGTACAGCTTTTTATGGTTGGCACATAAATGAAGTGATCACAACCTCTTTTTTTTTTTCCTAAAAAAAACTCTTTTATGAGCGGTCTACCACGCCCCCATAATCAATCCCTTAGTGTGAGCATAAGAAGTTGAAAGTTACATATATACAGTGAAATCAAAAGAGAAAGTGGAATAACAGAGAGACCATGCGTGTATGATATATTCAACTCTACAAGTTTGTATCTTCATCAAGGTAAATATGTTTTGAGATGGATAAATCTGTGTGTGCTCTCGATGTATCACACTAAATGTGGGTGGGTTCTTGCACGAGATCACACGAGGTTACTCTAAATCGTGAGTTGATGACGAATGTTATCCCAGCACCAGACCTTCTCGAGTGTCGGCCATAGAGGAGGATGCGAGAGCTGTCAGAGGCTGAAAGGGGACCAGTGGTGGCCAGATACCTAGGCACATGGTAGGTACACGACTGTGGCAGAGTAGTCACAGTCTCCACCTGTATATAGCCTGCTTAGCCCCCTGCTCCCGACTCCTTCCACATCTTTGTCGTGGTTGGACCCTGGAAGCGTGGGCTGAGGGTGTGCTACAACAGAAATGACATTTCAGACGAGACTAGACGGTGGGCTTGCTGAAGATCGACTAATAGGAAACAGTCAAAAATATGTTGTAAGTATAAGTATTGGGTGGAGGCTTCCTTATTTTTGACGTGCGTCGTAAGGTTTAACGAGCGCTTTTAGTAAGACCGCCGGAAAGTACAAGGATAGATTATTGTATCCGGCTTGAGTCCAGCCGTACGCGGTCGAAGATGGAGTAGACATAAAACCTACCGACTTTTTTGGGGTTGGTTTTTTCTCGCAACCATAGCGTTTCATTGGCTTCTCCTCTCAATTTCACCCCATCTTTCATCCTACCTAGACTATCACTTATTTCCACGACGCGCAATTTGATTTTATTATTTTCGAGCTCATTGCATACTCGCCTTCCTATCCTAGTTACCCAATTTTGACAAGCAATCATTCTTCATGATGGATGACATATCTCACAAATCCAGAAGCGTCTCAGCGGAAAGCTCGTCCGGCGAGTCTGTTGTCTTACACACTCCACGTGATAATTCAGCGCTGCCTAAACTACCTCACAAGGACGATTACGGTCACCCGCATGATGATACGCCACACTTGATAGATCATTGTTCCCGATTGAAGGCACCCGAATTGGCTGAAGTTGGATATAATCTTAATCATCTTGCCGCTACCAGTGTTCCAGGCGTTCGACCTCGAGGATCTGATAGAAGGATCCTGACCGGTTCAGATTATCTTCGTAGACCATCCCACAATAATGGTCGAGTGATCAGATTCAAGAGAGTTACTAGAAATTTTTGGGCGTGAGTTTGAAAGATGTGATTCATGTACTCGAAAAAAAGCGCGATGCCTGTGCTGATCTCTAACATCGATGATTGTTTTGCGTAGTGAGTTTTTCGGAACCGCCATCTTGGTCCTCTTTGGTATGTGTTTGGCTGTTACATGTAAGTCTTGAGATTGGTGCCGAACACCTCCTCTCACGTTCTCTAGGCACGGCGGTGAATCATCAGGTCACGTTAGGAGGTTCGACCTTGATATCGAGCTCCCCGGTAGGGTCTTACGTGTCGGTTTCGGTGAGCAGCGGTGCCTTTTTTTTTTTTTTTTTTTTTTTTTTTTTTGTCGTCCAGACTGAATGTAGCACTGTTTTGTTTTTATATGCTGATCATCGGTCCTTTGTAGTTCGGATGGGCTTTAGCTGTGTAGGTCCCCGTTGGTGAATGTGTTCAAGCAGTAGTTCTCTTGGCTGACGACCTCCTCAAAAACGCGACGTAGAATGTTAGGTGTTGTTCTGTCAGGAGGTCTTAGCGGAGGTCATGTAAATCGTCTTATTGGCTGTGTACATGGTGGATTCTTCAGAGCTGACCCATGTTTTGTATTTTCATGTTTCAGCTCAATCCAGCCGTAACTCTTGCCTTAGCAATCTTCCGAGGCTTGTGAGACCTTGTTCCTGTGATTGGTTCATGGTTGCCACAACTGAATTTCGTATTGACTTTTTTGTTTTTTCAACTTTCGAACGCTTCATCGAAGTTCCTGGGGTAAGGTGTGAGTGATGATTAGCGTGCGCTTGTATGATAAACAAGACGTTTTGACCAGTCTCCATTTTTTGCGCAGGCCTGTTTACTGGCTGGCTCAATTCTTGGGCGCTACATTTGGTTCTGCGTGAGTATCCTCTTACGAGCTTTGAGATTTGGATATTGATACTAACCTACCGTGTGTTTATGATGTGCTGTTTTATTTTCTAGTCTCGTGTGTAAGTGCTTGATCGGCTCATGTGATTTGGTACCAGCTAATTGTAACCGCATTCCGTTCGTTGGTGTCCTTTCAATAGATTGGAATTACTCAACAGCAATAAGCATTGTAGAAGGCGGTTCTCAGATACGCACGATCAGCGGAACTGGAGGGCTCTTCTTCACAAGTTCAGTACTGAACACATTTGCTTTGACATGATCAGCTGAGGTGTGACTAACATTTTTCTTTCTTTTTTTTTTTTTTTTGACGCGCTAGACCCGTAGGATCTTGGTTCTCTGAGAAAAACTGGTATTTTCCCAAAACAATGAACTGATTTTTGTGATCACCATCCGCTCAATGATAACAGTCTCCCTTATGTATCAAACTTCAATTGCTTTTACAATGAGATGTTGATGACCGCGATCTTAATGCTATTCATGTACGTCTCTGTACATATTTTGATTGTTCAGAAATAACTTTCCTGACTCGAGTTCGGTCATCTTCTAGTGTGGCAGTAGGGGATAGCGGAAATTTCGCTCCTGTTCCTGGTCTAGGGCCGTTTGTGATTCTATGGGTTGTTTTTGGCTTGGCCTCGGCCTTAGGAATGCAGGTCAGCTACTCACACGAATTTAAGCTAATATCTACCATCACTTTTGCCGATGATAACGTCCGTTCTCTGTTCTGGTAGACATCATTCGCACTCAATCCTGCTCGGTAAGCTTGGTTTGTTTACTCCTTGCCTGACTTGTAACCATGTAGCTGAAACGAAGCCAACATTTTCCAGTGACATCGGCCCAAGGTTGTTGACGTGGTTTGCGGGTTACGGAAACTCGGTGTGGTCAATCAGAAACTAGTGGGTGACATTTAACATTTACCTTCTATCTACCTCGCTCGATTGAATTTCTTGTGTACCTTTTTTTATAGCTATTGGTTCACAGTCGCAACACTGGGACCAGTATTGTAAGTCCACCGCCTCAGGTGTCTTCACCCAAACACCATTGCAAGTTGATCGCTCATTAATGCCTTGTCATGATCATCTTATCAGCGGCGCAATCATTGGCTGTCTCATCTACGATCTATTCCTCGCCACCGAGCAAGTCACAGATTGTTTGCTTCATGGACAGTCTACCGTATTTTCCTGCTGGCCCTTCCACCGTCCTAGCGCGCCCGTAGGCGATCCAGAAAAACACTTAACACAGTATAACAAGAAAAAACGTGCAGGCGCTGGCGTGAGTCGAGGATCGGTGGTGAATAGCGCAAAGACTAGCTCACACCGTTACGTTTCTATAAATTCTTGACTTACCCAATATCCTTTTTTGAATTTACGTATATCGCGTCTTGTCGGATGATCAGATCTTTCATGTCTCTTGATATTTTTTCTCCAATTTCCCTTGAGTTGACCGGTTCCTTTTTATGTTGTTCTCATGATTTTCAAAATGTCTACGAGGATAGTAACGCATTGTCCATAATTCCGAATATCTCAGTTGAAATGACTTTTGGAGCGTGTGCCCATAGGTTGATTTAGGTTTGATCGGGAATGTTTTTGTGATTTTATGTGCAACCAACGCGATATTGTTGGGTGGTCAGAGTAATTAAGAGGTTATGGAACGAGATTGTAATGTTGATTCCTTCGTTCTTGTAGCATAATAACGCATCATCAACGAATATTACAAGTGACATATCAAGCTACTCTCAAACTCAAATTTGACCAGTTGTTTTATGTTCGATTGCGATTCGGTTCTCTAGAATTTCATCTTAAATGAGCCACTTTGCATTACTTACTCATTCCATGGGTTTTCTGTGTTAAGAAGCAAGACCCGGACTAGCTCCAGTTAAAACCAGGAATCAAATTTTAAAAATAAGAATGGGTCAGGCTTTTTTTTTTTTTTTTACAAACATAGGGATGAATTGGGAATAAAACACCAAATTCGCAAAAAAAAAAAAAGGCAATTATTATGAGTCAAGCAGTGTAACACGAAGTCGCGATGAGTAAGTGCTTTGTGTTATGAAGAAGAAACAAAATCCGAACAGATGATGGAACGGATTTGGTGCTGACCCATAGGACTATTTATAGAGAAAAGAAATGTAAAAGTGATGACGCGGGATAGATAGAACTCGTGGTAGGTAGAGTATACATCAGGATGAGCGTACTCGTAACTTCTTTGATGAAATGGGAAAACAAACAAATAAGGAATTACAAATAGTGATGAAGAAGTCTCAGCCATGGCTATTCCCGGAAGTCCCTTTAGGACGAACACTATGACTTGGCATAATTCCTAGATAAGAAAGAAAGAGAAGAAAAAGATAAGTTTACTAGCGCTATGACTTCAGCATAATTCCCAGAGAGAAAAGAAACAAACATGAAACTCATCTATTCAAACTAACAATTATAACAGAATTTTTTTTTTTTTTTTTTAATCCCAATTTAGGTCCCACCTTATCAAGAATAAGAAGAGTTATACCAGGCATGTATATGGAGATCCAGACAAAGTCTTTGAGGTAACAATTACAGTTATGACCTTAAAAACCTGTGTTAACAACAACATTTTAAAGATTCCCCCCCCCCCCCC
>MU167218.1:89100-103792 GCA_015951145.1 Cronartium quercuum f. sp. fusiforme G11
GTGAGGGGGACAAGAGTTGTGCTGGTGGGTTGATTTGTGAATGGAGATGTCGAGGTGATTGGATGGGAAGGAAGTGGTGAGGGAGAGTTGGGGCCGATGAGTCGCAAGGGTTGTGGAAGGAAGTCAAAGGAGAGGGGAGGGTGAAGGGATGACCCGGTGCCACATTCCCTGCAGAAGGTTTGGGATGGTCCTGCATCTGACCTGATAAGCAGGGATGATCAGTTTACCCGCTCAGCCGGACCTACTAGCAGGGGGGTTTAGGATAGGCTCTGGGTTTCTTCCTTACCCTAACCCCAGTGACACATTTCTCAAAAAAACGTTCAACAAATGCCAATTCGGCTGTACATCTGTACGACTACCTTAAGTAGCCGTTTACAGTGTCCAGAGGTGTGCATTCAGGACTGCACAACCTGTATACACTACATGACCCCGATTTGCCCGGCGTGAGCAGGTTTAAATCGAGTAAAGAGTCAGATTTGAGACTTTGGAATTGTTCCGATTGGTTGGCCGCCCTCGCACTTGTCCCGACTCGACCCCTTGCTACCCTGACCCGAGTTAGACTCCGTGTGGGCAAAAGGGTTAATTAGACCAGATTAGAACCCGCTTCTGCAAAAGGGAAGGTAGACTCGATCCAATAACATCATCTCACCCAATTCACCTTCAACGCACCCTACTCCCAAATGGCGCTCTCTAGCCTCTCATCCAACTGGGCAACCGTCCAGCGCAAGGCTATCTCTCTCCCGGTCACAGTGTAAGCCCAACAACTATCTCCAAGAATACTCTCGCAACCGACTATTGGACATTAATAGCTTTTTCGATGTATCTCCTGCTTCCTTGCGTAGTGGTGCTTGCTCCCGGGGAATTCCAATCGCTCCCCGCCTCAACCTTGGTGCTCAAGCAAGGCATAGCTCACAAGATGACCACCACACGGAACATTTTGCGAGCTCTAAGTCTCGGTCTAACCACCATATCCCCTCCTTCGGCAGCATTACTTCCGTCGGTCCCTTTGGTCAGCTCGTTAGCCGTACACCACTCACAGGTATGCCCCCCCCCCCCCCCCTTCCCCCATTGAATCTACCCATCATTTTCCAGCGAGGCTTTGATCGGTATATACTTTATCTATTGCTCGTATTTTGCAGCCAAATCGACATTAGCCCACCAACGACAATTCACTTCTTCGAGCTCACAGCATAGTCTGGTTCCAAAATCATCGGGTGTGGCCACCTTCCAAGACACTCGAGAGGTGCCAGATTATTCGGCATATCGGACCACCACCGAGGACTCGGGCCGAGCATTTTCATACCTCATGGTCGGCTCTATGGGGCTTGTGACGGCCGCCGGTGCGAAATCGCTTGTGTCGGACTTCTTGACGAACCTTTCGGCCTCCGCCGACGTCCTCGCGCTCGCAAAGGTTGAGGTCGAAATCGGTAACATTCCCGAGGGCAAGAACGTGATCCTGAAGTGGCGCGGCAAGCCAGTCTTCATTCGTCACCGTACGGCCGCCGAGATTGAAGAAGCCAATGCGGTGGAGGTGACCTCCTTGCGCGACCCCCAACACGATGCTGATCGCGTCAAGAAGCCTGAGTGGTTGGTCATGCTCGGCGTTTGCACCCATCTCGGATGCGTGCCCATCGGCGAAGCGGGTGATTACGGTGGATGGTTCTGTCCTTGTAAGTTCAATCCTCCAATTTATGATTTTTTTGATCATGATTAATTGACCTTTAATGATTTCTGGCTTAATTCCCAGGCCACGGTTCCCATTATGGTAGCTTGTTCATATTCGCTACCCTGTTGCTATATACATGCTGATATTGGTGGATTCCCACTCATGTGTATAAACAGATATCAGTGGCCGGATTCGTCGTGGACCAGCACCCTTGAACTTGGAGATTCCGAGCTATGAATTCAATGATGCAGAGGGAAAGTACGTCATCAGTGTCTGCCTCCCTTCTTTCCGATGCTGATGACCAATCTGATCTGAAATTTCTCATAGGCTTATCATTGGATAGAAAACCTTGTGATCATCTTTAGATCACGTGATCTTGATAGAGAAAGGAAGAGACTTGTTAATTTTTTTTTTTTTTTTGGTATGTGGATGTGCGTGGGCCAATTACACATTCCCGGCACCTCTTGTCGTGTTCTTTTGCGAAGGTTTTGCCTTTCCGAGCGGAGGGGGTCGATCAAAAATGAAAGATGTTTTTGACAAGTATGCTTACTTTGCATTTACAAGCCGAGGCCTTGATTTCGGTCAATGAACGGTGCTCTGCATGTGCCCCTTTGAAGGCATTCTCTTAGCTCTCCGACAATTGAGTGTCGCAGAAACAGGTTGGCTATCAGAGAGTCAGGTTACCGCTCTTTGAGTCAGCTATCCGACTCAATAAGCATCACTCGAGGAATTGTAAGCTGTTGCAGTTTGGTCAACCATCAAGTTGGAATTAGAGGTTCTTGGAACAGCAGAGGGGTGTTGGGCAACTCAAAATGGATGGTCCGATCCCATAGAGTACAGACGGTGGAAAACAGTATGTGCAATTCCTTTGCTCTCAGTGTGCTCACCCTGCTGCGCGAATACCTGGATGGGGCAAATGACTTTGGTGAAGTGTACACTACATGTTTTTACATGGTCTTTGATCTGTCAAAGCATCAGACCCCTTCTCGGATGACTTGTTCAAAGCTAACCTCACTGGGCCAGCATCAATCCTCTTACCACTATGAATGAGTAGCAGGAGTTAAGGTTTCAAGTGCGTCGGTCTAGAGAGCCAACACATTGACCGAGATGGAGATAGGATCTAGAGTGAGTATAGAAGATGATAACATAGCAGGTTTAAGTTTATTCTTTTCCTTTTTTAATCTCCTGACACCACTTTTCAATGTTTCAAAAATTACTCCAGTCGCATGAGAGACAGAAGGGATACTTGTTTTTTTGTTTTTGTTTTTTTTTTCCCTAAAACACAAAGATGAGCAACTGCATCAAGGGCTCGCCCTTGAATTATGGGCAAAACAAGAATTGAGTGCGAATGGTGCGCTCACTGATACAGTCCCTCATGCTGTGATACGTCCCCAGTGTGGCATCATGGCGAGAAAGGCAACAATGGGTTGGATAAACAAGCAGAGTCAAGATATTACTGACATCGAGAGGTTCAGAAAGCTCTTCAGTGAGTGTTGTACTTAGCCTTGCATGGATGTCTATAAGGTGGCGGGGCTCATCCCCTTATATGATATCTATGTCTCTATGTACTGTCTGCTACGGAAGAACACCACACCTTTTGAGAGACAGGTGACAAATGAATTTTGAGGACCAGATGTAACATATCCTTTTTTCCACAGACCACAAAGCACATAATAAGAAATGAAGATATTTGGATCCAATTGTAGACAGTGGAAAGCGCCGTGATACAGACGAAAATGGAAGATACCGGCAAAAGAGATAGAGCGATGAACAAATAAAATAACACGAAGGTTAGAGATACATTCAATTTTAGAACAACACAAGTGACGAGACACGTTTTGGTTGGAGATTACGGGTTAGCCAAGGGCTCAATCTGATCGTCCTCAGCTAGCCTGATCGGGCCAGTCTCGTTCCTTGTTTGCCGTCTCACGCGGCCAACCCGGGACCCTACCTTGGCCGCCAAACAGATCACCTGGAGACCAGCTAGGCCGATGAGGGTTCCCGCAAGCAAAGGCTCTTCGCCCAACTTGCCTAGTTTCCCACCACCTCCGCGTATCAGACCGGCTGTGAGCCAGACCGAGCCAATTGCCCAGACTGCGTCTTCCCATATTAACACAACAAAGGTGTTGAGGAGTCCGATAGCCAGTACAATTCCGAGGACGATCTGTGTACGAAGAACTGATCAAAATCCACCTCGAAAATGGAGAGAAAGAGAGAGAGAAGACAAACCCAGAGATGGACGCGATGATGGGGCTCCCAATTTCCATCAGGCCTGATCCTGTACCAGCCAAGAGCTATGAAAAGGGTTTGAAAGATGTCAACTTGCCAGAGGACGAGGGTAAAAAGGCGGAGAGGAAGATGAACGAAGAGGAAGCTGAAGGGCCGGTGAAGGGCTGATGGGGGGAAATGGCGGCGAAGAGAGAAGTGAATGGAGAGAAGAAGGGTAAAGATGAGCATGAGGATGGCAGTAGCAATGTACATGAGTTGGCTGGCCTTGAAGAATAACAGCAAAAAGATTCAATAAGGATGACTCCAATGAGATATGTGGTAAGCGAAAAACGCACTGACCCAGAAGAAGGGCCAGATGGTAAAGCAGAAGAGGGCGAGTACATAGCGAAGACCAAGGGCATTGACAAATAGTTGTTTAGTCTGTTCTGTACGGTAGCGTTGGTTGGAAGTAAAGACTACCATGAAGGCAAGACCGATGATGAGACAGAAGAGGAGCGCCCAGTAGAGTGCGATAAAGATGGGATCGGGGGTGAAGAGAGTGTAAAATCGATCGTTGATATCTCGCACTGGCAAAAAAGTCAAAGTGAGTTAAGATGATAAGTGGAGAGGTAGACAATTTGAACTGACTGGATGGTTTGATGACCAATGCTGAGACCAAATTAGTAAAGAGGGCAGCAAGAGTAGCGAGGGGGATGAAGATCTTGAGTCGAATAATATCATCCTGTTCGACGGGCTGATCAGAATATGGTAAAGTGAGATGATAATTTGAGCTGATTGTAAGTTTTACTGTGGATGATCAAACCACTCACAATCAAATCTGATGCTGGATCATACTCGTAATCGATGGTAGGTGGTGTTGGACGAGTTTGTGGTGGAGGCTGGTGGTTAATGAGACTCATGTTGAAAGTGAGGATGAAAGTGCTTTTGGCTACTGGTTGGTAGTGGCAAATTGAGAAAAGCAAAGAGCTGGGTAGAGGCTGTAGCCTACGCTAAGTCCCGTGGCCAAGGCGCATGACGTCATTTCAAGCTGGACAAACTAAGTACTTACATACTACACTACAACTTTATTTCTCTTTTCTTTCTTACAACTCAAGTACTTAATATCATGTACCTCTTACCAAAGTCAGTGTGCTAACAGCTTGTCTCAACCTCACTTTGGTCATCAGAGTGTCTTTTCCTTCTTTCCTCATCAAATTCTCTTGTCTTCTTACTGCAACATTAACCACATACTTGAGTTGTTAGAACTTCAAATAACTAAATAACAAGTCCAGGTACTTTCTCGACCTGTTACAATACTATATGCAGAGCTCTCGGACCGACCTCCCAAACTTGGACAGTCTCGACCTTCCGCACTGGATTTCCCGTGTAGTCCATTGGGGAAGTTTTTGGTAGTTTGACCCCTCACAATCCGAGGCCCGCTGAGGGTGCTCCAAGGCCAACCTTCCCTGGCACATTTGCCTCGATGTCAACTTTAAATTCAATCCGGCACGGGTGGAAAATGCACAGACCCCGCAGACGCTTGTGTGGTTCAAGATAATGGACCGGATAAACTTCTCCAAATGTGGCCTTGGGTTCAGGAGATTTTTATCAACATATTCGAAGGTTTGAGGCTTTACCTCAACCTTGTGGCTGAAGAAAAGATCTAGCTCAAGGACAGACAATTGAAGGTGAGTCACCAAAAGCTTACTTTGGGAAGAATTGTATATGCGCGTCGCGCCTTGTAACCAATCTGAATTGACGCATGCTCTTCTTCGCTGTTATCAGGCTGGTCTCTCCTTGTTTGAATCTGAACCAAAGGTCACATTCGGAAAAGTTTACCCGGTCCATTATCTTGAACCACTCAAGCGTTTGTGAGCTGATGAGGGGCTACGAGTTACCATATCTGGGTGTAATAGAATGTTTCCAGAAAAGTGAGTTCACATATCGCAGAGAAATACATCTGGGCCACGCTCAGCACATTTTTTTGATATCTCGAAATTCTAAAAATATCTTCACCTCTCCGCTTGTCAAGTATTCATTAGTAAGTCGTTTCTACGCACCGTCGTATACCTATCTTTTCCATTGAGTGCGTTGTTGTTCAATTAAATATTTTTTAACAACAGGCGTGGTTTTTCTTTTGATTCAGCTCTGTTGCCAACCTGGAAAGGCTTTTCGATCCAGCTTATGTTCCTCTAGATCAAGACATCCTCCGCTGCCGAGAAAAAACCATTGGAATTACCAAGCCAGCGTTTGATGTGTCCGGGTTCAAATATTGGTGAGTTGGCTGGTCTAGAAAGTAAAACTCAGCCATTTCACTTCTTAATTTTGTGTATGGACAGAATGTCTGATGCTGGTGGACGACAAAGCGAGCGAAGAAAGTGGATGCATTGCTTTGAAAATGTCACCGTCATCCTTTTTCTGATTGCCCTCAGTGGATACGATAAAACCCTTCTCGAAGATAATGAAGCAAATCAGATGAAGGATGCATTGTCACGTTTGATCAGATCGTGGAATCGCCTTGGTTTATCAATGTGCGTTTTATCCTGTGTAAGCCTCACCTAACATATTTTACCAAATTGATTTTGTCAATCTAACCGAGTTTTGCTCTGGTCTCGAGATTGCAAAGTTTTCAACAAGACTGATTTATTCAAAGAAGAATTGGCCCGTTCACCCATGCGCGTTCACTTTCCAGGTCAGGACTGGTTCCATTCTCATTCATCTAGCTAGTTTAGCGTGGCAAACACACTTTGAAAGCATTTTTGCGTCAAACTGTCATACATTTAGATTACTAAGGAGGTGATACCGATATTCAGACTTGCCTATCCTACTTTACAACCCGATTCCTTCAGCTGAACAAAACACCTGACCTAAAGGTGTACTCACATGTAAGCTCGCTTTGTCTTTCGACTTCATTTTCCTGATGAGTCCTTAGATCATTCATACGAGTCTTACCTCCAACAGTATACCTGCGCAACAGATAGCACGATGATGAAGGTTGTGATGGAATCAGTTGACAAGTTTTTCCCTTTTCCCTTGTCCCGATATCTCAACCGGATCTCAGTAGTGACACTTTTTTTTCTGCTGGCTGAGCTTTAGTACCATTCTCAAGCTAAACATTCACTCTTCATTGGTGTAATGCTGACAAGTGATTTGTCTCGTCTATTCCCTTCATTTCGCTTATTCATGCTTTGATTTAATGGTTGCCTTTTGCATCACCCCAATATAAAACAGCACATACAACACAACTGCAGATATTTTCCTCTCCTTTTTATGTGTGATATCCGTTTGATTTCGTCTTGTTGATGTACTGTAGTGTGCATCACTTCTCATACATGTATTTTTTTTTATTCGAATCTCGGGAAATCGGTGATTTGGGTCTCATATTCTGTTTCAATGTCTTCATGAGCGATTCTTCCAATTTAGAAACGAAGTCGTACTCAATCACGCAAGCCCGCCATGCTCGCTATTCCCATGGCCACCAGGAATTCCTTCGCGGCACATGAGACCTTCTTCCTTGTCATGGGAAGCTCTGACTCCGTCAGAGTGAGTGGATGGTATATTGGAAACGAAGAAAAAGGATCTTTTTCTGGGGATTGGAGTGTTTACAATAGGATTTATATGTTGATAAAGTTAAGAGATACTGCAAGAGGCTGATCAATAAATGAAGCGTCAAAAGGTGAAGGACCGACAAAGTGGAGATTCCCCCTCTTTTGAATATTTATGGCAACCTGTCGATCCATCTCACACTGGGAAAATCATGCATCTTATAATGTATTCCTGGCCTCACATGTTTCCAATACCATTGGTGAATGAGCTCGAGATGAGATGTCACCGGCAGAGAAAGAAGGGTGAAGTTGTAGCACCTGGGCGGACAACAAATGAGAGCTTTGGTTCGAACCAGATTTCCCTCTGTAAAGTCTTCGAAAGCGATGAGCGCGAGAACGATATTTAGCTCATGAGGATGTGGAAATAGGAGAGATTTGAAAAAGGAAAGTTACAGTAGCGGAAATAAGGGACAGGCCCTTCTACAAACTAAAATGGGGAATATTTTGGGCAGGTTGCGATTTGGGTACGTTTATAATAAAAAAGAAAAATTCAGAAATAGGAAAAAAGAGTAAGTAAAGGTGAAGTATTATGTCTTCGTTCAATATATTAGTGATCACAACGCCGTATTTTCTTCTCTCTACCTCAGGGCTGATTTCGATTTTGTCGAGAAATGACAAATGAAGTAATCACGCGTGGGCTGTGCACCTTTTTCGCCCAGTACCCGGATTGGATAGAGAGAGAAGTGAGTGAGAATAAGAGAGTGAACATTTTATATATTTTCCCACCCACGCCCTATCCATTTTCGCTCTTTTCGTCTTTGGCTCTTCCTACTTCAGTCCAGCCTCAAGAAACTTTTCAGACGCTTTCGTTCATGAACCATCTGATACCTGTTTTATATTCTCTCTGGTCCCATGTACTCCCGTCTACGTTTTTCAGCTCTATAACCCATTGAACCTCACTCGTTAACCGAAATCATGGGCAACTGTCTCTCCACTTCACCACCCCACTCTGAACACTCAAGGAGTATCGACCGTGAGTTAGAAAAGGACAGGATACAGAGGCGCAAGGATGTCAAGATCTTGCTGCTAGGCGCTGGCGAGTCAGTAAAGTACCCTTACTATTTTCGAATCCCAAACAAATCCCAGCATTATTGAACCATCCTGACCTTCGTCGCTGACCTAGGTCGGGGAAGACTACAGTTTTGAAACAGATGCAATTACTACATGGTGATGGAGGCTTTACCGCGAGCCAGACAGAGCACTTCCGCCAACAAGTTAAGTGGATTCTATGCTGAACATTTGGTTTTAATCGATGCCTGACGACCCTCTGCCTCTGCATATGTCAACCTCACAGATATTTTTGAACTTGCACGCAAGCATGAAAAACTGTATCGATGTCATGGCTGACAGGAACATCGAGTTTGATGACAAATCACTAGAAGTCAGCTTCCGAATTCCGTGATTACTCTTGCTTTTATGCTGATCCAATTATCGTCGAACGCCATACCAGAACTATCTGCCAATGTTTGACGGTTACGTGCAACTCGAACCCGGAGAAGCTTATCCGGTCGAGTATATCGAGCCCCTCAAGCGACTATGGGTGGACCGTGGACTTCAGGTACTGACGACCGGCGATGCTGCAGGGATGACAACAAGGTATGTCATCCTAGCCCGTAGGTATGGAGGTAACACGACCGGTATGTGATCGGTCGCTCACTGTTTTGCCTTCACATGAACGCGTGAAATGAAATCGACGATGAGGATATTTTTCAGTATGCACTAGTATGTTGAGACCTTCCTTCAATTCTGTTTCATCTCTAAACCTGAGCTCTATGCTGAGCTACCTAGTCTGACTTTTTTTCCCTTCAACCAACATCATAGTTTCTTCCTCGATCTGGACCGCCTTTTCGACCCCAGGTATTCTCCGACCGATCAAGACATACTCCAGGTCTGCAGTCTTCGAACCGATTCTGTATGCTTTTACTTTTGCTTACATAGAGCGTACTTCTCCGCCCCCATCAGTGTCGAGTCAAGACGTCGGGTATCACAGAAATGACATTTGACTTGTCTAACGTTAAGTGTCGGTGAGTACATATGCCAATTTCGCCCTCGATTTCTGCGGTGTATTGATTTTGTCTGGCAAAGAATGCTTGACGTCGGAGGCCAAAGAAGTGAGCGCAAAAAATGGATGCATTGCTTTGAGGATGTAACCGCCATCCTCTTCTTGGTTGCTATCAGTGGCTATGATGCGACGCTTATCGAGGACAGCACTGCAAATCAGATGCGCGAAGCTTTAATGCTTTTTGATGTGATCACCAACTCCAAGTGGTTTAGTTCAACTTCAATTATTTTGTGTAAGCTTGAATTCCATGGATGACACTTGCTTTTGATGGGAGAGTGCGTTTGATTCATCTTTTGGAGCATTGTACCTGTCTGTATTCAGTTCTCAATAAGATTGATCTGTTCAAAAAAAAGCTCTGCCAGTCGCGCATCTCGGAGTATTTTCCAGGTCAAGCCAATTCTTCTTATGCCTATGTCCTGGTGACCAGGCTAGAGAACACAATTCAAATTCTGCTCATTCTTCTTTCCTCTTTGACAGATTACCAGGGGAGCGATACGGATTATTCAGATGCCCGAGAATTCTTTTTGAAGAAGTTCATCCTACTTGATAATTCCTCGAAACGAAACATATACACGCACGTGTGTATTTTTTTTACAGGCTTAGCAACGCTCCAATGCTGATGTTTGCCTTATATCGCACAGTATACATGTGCAACGGACACGTCTCTAATGAAGATTGTGATAGACTCCGTGACTGAGTCAGTAGTTCGTCTGTTTTATCTGATATCATTGTAACCTTCGCATTGACGAGGATCGTAATTGGTCACAGGATTATTCTGTTGCGGGGCACTGGTGATGTACTACTACTGTGATTTTGGTCATTCTGTCTCTTCCCTTTTTATTTATGACCCAACTCATTCTTCAGGATGCCAGTGATGGCTTGATAGTCAAATGTTATCATAATATCCTGTTGTTCTACCAATCCACACCTCTTCTACCTCATTAATAGTCCAGGGCGCTGAATTTTATACCCCATGGCCATGTGTGAATTTTGGGAGCCATTCTCTTCAGTTTGATCCAGTTGGTTTTCTGAGTTTTATTGAGTTTATTCCGGGTTGTTGCTTAGTGTGGATCTATTGATCCAGGCGCTCTTTTGATATTGCGAATTTCAATGTAATGGAAACCCGTTAATCAAGATAGATCATGCCGTGCCAAGATGATGCCTACCAGCTCACTGCGACAAACTCTTACATCACGCCTCTTCCTGTTGACCACATCTACTTTAACTATACTGGCGACGGGTATTTTAAGGTCTGATGAGGCCGGGCCGTCATTACTCATAACCTCATAGTTTGGACTATCGCACGACCTATATGGAGGTAGGGTTTAGTTATTCATGTGGTGGGCCGAGCGGCGTCCTTTTTTCAAAACTGGCGCCTACCACATTTTTCCATCTGTCTTAGTTCTTTTCTAACCAGCTTTCGGGGTTCTCTTCTAGACAAATATCTAGGTCTCGATGGCAGGTCTTTTCTTACTTAATTTGAGTAGGCTTAGTAACGTGTGGGGGTGGGCATCTTTGGCCGTGGACCTACTAACCAGATAGGATCTCTGCAAGGTTGGGAGTAGGGGTGGGTGGGTAGTCTAGAGGCCCGGGCCCAGCCCGGATTTTTTCAATAGAGGGCAGTGTGCGCCACTTGCTTCTGTCTGGCAAGTGACCTCACTACTGGTCTGAGAAAAGTGTGGGCACAAAAGCCAAAGGTTTGGAAATGGGTTCCTTTAAAGCTCAAATGCCTCAGGAACCTCTCCTGAGAGCCAGATGAGAATTGATATTGTCTAGGGAAAGCTCTAGAAGACCTCAGGATCAGCAAAGCTTCACACAGATCTTTCATATCCCTGTGCTATCTAGAAGCTGGCACACTCAGCTCTTATCCTCTAACCCTGTGCTACACTTCTTGAGAACCCTTCAGCAAGAATGGAGCAGAGGGGGTCCAGGAGTAAAGGTGCTAGTGATGAACCTTGGATGAACAATGAAATAAAACAACTGGTGAACACTGCCAAGATATTTGTATCGGATGGGCCTATCCGATGTTCTATCACCCCAAGATATGCGATGCAGTGTCAGTAGGATTAGGTGCGATGGAATTACTATCGGTATCTAATGCTCTGACACCATATTGCAGTGTAATTCCATCGCACCTAATCCTACTGACACTGCATCGCATATCTCAGGGTGATAGAACATCGGATAGGCCCATCCGATACAAATATCTTGGCAGTGGAAGACCAGTAAGGAAACTAGACTACTTCTAGATAGAGAAGAAATCACCAAGGTTAATTATGTATTAACCAGTTACTGAGGAATCTCAGAAGAAAGCCCAGAATATCCTAGAGAGGTATTCAGACTGTTGAGTTTTATTTTAATGATATTTCAGAGAGGGGAAAGTATCCAGGGAGGTCTGTGTTAACATTTTCTTCAATTTTTCCTCGCGCACTCTTTTTAAAATCTGTGTTTCATTGTTGTGTTTCAGGTCCATACATAGTCTCTTCCATATACACCAGCTACATGTTTTGGTACGAATTGGGAGACCTATCACTTTTCTGTTTCATCTCTTCTCTCACTAGTTGTAAACTAATGCCCAGGAGCATACAAAATACCTGACAGAAACCAACCTCTCCGAGTCTCTCTTTCTTCCTTGTCAATTATCTTCTCTTTCTAATTGATCAAGGTGAGAGACTCAAGGAGTGTTAGGTATAACACTGGAATAAGAACTGAACACTGTTCTTCCTGTTATTCTGTCAGTCTGGTCCTCCTTTTATATTCTGAGCCTTCACTCTTCCTTCTCTATGAGCATATTCACTCAGTAGAAGATAAACCTGACTTTGTATATGTAAATCTCTTGGTAATAATGTATTATTACCATTATATTTTATAGCTATGGGTTACAACAGGTTGCATCATGTATAGCTCTTGAAACTGAGCTATGAGTTATTTACACTTATAATTACAATACCTTTGCAGTCCCATGGTACTTGTTGAGTACTCAGGGGCTGACAGGCAGAGGGGTGGATTTGTTGATTTCACATTGTTCATACATGCTAATTGCACATAGTAGCATATCTTGTATCACTCTCTATGCTTACACACTAACCACTTGTATTGGTTCTCATATATCTTAGAGTATCAGAAGATTTGGATGTATCTCTCTTTCTTCATCCTTTCTTCTTTTCCTCTTTGATTCTGTAGTGTAGTCAGTCCTCACTCATAGACTGTCCTCCACTACCAGTTCAATAGGATTTACATTGGAAATTGGGTTTCTGTACTTGGATTTATCACCATTCAACTAGTGAATTCCTCAGTTGAAGGTTTTACATGACATATCTATCAAACCCCCCACCCCCCCTTTTTTATTTTTATTTTTTGATTGCAGGCTTGTATCTCCACCATCAGCATCATGGCCAATGCATCAAACAACAGACAAGAACAGAACTCCTCCCCTCCTAAACCCCCCTAAAAGTCTTCAAACTCACTTGTCATCAAATCAAGCTCTCATTTGAATAGCCTTGCAGAAACCCATTCTGACTCAATGTCATCTCAAGCCACAAAGACATCCACCAAAACTACCTCTGCCACTGTTATGCACATAACTGGTAGCCTAGGCTATTAATAACAATATAAACATCATAGAGAGTATTGGTAGAGGTGGAATGTGTGCTCTTGCACTGCCAAGATATTTGTATCGGATGGGCCTATCCGATGTTCTATCACCCCAAGATATGCGATGCAGTGTCAGTAGGATTAGGTGCGATGGAATTACTATCGGTATCTAATGCTCTGACACCATATTGCAGTGTAATTCCATCGCACCTAATCCTACTGACACTGCATCGCATATCTTGGGGTGATAGAACATCGGATAGGCCCATCCGATACAAATATCTTGGCAGTGTTGGGGTTTATAAAGTGGTAAAAGTGTTAGAAGCATTACAACAGGTGGATAAAGGTAGTTTAAGCTAAAAGAAATTTCTATGAGGGCATTATTTCTCACACAGAACATTCTTTAAAATTTTATAAAGTGGTCTAAAACCTCCATAGTCCTCATTATAGGACTTGGATTACCACTATTTTGCTCAAATAACTCATATTGAGCTCATGGGAAAATCTAATTTTGTCAATATTGAAGATAACCTGGTAGAAAAAAGACAGGAAATGTATAAAATCATATTTCAAACAAACTTCATCAAAGCATATAAGTAGGTTTATCAGTAAGATAAATAAACACTTACACAAAATGTAAAAGTAAAAAAGCTAGTGTATAAGACTTTTTAGCTCAGTTTTCAAGAAAATCAGAGTTGAAGTAGTAAAAAATACTTGTAGAAAACACAGCTACAAGTTTTTTTACCAAAGGTTTCAATGGCATTAATAGTCTAGAACTTAAAAGAGAAAAGTTGAGGTGAATCAAAAGTGTTAGGGCAGAAGAAGGTATAACAAACACTGCCAAGAAAATTGCATTGCATAGAGGCATGCTATGTCACATAGCAGGCCAAGATGCGATGCAATAGGTCTATTTTCCAAGGTAGGGACCTTGAAAAATGGTCCATAGTATCACATGAAGACATGCTATGTTACATAGCAAGCTTCCATGTGATGAAAATATATTGGCAGTGAAAGGTGTTGGGTGTTGGAAATTTATATAGAAGTGGATCTATGGGCTTGAACAGAGGGGATCAATAGTTTCAGAGAGAGATGAGACCCTGTGGGGATGGAATGACATAATTTGATGGATTTTCATGTGGTTTATCCAGGGTAAATGAGATCTTCACATAGGTCATTTTGTTGTCCACAGGTGGGGAAGGTGAAGGAGTTACATTGAGCCTTAGTGGTGAAGATGAAAGTTAAAGGAAAGGAGGAGGGCTGTTGAAATATGGGGTCTTGACAGTTGGGTGCAAACACCAAAGTCATTACATGGATCTGAATTTTGCTGTGCTAATTTTACAGCTTCAGATGGATAGAAGAGGTAATATTGGAAATTTATGCCAATAAACAGGGTCCAATGATTTAGTGTCAAAAAGCTGCACTGCCAAGATATTTGTATCGGATGGGCCTATCCGATGTTCTATCACCCCGAGATATGCGATGCAGTGTCAGTAGGATTAGGTGCGATGGAATTACACTGCAATATGGTGTCAGAGCATTAGATACCGATAGTAATTC
>MU167218.1:108537-126755 GCA_015951145.1 Cronartium quercuum f. sp. fusiforme G11
ACATCAAATTCTTTAAATTTTGACAAATCCTCCCTCTAGAAGTAAAATAAGAGTTAGTTGATTTGTCACCCCTTTCATATATTACTTTAGATGTGTTTCTGGATCAGGTACTAACTACTTGGAAACTCTATAACTTTATTTAATTATCTGGGTTAATCAATCCCTGTTACACTACATTGGTGAACTGAAATCTCACCTAGAGTGATTGCCACAGCCAATAAGAGTCAGTGAAGAGAATTGCAAGCATTTTTGGCTTCTAGTTAAAGCCTGATATATTCAGATAAGGCTTAACTCATATTAGTGTGAACATATCCACATATAATAAATAACTACCTTAGTCGCTAGCTAGAATTCTGTGATTTCATACACTTTTCTTTAAAGCTAGGCTGACACTATTCCTGTGCATACATGCCAAGTTTGTCTTTGCTACATAGCCTTTTGTTGGTATCCAATCAACCATGCCTGGTCAATAAATTTACTTAGTAAAAAGGCACTAATTGCCTGAAGACAAACAGTACCAAGATGGCTCATACATGTGTACAAAGTAATGAACTATTCATACTTCTTTTTTTTATAACCTCACCCAAAATGAGCCCGTGCAACAGCCTCAACCAAGCCCTATCAGAACAGTGAATATATATATATATATATATCAACGCAATGTGATGAGAAGCCTACTTTCTCTTTCCCCATCTTTGGAAAGAGAAAGTAAGCCCTCTTACCTTTTCACTCAAAGTGTTATTGAAATCCAATTTCTGAACCTTTTTTTTTTTTTTTTTCTTCATTGTTTCTCCTCTTGGTCTCTCTTATTTTCAGTTTAATTTTGTTTTTCTGTTTTATCCCTAGATCACACACCTAGCTCATTTAGCCCCATCATCTCTTGCTTCAATTCTGTTTCATCTGATCCTTACCAGGTAGACAAAATCTTTCATTTAATCCTTTCTTCTCATCTAATCTCTTGTGTTTATCTTGTTATAGGTCAGACTATCTCTTGTAGGCAAGGATTGATTCACCCATACTCACTCAAGTTGCACATATATCAGATCCTCACTTGATGTTCTTGAACACATATTAATTTTCACCCTTTCCTCACTTTTTTTTTTGTGATGGTTTACTTACAAAACCTGATACCCCAGCTTGATTCATCAAATTTTTTTTTTTTTTTTTTTCTCTCAACTATCTTTTCTCTCACTATCACTTTCAATAGAAAATCTTAGATTAGCCAAAATTCACATTCACAAGTTCACATGCAATTCCCAAAATCATTCCAATGTGATTTTGGGGTTAGAGTGTTGTAATCTTTTGACCACTTCAAAAAAAAAAAAAAAAACAATACTTAGTCACTTCTTCTTCAAGGATATCATCATTTGCCTTCAAGGTAGACTTCCCTAAAGCTATCCAAAGATCTTACAAAAAAATCATTGTGAGTCGATAAAGTATGTCATACATCCTTCATCTTCACTTGGGGTATTAAGCCTCCAACTTGAGTTCTGTCGGCACTCTGTTTACCCACTGGTCACACCACCCCAAGCCTGGACATGCTTTGTAAGGTTCTCAGGCTCAGAATGGCTTCGAATAAGCAAGAGACAGCTGGCCATCCGGTCACCAGCACAGCTGTTTTTAGTTTGATTGTCTTGGCTTTTTTTTTTTTTTTTTTTTTTTTTTTTTTTTTTTTTTTTTTTTTTTTTTTTTTTTTTGGAGATCTCATGTCCTAAGGCTTCTTGCACTTCCTAGTTGGCATCAGTAAGTGTGTCATCATGTTGACTTTTGACTTAATGTAAAGGATATGGAAAAAATAAAATAAAACTAAAAAATAAAGCTTTCAGGGGTCAATCATGTGAGTTTTCGAGAAAAAAAAAAAAAAAATACACCAGGGTTGCTCCAGGCTTGCCTGAGATTCCCTTGGTCAGAAATCGATCTGTTCCCAAATAAACTAGTTCTTAACCAGGTCAGCAGAGCCTTACTTGCAAAACTGTGGGCCATTATTCAAAAACACAAGAAAGCAAGGATAAATCCATCATGAAGGGAAAGAACATGGTGAAAACAATGGATACATGGACTTTATTCCCCCTCACCATTCTAAGTCATTAAATTTTAACAAACGCTGTCAATATCATCTCTCTACTAGTTTTTTGTCTGTGAGGTTGACATGATAGCAGAGGCACCTGATGGGGCTGCAATTTGGATGACCAAAGATTGTTCCATCAACAAATAGGTATGTTGTTAGCCCTAAACACACTTGTCAGTTTGAGTCAATTCCTATTAATTCCTCCGACATCATGAACATCACTTACTCCTTTACTACACCAAAAAGTTTGTAGTCCAACTCTCTGCACAACTCCAAACCATGCAAAAAAGGTTGAGCCAATTCTAGTTGGCAATTCACTATCATCCCGATCTACACCCAGACCAGCCCAAGCCATTTTAACCCAACCATGCAGCCAGACACAGTGTCCACAGAAAATGTGCCCGACATGGGGAGCGTACACATTTCTGCAGAAACTGACTTTTTTGTTCCCTGTTCCCCAATTTTCACCTGCCAGACATGCTCACCAGTATCTGGTGAGCACCTCTCAGTGTGGTAACTGTGCTACATACTGCACAGTATGTAACTGACCTGATCAGGCAGCCCGCTCAACCCCACAACCTGAGCACAATAAATCTCACACCTCATGGCTCTACATATACCTGCTTGAAGCTGCTACAACAGTTGTTGATTAAGCAGCTTCAAGCAGGAATTCCCCATCTCCCTTTATCTCCTTTTACCTCCAAGATTCCCCCCCTCCAAATCACTCAAAATCTAAATTTCCACTACACTACTACACTACTACACTACTACCTACATACTCTCTGAGTTCCCTTCACCCAACTCCTCCCCTTTGACATCATCCTTATGAGATCAACCCTACTGCCCACTTGCTCCACCCCTCCTACCCTTCCCTGTCCATCCATCACACTGCCAGCCCTACCTCACCACCACCATGCCTATTCCTACTACAACAAGTACGACCGCTACAGCTTTGAATACTGCTAAAGCAAGCCTTGCTCTTGATGATCAATCTCCGTATGTCACTCACTTCCTTTATTGTAATTTTTTTTTAAAAAAGGTTCACATTCTTTCTAAGTTATTCCTGACACTATGATTTCGATACAGTGATAAAGTCACACCTGCTATTAAGACTGTCAGTATGACCTTTACGATATGCAAGCTCATGATTTTAGTAGGATTTGTTATGAGAGTAGTAAGATGAAAGAGAAAATCAAAAAAATAAATTAACTTGAGAAAAATCTCAACAATACAATGAAAAATTAATGTGGGTATAACCACATACTCCTCTCTTCAATCTAACTCTTGAGTAGATGATCTTACAAGAACAATTTCTCATGCATTAAAGCAATCCAAACCACCATCTTACCCATTCACTCCTTGTCCCCTTCCACCTGGAATCCCTCGTGAACATATGGTTCCTGTAACGCATATGCTTAAAATTAAGGAGGTGAACAGTAGAAGAGGGATCGGACAACAGGAATTGGTTCTGCCCAAGCCACTCACTTGATCTCAAATCCCACTCAGCATACCTGTTACTCAAACACTTTCACACCTTCCAACTCATACAACTTCTATTGATTGTAGCTTTGACTCCCTCATTACCTATCCACCAACAACAAGGATAGAAAGTATGGTAGACCTAGATCATCTACTTCCAATCATTGGTCCTAAACATCTATCACCAATCCCTGAAGCATATATTAACATAAAACCTGTACTAAAGCCTTGAAAGGATAGAACTGAAATGATAATTAATTTTAACATGATCCTATTTGAAACTGTAAATGGATACACTTTTCAATTTATTAATTTTTTTGCCCATATATATCCTATTATAAAACCTATTTTTTTTCATATTTGTTTGATGAACATTGCTGTGTAAACTTATCTTTCACATGTTATGAATTTTTTAGTAAAAATCACTCAATAAGCAATATGATTTTCTGCAATTAATATGTAAACTATAACATAATTGACATGTTAGAATAAATCTGAATCAATACCCACTGTAAGCATGCCCAGTCAGACAAGCCTGACCTCTGGGTTGACTACACATGATCTAGAGGGCAGGCACTTGAGCAGGATCTTGTCTTCGGCCAACATAAGGCTTGAAGCATCAGGCACCTCAGTGCCCATCGCACCTGTGTATCATGCTGTCATTTTGAAAAGCCTGTTGCCAATCCTGTTCTGGATCTCCATCACCATATCCCAGAGCTGCTTGGTGACTGCTTGACCTTTTAAGGCCTCAATAGTGTATGAGTGTGTGGAGGGGGGCATGATAATAAACGCTACCACTGTCATCTTGGATCCCATAGACTTCAAGTGATGATCAAGCCCTAAACCATCATTGGTTTCAGTGTCTGCTTACTTGGTCAGAGGAGTAGGAGAAAATGCTTACATGCAAGAGACTCGATGAACATGTCAACACCCTTGTTGCAGTACTCGTATCCTCCCGCAGTGAAGAAGTAGAGCATGTTGTCGAGATCGAAATCTTAGTGGCTGTAGAAATGACCGTGCACAAAGTCATTGATCTTTTGTTTTGCAAGCACATGCATATTCTGAAACTCGTGCATAGCTGAGAACTTGACCATGTTCAGCCTGTTGGGCAACACACCATCTGAGATCCAACTGATTGATCAGTCTTGGTGTAGCAGGTCTGAGGTCTTGAAGAGGGCTTACCTGGCTTGCACTTGAGCAGATGCTCACTCTCATAAGCAGTGATGTCAGAGACAGTAGTGAAAACTCTAGAGGTTATGAGACTTAGACAGCACAGAGGGGTCCTCGTAAGCTACGAGGGACACGAAGTGATGGAGAGAGACACTGCCAAGATATTTGTATCAGATGGGCCTATCCGATGTTCTATCACCCTGAGATATGCAATGCAGTGTCAGTAGGATTAGGTGCGATGGAATTACACTGCAATATGGTGTCAGAGCATTAGATACCGATAGTAATTCCATCGCACCTAATCCTACTGACACTGCATCACATATCTTGGGGTGATAGAACATTGGATAGGCCCATCCGATACAAATATCTTGGCAGTGAGAAGGGGCACCTGTGGATGTGAAGAGTTTCAAAGACCAAAATAGGAAGGTTGAGAAAAAGAGAGAGAGAACAACCAATTCTTTAAATAGGAAACTCTTTGCAGACTGGACAACAGGATTGGAAGAAGGACATAACAGTAAGGAGAAAGGATATGATCTTTGCATGACATCAGGTGCATAAGGTCAGGTGCTTTAAGAAAAGATGGTATGATGTAAAGATTAGCATAAGATCACTTTATGAAAAGTGTTATCCTTCATAAAAATGTCAGTGCAATGTGTTGCTGCATGCTCGAAGCAATAACAGTGATAAATACCATGTTTCCCAGCCTCATGGTCAATGTCAAAGTACTGTAGGTTGGTGTAAAAGTCCACTGAGCCAGCGCAAAGATAGTGACTGAGGAGGGTGGCGTGGGTGGTGAAGATAGTGGTGATGTCAATGTGACACTTGTGGCAAAGCAGGATGGTGAGTCCGGCAAGCCACTCATGAAAATGACTGATGATGGCCTTAGAAGTCTCTTGGGATGCAAACTAAGATTCAAGTAGGCAAATCATCAGATTGCATTTGTAGTGATACTCAAGTTGATGAGCTCCCCACTTACCTCGCCTAGGAACCAAGCTACAAGGTATCCAAACACAATCGTATCATTTGTCTCACTGTTGTTGAGTGGCATGGGGATCCCAGCCAAGTTCCAAAGGTCTGACTTCCACTCGTCCAACCTGTTAAAAACACACCCCTTATCGAACAATAGCACCCTTGGTCTGCCTTCAATCAGCCAACGCCCATAGAGGTACTTTACACCTCGCTCACTCATCGAAGCCAGCAAGTCTCATAGCTCGGGCATCTCTGGTTCCATCACTTCTACTTCCACAGGCACTGACTTGTAGGAGAGAGGGCCCATGAGACAATATCGGTCGCCATACATTCTGCAAGTCACTGGTGCCTTCATCTTGATGACCATATAGATACCACTGACTGCAGGGATGGGATAACCAACAGAGAGAGAGAGATGGTGAGCAAATGAGACTAGCATATGCAGGTGCAGGGTTGGGGTTGGATGATGTCAGAGGAGGCCCACCTGAGCAAAGTGTTGAAGGAAGGAGATCAGTGACTGGATACAGTCCTGAGGTGCATCATACAGTTGTTCTGGCTGCTTGATGACCCCCCTCTCTATGTACATTGACTGAGAACAAGACTTGATGTACCACACCCTACTTGGGAATAACATTAGAAGAAAGACAGAAAGAAAGAGAGGCATCTTGATGTGTGCTGACCTTTGTTAGCAACCTAGAAGGGTGAGAATGAGATTGAAGGCAACTGTTCAGTTAACTTGAGCACCTATACTATCATAATCAAGAAGAGTGAATAGAAGGAAAGATGACTTGCTTTCAATGCAAACCCCCTTTGTGCTGGTGCATTCAGCTTGACTGAGTGTGTCTTCTCAGTCAAGCTGAATAGTTGAGATCTGTTCAACATGTTAGCTTGTGCCTCTTCACAAGCAGAGGGCTGGGCCTGACTGGGCCTGATCCCTCAGTGTTGCATACTCTGGGGACAAAGCTGGGTCAAAGAAGGGTTTTTTGCTGGAGAAACTTGGAAAGAAGTATGCTCCCCACGTCGGGCGCATTTTCTGTGGACACTGTGAGATGAGAAGATTGGTAGATGCAGCTTATCAACCAATCAGCAGTTCAAAATGCATAGGCACAAATCGTCCTGATTCACAATGACTACAATCCAAAAATAATAACAAGACAAGTAAACTACAACAATAAACTGGACTAAAATGCAATGTTGAAATATAAAAGATGATGATGCAATGCTCTTACAAGAACCTATTTTCCCACGCTCTCACTCATGCACGCCTCTGACAGTGTCCTTCAATCCATCAACAAGTTCACGTAGCAGTGGCCATAGAGAAAGCGGGTAAGCCCGTCTTGGGAAACGCGTTTCTATGGCGCTCCTCACCATTCTAAACACTTCCTCTCCTCCCTCCGCTTCCTCAACTGTTACTACTTTCCCGCCCACGAGCCGAGCCTGGCGCTCTATAGCCACGTCCAAACTCCATCAGTGTCCAGACAAGTAAGAAGTCGGGATAGAGACAGAGAGTAAGAGGGAAAACTGACCAAAGATGCGGAGGATGAACGGGTCAGAGTCTTCTGTCAACATACTCCTCAGATCGCTCGTCAACCGTTTTGCTTGCTCCCCAGCTTCAAACGGTAAGCCAGATGCCGGCACCGTTACGAGTGAGACGGGGATCCTAAAAGCCTACAACAAAGCACAATCCAAACCCCTTCAACGTCAAACTCCTTGATCTTACTTACTTTGAGTAGCATTCGAACTAACCTTAAGTTCACTCCCAAGCGCGTCCCCAAGCACCCGTAGTGCGTCTTGGGTCATTCTCGCGATCCCATCTCCAGATGTACAGACGTGCACAACCCTTCCGCGGAGAGCGACGAGAGTAGGGAGGAAGTCTTGAGTTGTAGATAGAGGACCAAGGATGAGGTCATTGAAAGCGTCAAACAGGAAGTTTTCTCCACAGACGGTCAACGGGATTTGACTAGTAGGATAGAAGACCGATGGCGATGGAACAACTGGCAGTTACACAAACAAAAGAGGTCAATTACGGACTGGTGAAAACGCGAGATTTAGAAAAAAAAAAAGGATACTAACGCGTGCTTGAGGGTGGAGAAGGATGGCCAACGTAGTCGGGGATCCGAGTGCTACTGACAGAGAGTCTACGGGTGGAACGAACGGGCGAGAGGTTTGGACTAGTCTGTGCTGATGCCATCGGATTGTGTAGGGGTGAAGGAGGCAATGTTCGACGGATGAAATGAGGATGGATGACGTGCACAAGGCTGATCATATCAAGCGACTCCTCACGCGCATAAGCTCTCACAGTCGAGATAGCTTCGTTGCGCTGCTCCAGGTCGTGAGTGAGGTAAAGGAGTGGGATGAGGGTACCAGTTGGCGATGGAGCAGATGATGAGGCAAAGAAATTCTTGGCAAGCCTACGTTTGCGTTGGTGACGCTTGTTGAGTTGAGACTTGAGCCTTTGCCAGCCAACGATGACCTCTGAAAGCTGAGATTGGCTCGAGACTTGAATAAAAACATGATAACCTAGTTCGGAAAACTGAAGCCCAAGCTCGAGCGCTAGTGGGTGATTGTCATAGTTGTTAGTTATTAAAATTGAAGCGCGCGAGTTAGGAGCAGTTGATGTGGACGGTGATAAGGAAGGTGTGGAGGGAAGTGGATTGGTGAATGGGGAGAGGTAGGAATCGGTGGGAACAGTAGACGATGAGAGCGGGAAGGGACGAGCAGTGACAAGTGAGAGCTGGAGTATGTGAAAGAGTAAGTTGAGGAAGCGGTCAAATATGGTTTGATAAAAGGTCAAGAGTGAAGTTCGAAGGTGAATAGAAGGAGAGTAAAGTACGTAAATGGATTGTGCGACGAGATGAACGAGAAAATGAAGGAGAGCAGCGATGGGGAAGGGTAAGATAGAGATTAGACTGTGGAATTGATGGTGAAGGTGATCTGAGAATACCATCGAACTAGAGGATGAGGATGAGGATGAGGTTAGAGTTGAGGTCATGGTGAGAATGCGTTTCGTAGTAAGGTACTGAACAGAGTCAGTGTGAGCCTTCAAGTATGGTAAGGATAAGGAAATCTTGACAGACTCTTTGGTTCCGGCCTGGTGCCTTCCTTTTGGGGCACAGGGGTCAAGGAATTTATTAAAAACCACTTTTCAATCAACAGGAGTCTGACTGGATCTTCCAATCCACAACTCAAACGGAAACAATTCATAAAGAAGAAATAAATCTGGGTTGGTGCTCGTCTTGGATGTCGACCGAATGAGCTCAGCTCCCGAACTCGGCATGAGACACAATCAGCTTGGGTTCGGGAAGTTGACCCAAGACTTTCGGTCAATTCCAACCTCAAGGCCCTGGATGTTATTGTTGCTGGCCAAAAATCACTTTCATGCAGAGATTCTGGGAAGATGTGTCGATAGGGATGCAATGCGTAGAGTAAGTAGACCTTTGGGTCCATAATGAGCCAGATTGATAAGGGGAAATCTCTTAACACTACACGCCGGCTGGAAAAAGAGTAAAAGAGCAGAGGTACAAGGCCACAACGGCGACGCAAGAATCATAGCATTGGATGAGAGTCCAAACAGAGTAGAGCTTTACGAATCCCTCGAAAGTGTTGATCGAAAGTCGTGGAACTTGGTGGATGGTCTGCGTACCATTAAACTGGCCTTCCCGCACGAGGACTTCGATGGCACCTACCGTACTTGAATCAATCGGTCAGAATATTACTTTAGACACTCAAATCGCCAAACCAGCTAGTGGTGTGAATTAAGAACAGACTGAAAAGGTAAATAAATAAATAAAACTGACAGAAACTCTTTGGTTCAGGCAGCCCAGCAATCTGAGAGCATTGAGTCCTACAGGTATTTACAAACCTCCTAAACCACCTACCCATCCTAATTTCACAACTTGTCTGCGTTCATGAGGCGTGAACCGTTTGTGGGGGGGAAAGGGAAAGCGTCAAAAATCGAGTTTCTCGCCTTCCTCCTCCCACAATTTCGCCAGCTCCTCCGCCCGTTTCCGTTCCACATCCACCGCTCGCTCGTCCCTGTTCGACAATCCTCGCCCATCGACCCTCGCATCTTCTCCCTCAACCCCTAACATCGGTCGCGGCGTCTTGGCCTCAATCACGTAGTGGTTATCGCACTATCACCACAAATTAACCACTTTGCTCCAACAAGAAAGAAAACAGACCAAAATTGGATAAACGAACGTGGGGACAGTACTCGTCTGCATCCTCAAATTCATCAATTGCTTTACGGAAAACCTTTTTACAGGCTTTACAAGCCATCACTAACTCATTGGTCTTCACTAACCGGTGCCCTAGCTTTTGGTCTTCGTGACACTCTGCGCACTACAAGGAAAAAATAAATCGAACCCCGGCCCAATACCAAAACATGGTCATCAGTTCCAGCCTTTGAAATCATTCAATAGATTTGAAAAAGCAAACCGAAATACTTACGTCAAACCATTTCTGGCAGCACGGAGATCTGATCGAAACCTAAGGTAGAAAGGCGTTTGAGGTAAAGGATCAGTATAAATCAGAAGAAAAAATAAAATAAAATAAAAGTGAACTTCATCATGAACGTGCTTACCTGAGCGTTGAGGATGTGTTTGCACATACTTGGTTTATCGAATCGGATGGCGAAAGTGACGAGTGACGAGTTTGGATCGGGATCGTTCCAGTAACGGTTTAGCTGCCAGATGCAATCACTGGCCCCGGGCCTCGGAGTCGAGAGAGCCAACAGAACCGCGGATAAACCGGGTACCCTCAACCCGAGGATAGACCAGATGCCCAAATTTTTTTTGCATTACTTTTTTTTTTTTTTTCAATTTTTTCAATTTTTTTTTTTTTTTTAGTGTATTTTCCTGTATTGTACGATGGGCGTGAGTGATCACTTTGGAAATATCATGCACAAATGTGTATTTTTTTTTAAAAAAGTACCTTTTTGAAGTTGCAGCCAACCTGCCTGCTCAAAAAAAAAAAGGTCTAAAGAAACCCAATTAGCGCACCAAAACCCGCTATAGTGGTACAGATACATAACTTCTTTTGAACCAATTGCCACAAAATCACCATCTTGCCAAACTAACCAAAAAAATATCAATGACCATAAAAGCTGAAACTCCACAGCCACATGCTTTTACATTTGTTGCACCCAAGTTATCAAACTGGCCACATCAAGTACTGCAATCATCCCTGAATGCATTGGTGCTGCCATCATTTGGCTTCAACTTGCTCCCCTGCCACAAGACTTCCCTCCCCCCCCCCCTTATGGTTTGAGAATGCTAATCATCTCCACAATGCTAGGTCAACCTTCCACCTCACTCCCTCTCATTCTCTTTAGTCTACACTTTGCCACAGTGGTTGTCAATGGGGAAGGTGGGTGGAAGGACAAGCACAAGGGATGGATGGTAGAGCAAGACATAGGGGAGGTTAGACTGTTGAGAAAGATTTTCAGAGACAGTGGATGTGGGATCACACTGAGCAGTAATATGGGAAGGCTAGTAAAATTCTGACAGTTGGGTTATACAATGTGATTCTGAAATTGATGATTAGAATGTAACCATAGTAATTCTTGTTGTATCTATCCATTTGATATATTTCAGGCAAACTTTCCTGAGTGATCAGCTTGGCCACATGATGGGATTTGAGCCTTTTGGGGTTGCAGGTGGAAAATGCAGCTAAGGTAGGGCCTAAGATGCTAAAAAACCATGCTAATGGCCTACTAAAAACCATGTCTTGCACTTTTTTCAGAGTTGTGCATGATTTGTCCAAAGTGATGTAAGACCTGTGGTCATTACCCTAAACCCATACCCATAAACCAGCTATCATGTCTTGTTGACAGTACACCACTGGTTCCGTAGAGATTGTGGGGCTAAACATCCACTCCTCATCTCATGGAACCAGCCAGTCTTCCCTTAAATGTTGTAGTTAAACAGTAATTGAAAGATAAATGGTCTCTTTGGTTCTAGAACCTTGTTTCCCCACCCCATCACTGCCAAGATATTTGTATCGGATAGGCCTATCCGATGTTCTATCACCCCGAGATATGCGATGCAGTGTCAGTAGGATTAGGTGCGATGGAATTACACTGCAATATGGTGTCAGAGCATTAGATACCGATAGTAATTCCATCGCACCTAATCCTACTGACACTGCATCGCATATCTTGGGGTGATAGAACATCGGATAGGCCCATCCGATACAAATATCTTGGCAGTGCATGTCAGATCTCTCAAGCTCAAGTCTAGTAAAGGTTCTCCTCAAACCTTACAAGTGGTCAGATCAATCACACCTGTCATATTATTGCATTAAACACAATCCAAAACTGTGCATGGTGACAGGGAATATAATACTTACACTATGACAATATCTCCCTCAGGGCCCGATCTTTTCAGGAGCTCCAGAGTTAATTCCTCCTATGCAGCTCTGGAAAAGCTTTGTAGGAGCTTCAGACTCTGAAAGCTTTTGCAGGACCCTAGTTCAGTCTCTGGAGGACCTTTGTGCCTTCCAAAGCCCCTAGAGATCTTTACCCAAGATCCATTGCAAGACCAGGCCACCCTGAAGCTCCTAAAAAGCTTTTTTGGACCTCCTGTGTACATTTGCAGGGGCCAAAGCTTTGACACAAATTTTTTTTGTAAAATATTTGGACCACCTTGGTCCCCTGCAATCAAGCATGTCAAAATTGCCAATCATTCATGTTTGCTAGGCATGTCAGCCTTGAGAACTGCACAGAAGTCCCATAGACTGAAATAAACATGATTACACACAGTAATCATGTATAACAAGATGTAATACATAATGTATAAAGTGTAACATAAGTATTACATATAGAGCACATAGTGTAATATATATGTAACACTAATGTAGTAACATGAAACTTCACCTGAGGCTCAGTCTCAAGAGTCATAAGCATAATATACTTATGACAGGAGCCAATCAGCAGGCCCTGTCACTAGAGTAACAAAACCACAGACTGGCCCACATGGCCATGTAATAGCATGAGCTGGAACCACATACCAGCCCATATCCTAAGACACTGCCAAGATATTTGTATCGGATAGGCCCATCTGATACAAATATCTTGGCAGTGAGAGTGAGGAGAAGGGAGCCTGAAAGGTATATAAACCCTCTTTTGTTGCTCAGCAGTGAGCCTCTCTCCTCACCTTCTACCACAACCACCAAATTGAACCACTAGCACACTTGTGGATATCTTCCATATAATATATCAGCTCAATAGTGCAAAGGTCCATCAGGTGTTAGTAACAGAAGTCCAACTCAACCAAACAATAGGACAATTGCAACCTCTCTCTAAGACCCCTTGGTGATAGTAAGATCTCACCAAGGATTAGAGTAAAAAATAAGCTTCTATAGGAAGGAGCAAAGTTGAGGATTCATAGAACTCCCAACAAGGCCTATAGTCAGGATAGATTCTGCAGCAAGCTGTTTGCCCAGCTTCAAAGACAGGTCATCTTCAGGGAGTAAGTCCTAAGATCTTCATCCAAACCCTCTCATTAGATGTCAATTAACTGTAGTCTGCACTTGGGGAACTCCAGTGTAGACTCATCTAGGGCTTATTCAGCCCTTAGTCTAGAACCTCCTTAGCCAGGAGGAAGCCTAACAGAAGCTCCCCCCTGACAAGGCATGTGGTCATGATTATTGGTCCTTTGTGTGAGTCAGTCATATAGGATGAATAAGTGATTCATCTTCCCAATCTATGTTGAATCCAAACAGTCCTGAATAGTGAAGAAAGGACTATTTGGATCCAATGACTGACTTGACAGATATACTACATTGGAGAACTCCTGGGTATCACCAGGTTAGGTTTATACTTAGTGAAGAGAAATGTACAATATATGTATGAGCTGTATCCAGAATCAGAAGAAATAAACATAATGAGACTAAAGGAGAAACATAACCATGACACCCAATGACACTTTGCAACCAGGAACAGTTGGTGAAAATATCAGAGTTACAGTAGTGATAGCAATGCTGATTGAGGGCCCACCAAGTGTAGGGTAGGCTTACCAATCTCACCTGGTAGTTAAGCAATTAGAATCAGAACTTCTTTCCTTACTTGGGAGTGATAAACAAGGATAGTTGTTGGTATTCAATCAATAATACTTATTCATTACAAGCTCATTAGTTTACCCAGAAGAAAAGGCAGCTTCACTAGTTAACCAGTTTCAGATATTTCTAAATACAGTTGTAGTGTAACAAACCACATACTCAATGTTTTCTCAATGGTTTACCAGGAAAGGAGAGCATGTAACAGCCTAAATCAAGCTGTATGATATTGCTTATATATATCCACATAGGGCTGAAAGCACTCTTACTTTTTTTTTCCCTTATCTTTGGAAAGAGAAAGTAAATCCATCATAATTTTTACTCAAAATGAAAAATGGAAATCTGTCTATAATATGTTTCCCTTACCATTCCTAGTAAAATCTTGTTTTCTTTTGTTTTCTCTCCTCAGACCAAGCACCAAAGTCACTGAATCTGCCTCACTTCACTCTTATCTGACCCATACCAAGTAGACAGACCTTCCCACTGCCAAGATATTTGCATTGCATGGAAGCTTGCTATGTAACATAGCATGTCTTCATGTGATACTATGGACCATTTTTCAAGGTCCCTACCTTGGAAAATAGACCTATTGCATCGCATCTTGGCCTGCTATGTGACATAGCATGCCTCTATGCGATGCAATTTTCCTGGCAGTGTCCATATCTACATTCCATCTTCTCTTACCTAATTTTTCCATGTTTGTCTTGTACAAGTCAGAGCTCTCCTTGTAGGCAGGAAGTGACCCACACATGTACTCATTCAGATTGCTTATATACCAGGTGTTCACAAACACTTAGGTATTTTCAATATTGTTGATTGACTTTGGACCAATCATCTTTGGATCAAGGGAGAAATGGGTGTTTAAGACAGGGAGAGGATGATGAGCAAACAAGAGCAAGGATACTTATTGAAGATAAGAAGCAAGAGGATAGATAGAGCAGGCTACTAATTTTTGATTGGCAGTCTACTTTTCAGTATCACTGTGGATTCAGTTAGTGTATTTTTCAAAGAGTTTCATGATTGTTTCTTTGTATCACCAGCCATCTGTGCCTGATTGTCCAAGATCTATTGGTGTTCTTGTGTTGTAGCAATTAAGCAATGTGCTTTTCCATGAATTTTTTATGATGTGGGTGGGTTCAAGTCTGTTCTAGCCACACTTTTTGACCCAGCTGGTGGAGCTAAAAAGATCCTTGGAAGGTCTCCTGAATCTCTAGTGAAGGTTGGGAGCCCAAAAAGCTCCTGATGAGGGATCAACTCCCAATCTCCTCAGGAGATTTTTGCACATAGCTGACCAGAGCTTCTAAGAAGATCTGGTCAGAGATTTTAAAAATCTTTTTATCCTAAGGGAAATCTTGTCATAGTATAGAACAAGGAAAACCATCTAGTCAAAAGTGATGGTTTTTGGTGTCAATTTAGGCTCTTAACTTGGGAGAGAGGTTGGCAAAGTGCCTTATTGTTATATATATCTTTCATCCATTGTTGTTGTTGAATTTACCCAGGTATCAGTATGCTTCCACTTGGAATCATCCATATGCGCAACTGTGTGGTAACCCTAACCCTAACCTAATGCATGAATGCTTGTCTTACTCATAACTATATAAGCACTCACTGTTGTATGACTGTGCTGTTTATTCATCAGTCATCAACTATGCTCTTAGTCAACTTTCACTCTCACATTTGTGTTTCTGTTTTTGCATATGAGTTGCTAATAGAATTTGTGTGCTTATAAGGTAGCTTTCTTTCTTTCTTTCTTCTTTCTTCCTTTCTTTCATTCACTTTTATTCAAGTTCATTCATCAGTCATCAACCATTCTCTTAGTCAACTTTCACTCCCACATTTGTGTTTCTGTTTTTGTGTATGAGTTGCTAATAGAATTGGTGTGCTTATAAGCATTCTATTGTCCATACCTGGCCAAAAGTTGTGTGCATAATTGGAAATATTATCAACAATAATAATACGATGCATTAGAAAAACATTGTTAGAGTATTGGTAGAGGTGGAATGAATGATATTGGGGTTTTAAAAGGAGGAAAAGTGTTATAATCATTAAAAAAGGTGGATAATGGGGTTTTTTAGGTAAAAAAAAAATTATGAAGGCATAATTTCTTACCCAGAGAATTCAAGAAATGCTATTAGTGGTCATAAACATACAAATTACTCATCAAAGGACTTGTATTACCACTATTTTGGCTCAAAAACAATCTTTTGAGTCTATGTGAAAATCTATCTCCTTCAATATTGGAGATATCACATCACTTTGAAAGAGAGAGTTGTGTATAATTATAATACAAACAACATTCTTTAAAACCAGAAAATAATTTTTTCAACAAACTAACAAGTGACCCTTATAACAATGTAGAAAAAGCATTTAAATCTATTGTATAAGCCTTTTTAGCTCAATTTTCAAGGTACACAAAGTTACACTAGTGCATCATACTCATGGAAGGCTCAGATAAAATATTTCTCAGAAAAGTGATTTTATTGCATTGATGGTTTAGAAGATATGAATAATTATAAGGGTTGAAATTACTTATAAGGGTATCAAAAATAGGTGCAAAGGTATTAGAGATGGATTAATTGCTGGATGTCAGCCTAGCTCTAAAGACAGGGTACAACAGCCATGAAATCTAGGGCTAGCTACTAAGGAATAGCTGTCTAGTTAAATATGTTCACTAGCTAATTTGTCAAGGCATATCTGAATATATCAGGCTTAGACAGAAATCAAGAATTGTTGAATTTCTCTTCACTGACTCTTATAGGTTGTGGCAATCACTCTAGGTGAGATTTAATCAAACACCAAATCAGTGCAGCAGGTATGGATTAATCCAGGATGAAAAATAGAGATAGAGGGTTCAAGCAGTTAGTACTTGATCCAGAAACATGCCTATATCATATAAAAAAAGGTTAACAAATCCTACTGAGTCTTGTTTTACTTCTAGAGGGTGGACTCATCAAAATTTAAGAGGAATTTGTATATGGGTAGAGATATAGGGATTTAAGCCAATAAAGAAATCAAGTAAATAACTCCAAAAAGAAGGGTGTCAGCCCTGAGGACTAACTGGTAGTCCCAGAGACTAGAAAACAATAATATTACATATAGTAATAATATGTAATCCAATAAAAGAACACATGTAAAAACAAAATGTACATGAATAAAGTAACACTGTACAGATGTAACATATCAAGTTACATATGAGGGACATATGTAATATATCAAGTTACATATGAGGGACATATGTAATATATCAAGTTACATATGGTAGAAATATGTAACATAGAAGGTTACATATGATGAACATACATAATGTATCATGTACATATGTAACAGTAAATAATCACAACTCAGGCTCAGTGTCAAGAGCCATTCACAGGTACACTTACAGTAAGGCCTATGTATTAGTCCTTGTAGCTAGTACAAGAACAACATCCTGACCCAGCATGACCAGAACTAAATAGCTAGACTATGATATCCTTTTATTGAGGGATCAAAGGAAGAACAGGTATATAAACACTGCCAACAAAGACATCTAGGACAAGCTTGTCCTAGATTTCCTCAGACAGGCTTTGTCCTAGTTTTTCCTTGTCCAAACAAGGAACATCTAGGACAACTCTGGTCCTAGGACTTCTAGAACAACCATGTCCTAGTAGTTTCTGCTGACAGTGAAACCCTGCCTCCTTGAGCAAGAAGCTCTTTTGTTCCCTTAACCTTTTTACCACACACCAAATTGAATAAAACACAATTGAGGATATCTCTTATAGAATATCAGCTCAAAATTGTACCATTCATTAGGTGAAAAAGTAACCAGGCCAGGCTAGTAGCAGCCTTTCTTGCTATAACCTTCACTAGTTGGGAACTAGCTGTGAAGTGGAGATAAAGCACTCAGATTAGAGGAAGTCATAAGCATTAGACTTTGATACAAACCTCTAATTTTTTTACAAGGTCACTCTATTCAAAGAGCCCTTCAAAAATATCTACAAGGAAGCCTTTTCAAAGGCCCCTTCAAAAATAGTTCCCTGGTCTCAAACCCTCTTTTCAGAGGTCAATTAACTGGAGTCTGTACTTGTTTACCACAGTACAGACCCCTTCAGACATCTGTCTAAACTTGTTATAGTGAAGAGGAAGGCCTAAAAGAAGCCTTCCCCTCACAAAGGGTGATCATGGAATAAGACTTCTAGAAATGAAACAGACAACTCAACTAATAATCCTTGGAATATAAGAGGGGTATTTTGATTTAAATACTAAGTAAGTATGGTATTTCTTTAATGAAGTTGTCAGGGGTTAGCTTCTTTGAGGCTAGCCTCCTGACTACAGTTCAAGAGGAAGGGATCCTGGAATGGATCCTTCATTGATACAACTGACTTGTGCAAGTCTACACTCACTGCCAAGATATTTGTATCGGATGGGCCTATCCGATGTTCTATCACCCCAAGATATGCGATGCAGTGTCAGTAGGATTAGGTGCGATGGAATTACA